>CAUYUJ010014230.1:307500-335000 GCA_963575745.1 Prorocentrum cordatum
TCCCAAGGAAGCTTGCAGGAAACCTAAGGATTTTTTGAGGAAGCTTCCAGGAATCCGAAGGATTCCTAGCGAATCCTGAAGGAATCTTAAGGGAAATCTCAGGAATCCTTCGGAATCCCTGCTGAATCCCAAGGAAGCCTCCAGGAAACCTAAGGAATTATCAGGAATCTTAAGGAAGTCTCAAGGAATCCCAAGGAATTCTTCAGGAATCCTAAGGAATGCCAGAGGAATCCGTATAAATTCTTCAGGAATCCCAAGGAATTCAGCAGGAATCTGAAGGAATCTCACAGGAATCTGAAGGAATCTCGGAGGAAGCCTAAGGAATCTCTGAGGAATCCGGAGGATTCACCAATAGAAATCTTATAAAAAACCATTGGTTCCCAATAGAAACTAATCAAAACCATTGGTTCCCAATGCAAAACTAATTAAAACCATGTGTGTTCAATAGAAAACGAAGGCAAACCATAGGTTTTCTATCTAATTAAAAGAACTGGTTTGCAATAGAAAACACAGAAACCCAAACCCAAACCCAAACCCAAACCCAAACCCAAACCCAAACCCAAACCCAAACCTCACCGGCCATAAGTCAGGTGTGACTCTAGTAGTAGTAGTAGTAGTAGTAGTAGTAGTAGTAGTAGTAGTAGTAGTAGTAGTAGTAGTAGTAGTAGTAGTAGTAGTAATAGTAGTAATCGTGGTAGTAGTAGTCGTAGTAGTAGTAGTAGTAGTAGTAGTAGTAGTAGTAGTAGTAGTAGTAGTAGTAGTAGTAGTAGTAGTAGTAGTAGTAGTAGTAGTAGTAGTAGTAGTAGTAGTAGTTAGTAGTAGTAGTAGTAGTAGTAGTAGTAGTAGTAGTAGTAGTAGTAGTAGTAGAAAAGTAGCAGCTTAGTATAAGTAAGGATTAGTAGGTTCGTCGTCGTGTCAGAAGTAGTATAGTAAGTAGTCGTGGTCGTAAGGAAGTATTAGTAGTAGGAGGAGGCGTGACGACAAATACGCGGACGGGTGAAACAAATAACCCGAAAGAATTGAAGCTGATAACGCGGGCATGCCCACATCGGAGTCGCTTTACTACCTCTCGTGGAGCTCTCGTGGCAAGTGCTGCTGCCATTGCAATGCCAGATGGAGGAGGAGGAGGAAGAAGGTGTGTCAGGAGGGGAGAGGACGGGAGGAGGCGGAGGACGAGTACGAGGAGAGGATAATGATTATGATATGATGATGATGGATGATGATATGTGATTATGAATGATGAATGAGATGATGATGGCGGTGTTGATGTATGAGGATTTATGAATGCTTGATGATGATGATGATGATGATGATGATGCTGATGATGATGATGATTATGCTGATGCTGCTGCTGATGATGATGGTGAAGATGGTGAAGATGATGCAGATGATGATGCTGACTATGATGATTAGGATGATGCTGATGCTGATGATGGTGATGATGATGATGATGATGATGATGATGATGATGATGATGATGATGATGATTATGGTGATGATGCTGCTGATGATGGTGATGGTGGTGATGACGCTGCTGCTGATGATGATGCTGATGATGATGAGGAGGATGAGGATGAGGAGGAGGAGGAGCAGGAACATGAGTAGGAGCAGGTGCAGCAGCAGGAGCAGGAGCAGGAGCATTGTAGCAGGACGTGTGTGTGTGTGTGTGTGTGTGTGTGTGTGTGTGTGTCCGCCAGCGGTGTAGTAGCAGGAGCAGGAGGACCTGGCGGAGGTCGGGGTCGGAGGATGAGAACAAGGAGGAGCAGGAGGAGGGCGATCCTTGCCCCTTCCATGTTCAGTGCGAGAGTGGGCCCTTTTCTGCCGCATGGTTTTCCTATAGGTGTATATGAACGCAGCATATCTCGTAGTCTGATTTGTGATGTGTGATTCCGAACAGAACGTTATGTGTTTGGTTGCTGTCTGATGTTTGTTTGTTCCTGTGCCTTCCCGCTGCTGCGTTGACCTCATGTCAGGATCGACGCTTTGCTCGCGTCGGTCTGAATAGCGCTCTCGCCATGGCGTGAGCCACATTTTTGAATCTGAGTCATCTCTCGTCGCTGTCGCCCTCCCCCCTTCCCCTCCTCCGCCATCTCCTGGTCCTCCAGCCCCTCTCGCTCCTTCAACTCCTGCTCCTGCTGCTGCTGCTGCTGGTGCTCCCCCTTATTGCTCTTCCTCCTCCAATGTGCACAGCTCCCCTTTCTTCTGCGCGCAACACGATGGGTTCATTTTGGGGGTTCCAGGTCTGCTATGATATACGTCGGGGGATAGTGAAAAGTCGGCGCCATGGGAAAGGGATGGGCGGACGGGATCGGATGTCAGATATGGCGCGAGCGCGCAGAGTTTGTCATCCTCCTTTCTCCTTCCTAACCCTCTCTGATAGTGTTCCTCCCTCCCTCTCTTTCTCGCCCCCTCGACCTCGAAAGCTGGTCAGACTGATTTCTCAGATCCATCCCCCAGGGTTTACCCTGACCAGCGTATCATCCCATATCGGGTTATGACGGCTCCAGAGCCCGAGGCGAACCCCCAGAGGCCGACATCGAGGAACCACATAGGACGCTGAGTCCCTAAGTGGGGTGCCTATTTTCTCTGGGCACCCCTGCGCAGTCCTCCTGACCCCACCCCTCGCGCCATCTCGCATCATCTATCACACATCCACGCCCTTGTTCAGGAGGAGGAGGAGGAGGCGGAGGGCGAGGAGGAGGAGGAGGAGGAGGAGGAGGAGGAGGATAATGAGAATCATAACATGCAGGAGGAGGAGGAGGAGGAGGAGGCGGATAATGATACAGAAGGGGATGAGGATGAGGAGGAGGAGGAGGAGGAGGAAGAGAAGGGGGACGAGGGTGAGGAAGAGGAGACAGGACATGGAGGAGGAGGAAGAGGAGGAGGACGAGGAGGAGAAGGAGGAGGAGGAGGAGGAGGAGGAGGAGGAGGAGGCGGATGAGCATGATGATGACGACGCAGCCCAGTGGCGGGTTCGCTTTCTTGTGTTTCTCCACCATGTTGCCCCTGATCGGAGCGGCGCGACCCTGAGGTGACCCGTGCAGGTATTATGTCGCCCAGGTGCTTGCTTCTTGTTTTGGCTCCCATCCATGGTGGTTGACGCAGCGTCAACTGCGGTGGGTTGCCATCGAAAGGTGGCGCCCGCTGTGTACGTTGACCGCGCACGCGTCGTCCACCACCCATGGATTTGCCTGCGCGCTACCGTGCGTTGGCTGTCGCGGTCGCCCGCGGTCAGCTTGGTTGTTTGGATTGGCCTTTTGCTCGTACGCGCGCTGCCTTCGCGCTACTTGCGCCTGAGCGGCGCTCTGCCGTGTTCGCTGCTCGCCGGGCGGCGGCGCTGGTCTCGCCAGTGCCCGTCTCGCGCCGCCGTGTGCTGGCTGGTCTGGCAGCCTTGCAGTGCGTCACTTTCTTTCGGCTCCTAGAGCCTGGCTGCTGTAGCGCATCAGCTACTGGCGTCGAGTTACGCTCCGCGGGATGCTTGGCCGCTGCAGTTTCCCGGCGAATTAGCACCAGACTGCTGTTGGCGCTTCAGCTCCTGGCGTCGAGCTACGCTCCGCGGGATGCTTGTTGGCCGCTGCACTTTGGCATTGCAGTGCCTCATCTTTTCACCACTTGCACCTGCCTGCGTGGCCGTGGCTGACCCTTTTCATCACGGCGCGTTCGATGAAGTTCGTCCACAATTGGCACTGCCATGTACCTTCCGTGCCTGAGGTTCCTCTGCGCCGTCAACTTAAAACAACATGTGTGCGTATGTATACATACGCGTCCGTGCGAGAGCGCGCGTGTGTGTGTGTTTTGTGTGTGTGTGTGTTGTGTGTGTGTGTTTGTGTGTGTGTGTGTGTTGCGTGTGTGTGTGTGTGTGTGTGTGTGTGTGTGGGTGTGTGCGTGTTTGTGTGTGCGTGTGTTTGTGTATGTGTGTGTGTGTGGGTGTGTGTGTGTGTGTGTGCGTGCGTGCGTGCGTGCGTGCGCGTGTGCGTTTGTGTGAGAGAGTGTTTTGTTGCAGTGTGCGTGTGTGTGTGTGTGTGTGTGTGTGTGTGTGTCTGTGTGTGAATGTGAGTGTGTGTGTGTGTGTGCGCGTGCGCGTGCGTGTATGTGTGTGCGTGCGTTTGTGAATGTATGTGTGTGTGTGTGCGTGTGTGCGTGCGTGCGTGCGTGCGTGCCGTGCGTTGTGTGTTTGTGTGTGTGTGGTGTGTGTGTGTTTGTGTATGTTTGTGTGTGTGTGGTGTGGTGCATGTGGGTGCGTGGCTATGTGGTTGTGGTGTATCGTTTTCCCGCCCCCCCTCCCCCGCCTTTTCCCCTCCCCCCCGCCCCCCCCTTCCCCCTCCTTCCTTCCGGAATTTCGCAATCTGAATACTACTCTCCTCTCTCCCCTGATGACGTCGGGAAGATGTTCGGCCCCCCTCCGCGTATTGTTTTCTACACGCAGGATTCCCGGGAGTTGGGTTTTCGTTTTCTTGTTTGTGTCAAACTGTTGCTCCCGCTGAGGCGCTGGCCTCATTTTCGGGCTTCCGCTCGTTCCGAATCGTGCTCCCGCTGCAGCGCTGGCCTCATTTCCACGTTGCCGCTCGTTCCGAATCGTGCTCCCGATGCAGCGCTAGCCTCATTTCCGCGCTTCCGCTCGTTCCGAATCGTGCTCCTGCTGCAGCGCTGGTGTCATTATTAATCGCTTCGCTCATTCCGCCAGCCCTGGAGCGCTATTTGGGGCCTCTTGGGGCCGTCTTGGGGGCTTCTTGGGGGCTTCTTGGGAGCGTGTTGGGGCTCCTTGGCGGCGTATTGGGCTCCCCTGGGGCCTCTTGGGGGGCTCTTGGGGGGCCCCTTGGGGCGGGAGGGGGGGTAGTCGTTGGCAGCCCCCCCCTCGGAGGCCACGATCCTCGTGATGGGTGGCGAAAAATAGCCTCCCCCCTGAGGATCGCCCGGGGGTCAGCCGGGGATCGGCCGGGGCACTTTTCGTCCGGGGCCCCCCAGGGGCCGCCCCGCGCGCGCGAACTAGAAATATTGTTAAGTAGTTACCGGAGACCTTAGCACGCCTCTGGCCCGTTGGGCCGGCGAATTGCTGCAGCGCTGGTGTCATTATTGTAGTGGCCTTCGGCCAGTGCCGCCGATCCGGGTCGCTCGGGGTTATTCTCCAGACGCAGACATTATGGGCGCACACTCAAACGCACACACGCAGTCACACCACCCAACCCGCGCCGCAGACATGGGGGCCTGTCAGGGCGTCCTGGGGGGCTTCTCGGAGACTTTTGGGGGCCCTTTTGGGAGCTCTTAGGCGTCTGGGGGCGTTTTTGGGGGCATTTTAGGGGCCTGTCAGGGCGTCCTGGGGCGCTTCTTGGAGGCTTTTGGGGGCCCTCTTGGGAGCTCTTGGGGCCTACGCTTTTTCCGCTCGTCCCTCTTTGGGGTCTTCTTGGGGACGCTTGGGGGGGCTTTTGGGCCGTCACCCCGCATCCGCCGGAAACTCGCAAACCCCCCCCCCCATCCCCCCTTCCTGGCAGAGCCACCCCGGCAACCCCCCCAGAGGCTGAGGCTCAGCCTCGAGGCTGTAGCTGAGACTCCTTGAAACTCACACGCCGGATCGGCGGATTTCCAATGCCATGCCACGGCATGCAATGCAATGCTATATGGTGTGCCGCTGTGCGATGCCATGCCTTCAGCTGCAATGCTAGGATATGCAGTGCTTGACTACGCAGTGCCACGCCATGCTATGCCATGCCATGCTACGCTTTGATCTTCAACGCCCTGCTATGCCAAGGTCTGTTCTGTGCCGCTGTGCGATGCCATTGTTTGCGTTGCAATGCTTTGTGTTGCAATTCTTCACTACGCAACGCCACGCCATGCTATGACATACTACTCGCTGCCGTGTTCTTCTACGTTCTGCTATGCCGTGCTCTACGATGCATCGCGCACCCTCTCGGGATCATTGCCCTGCTCGACATCCGACTGTACGAATAGAGAGGAGGTCTACGCCATGGTAATGGATGGGAGGGAGGCGTAGGACGTCAGATATGACGCGAGCGCACCTGGCTTGACCACCCCCCCTCCCCCCTCCCCATCCTCCACCCTCTCCCCATCCACTGGGCCCATCCTTCCCCCCTTGCCCTCCCTCCCCGTCTCCTCCCCCCCTCTTTCCCCTCCCCCCCCCCCCCCCTCCCCCCGTCCTCCCCCCCCCTCTTCCCTCCCCCCCACCCCGCCCTCCCCGTCCACGGGTGCTCGTCCTTCCCGCCTCTGCCCGCTGCAGGCTGCGGAGCGCTCCCGGGCATCGAGCCCTGCGGCGCCCTCGGCCCGGCGGGGGGCGCGGGCGAGCTGGCCGGGCTGCCCGCCCGGGGCGCGGCCTGCGCCGCGCTCTTGCGCGGCGCGCCGCTGGCGTGCTCCCTGCGCATCCGCCGCGGCGGCCCTGGCGCGCTCTAAGGGGGCCTCCTGGGGCGCTCCTGGGGAGCTCCTGCAGGGGTTCCTCCTCCTCCTCCTCCTCCTCCTCCTCCTCCTCCTCCTCCGTCTCCTACTCCTCCTCCCTCCCTCCCTCCCTCCCTCCCTCACTCACTCCCGCCCACCTTCCCTCCTTCCTCTCTCCTTCCCTCCTTCCCCCTCTCGTTGGCGCGCGCCGGAGGGGGGGGGGGGGGAGTGAGGAAGTGCGGGCCTTCTCAGAAGGCTCGGACATTTCCCAGCCTTCTGAGAAGTTCCGTAAGCTTTCCCCGGAAGCGCAGAACACTTCTCAGAGGGCGCGAGGGTTTCTGAGAATTCCGCCGCCTTCTGAAGATGCCTTTCTCCTTCCCATATCCCCCCCCTCGCTCGCCGCCGATCCTGTTCCTCCTCCTGTTCCTCCTCCTGTTCCTCCTTCTCCTCCTGCTCCTGCTCCTCCTCCTCCTCCTCCTCCTCCTCCTCCTCCTCCTCCTCCTCCTCCTCCTCCTCATACTCCTTTTCCTGCTCCTTTTCCTGCTCCTTGCGTCCTTGCTCCTGCTCCTGCTCCGCTCCTGCTCCTCCCCTCCTCCTGCTCCTCCTCCTCCTCCCTCCTCCTCCTCCTCCTCTCCTCCTCCTCCTCCTCCTCCTCCTCCTGTTGATGATCGCAGGAAGGTATCCTGAGGCTGCCTCCCCCGCCCAGCAGCGGTCGCTGCTGGGGGGGGGGTCGATCGGCTCCCCGGCGGCGCAGTGCCACCAGGGAGGGCGGACAAAAACGAGCAGATAATGATCCTCGCCCTGGCCCTCCTCCTCCTCCTTCCCTTCCCTTTCCCCCCTCCCCCCCTCCTCCTCCTCCTCCTCCTCCCTGCTCCTCCTCCTCCTCCTCCCTTCTCCTCCGCTCTCCTCCTCCTCTCTCCTCCTCTCCCCTCCTCCTCCTCCTCCTCCTCCTCCTCCTCCTCCCTCCTCACCCCCCCTCCTCCTCTCCTCCTCCCCCCTCCACAATTACACAATGTGAAAATACTCTCCCACTTCCCCTGATGGCGTCCCGAAGATGGCCGACCCCCCCCGCGTACTGCTTTTTAACACACAGGATTCCCGGGAAACGGGTTTTCGCTTGCGTTTTTTTTTTTTTTTTTTCAAAGTGCTGCTCTCGATGAGGCGCCGGCCTCATTTCTGCTCCCGAATCGTTCCGAATCGTGCTCCCGCTGCAGCGTGGGCCTCATTTTCGGATCGGTGTTTGGCCTCCGTCGTTCAGAATGGCGTTCTCGCCCCAGCGCGGGCCTCTTTCCTCGCGCGCCATCCCGCCACCACACCACCAACCACCACCACCACCACAACCCCACCACCACCACCACCACCACCACCAACCACCACCACACCCACCACCACCACACGCACCACCACACCACCACCACCACCACCACCACCACCACCCCCACCACACCACCACCATACCACCACCACCACACCACCAACCACCACACCACCACCACCACCACCACCACCACCACCACCACCACCACCACCACCACCACCACCACCACCACCCCACCACCACCACCACCACCACCACCACCACCACCACCACCACCACCACCACCACCACCACCACCACCACCACCACCACCACCACCACCACCACCACCACCTCCACCACCACCACCACCACCACCACCACCACCACCACCACCACCACCACCACCACCACGCACACACGCACGCACGCACGCACGCACGCGTACCACCACCCACTACGCACGCGCGCGCGGAGCCACAGGTCCGCTACGACACGCGTCCGCGGATAGAGAAAATCAGCACCATGGTAAGGGATGGGAGGGAGGGGTAGGACGTCAGATATGACGCGAGCGCACCTAGCTTGTCCTCTCCCCTCTCTCCTCCTCCTCCTCCTCCTCCTCCTCCTCCTCCTCCTCCTTCTCCTCCTCCTCCTCCGCCTTCTCCTCCTCCTCCTCCTCCTCCTCCTCCTCCTCCTCTTCCTCCTCCTCCTCCTCCTCGTACGCCCAGCCCACCCGATCCAGCACCCACCAGAGCAGCGCAAGACGGTGAAAACATGGTGTTGGTGGGCCTGGCATTGGACATTGCACTCGTCGAGGGTCTTGGTGCACTGTCTGCCTCCTCCGCTACCGATACAGTGAACACAGCACAAACACACACCTCCCCCGCCTCCTCCGGCACCGAAGTGTTCAAGGAAGAGGTGAAGAGATCATGAGGGGGGCACGCCGGGGAGGGGGTGGACAGGCTCTTACTCTGCTGCCCGAGGCCAGCGTAAGCAATCTGGTGACACGATCGCTCTGGCTGGGTGGCGGGATAGTGCATTATTCGAATGTCTTGCCTGTTGGCCACGGTACTCTGGGTCTGATTCGCGGCTGGTAGCAGTGCAAGCGGTGAGCGGCGGAGGTGAGGGGAGTGGCGGAGAGGAGGGGAGTGGCGGAGGGGAGGGGGCTGAACAAGACGGAGGTCGTTGGCACAAACATGACTCGTAGGACATGGTGTTGGCGGGCCTGGTGCTGGACATTGTCCTTGTTGAGGGTCTTGGTGCACTCTCTGCCTCCTCCGCTACCGCTACAATGTGAACCGCGCGCAGCCTTCCCGCCTCCTCCGGCCCTGAAGTGCAAAGGGGAGAGGCAGAGAGGCCGTGAGGGAGGCACGCCGATGGCGGCGATCCATGTGCCTGAATGGTGATGCGGGCTCTGATCCCCAAGAGTTCTGTATGTCGGGCGTGTCCCTCTACAGGAGGAGAATCCAAGTTAGTTACAATGGTTCCTGGGGGCGATATCTGGATTAATTTTGACACCGCTTTGGAGTATTTTTTCTAGTATTTTTCAGTTTTGGTCTCAAAAATGCGCCTGTAGGGGGACATGCCCGACCTGACCCAATAGCTGGCGTGGGCACAACAATCTCTTGCCCCACCGCTTCCAGAGAGCTCCGGCCAGGGCCCGCAGCGACAACAGGGACGTCGAAACACTTCTCCTCCTCTCGGGGGCGGCAAAGAGAGGGGTGAGTCCTCTACAGGGGGGAACATGCAAAAATAGTAAAAAATGGTCAGGAGATGATCTTTGTACCATTTTTGGTGATTTTTGAATGTTTTTTGTTGCATTTTATATTTTCGTCCAGAATCCACCTGCAGGAGGACATGCCCGACCTGAGACTGGGGGGTGATCTCATGGCGTGGGCCATGATATTTCCCCAGATTTCATGGCGCCTCTTCTCATTTTATTACGTTCCTGCCCCCCCCCCCCCCCTGGGCCGCCGGCCATGCCGCCGGCCATGCCGCCGGCCATGCCGCCGGCCATGCCGCCGGCCATGATTTGCACCCCCCTCTCTTGGACGCCCTCCTCTCGGCCGCCCCCGATCCCCGCCATCCTCCTCCAGAGGTCGAAGACCTTCCCAGCCTCGGTCCTCGGTCCTCCGCTCCCCGTTCTGCTCGATCCTCCTGGTCCTCCCCCGTAGGGAGCTCAGGGCCGCCGCGGCGCTGTCAGCTTCCAGAGCATGGGGCAGGAGCAGCCAGTATGGCCCCTGAGCCAGAGCTGCGAGGCACTCGACTCGTAGCCTCGGACGGGGCTAGGATGAAGTCGGGCCTGTCCCTCTACAGGGGGGGAGTTCACAAATAGTCAACAAAAATATCCTGGCGAAGGACCCAAGCATATGCAATTGTGAGTACCGCAGTTGTGAATATCTGCTTCGGTGGAGCCCCCTACGGGGCCACGAAACGTACGAGGGGTGTGCCGAAATGGGTGTGCGGGACGCATGCGGGCACACCCACTGGGGCCTTCGGTGGAGCTCCCTATGGGACCACAAAACGCGCGAGGGGTCACGAAACGCGTGAGGGGTGTGCCGAAATGAACGTGCGGGACGCATGCGGGCACACCCACTGGGGCCTTCGGCTGAGCTCCCTTTGGGGCCACGAACCGTGTGAAGGGTATGCCGAAATGGGTGTGCGGGACGCATGCGGGCGGCAGCACTGGGACCTTCGGTGGAGCCCCTCTACGGGGCCACGAAACGTGCGAGGGGTGTGCCGAAATGGGTGTGCGGGACGCATGCGGGCACACCCATTGGGGCCTTCGGTGGAGCTCCCTAAGGGGCCACGAAACGTGTGAAGGGTATGCCGAAATGGGTGTGCGGGACGCATTCCCTATGGGGCCACGAAGCGCGTGAGGGGTGTGCCGAAATGGGTGTGCGGAACGCATGCGGGCGGCAACACTCTGGGGCCTTCGGTGAAGCTCCGTATGGGGCCACGAAACGTGTGAGGGGTGTGCCGAAATGAATGTGCGGGACGCATGTGGGCGGCAGCACTGGGGCCTTCGGCGGAGCTCCTATGGGGCCACGAAACGTGTGAGGGGTGTGCCGAATTGTGTGTGGGTGACGCATGCGGGCGGCAGCACTGGGGCCTTCGGCGGAGCTCCTATGGGGCCACGAAACGTGTGAGGGGTGTGCCGAATTGGATGTGGGTGACGCATGCGGGCGGCAGCACTGGGGCCTTCGGCGGAGCTCCCTATGGGGCCACGAAACGTGTGAGGGGTGTGCCGAATTGGGTGTGGGTGACGCATGCGGGCGGCAGCACTGGGGCCTTCGGCTGAGCTCCTATGGGGCCACGAAACGTGTGAGGGGTGTGCCGAATGGGTGTGGGTGACGCATGCGGGCGGCAGCACTGGGGCCTTCGGCGGAGCTCCTATGGGGCCACGAAACGTGTGAGGGGTGTGCCGAATTGGGTGTGGGTGACGCATGCGGGCGGCAGCACTGGGGCCTTCGGCGGAGCTCCTATGGGGCTACGAAACGCTGTACTGGGTGGGTGAAACGCAGGGAAGAGGGGGAGGAGGGAGGAGGAGGGGGAGGAGGAGGAGAGGAGGGGAGAGGAGAGGAGAGGAGGACGCGGGGACCGTCTCTTCAAAACAAGGACCCAACACCACAGGATGGTTGGGAATAATCAGGGGATTTTTTATTAGAATTAGCCTGGCGAAGAACCCAACCATATGCAGTTGTCAGTACCGCAGCTGCGGGTTTCATCTTCAATGGAATTCCCCATAGGATTACGGAACGTGTGAGGGGTGTGCCGAGATGGGTGCCACTGGGGCATTCGGCGAAGCTCCCTATGGGGACATGAAACACGCGCGGGGCGTGCCGACATGGGTGGCGGAAACGCATGTGCGGGCCGCCACTGGGGCCTCCAGTGGAGCTCCCTATGGGTCCCCGAAACATGATGCTGCTGCGGGGGGGGGGCCGGGATGGGTGGCGGAGACGCATGTAAGCGCCGCTACTGGGGCCTTCGGTGGAGCTCCCCATGGGGCCACGAAGCGCGTGAGGGGTGTACTGGGATGTGTGGCGGGGACGCATGTGAGCGCCGCCACTGGGGCCTTCGGTGCAGCTCCCTATGGGGCCACGAAACGTGTGAGGGGTGTGCCGAATTGGGTGCGGGTGGTGACGCATGCGGGCGGTGCCACTGGGGCCTTCGGTGGAGCTCCCTATGGGGCCACGAAACCTGTTGTTGTGAGGGGCGTGCCGGGATGGGTGGCGGGGACGCATGTGAGCGCGGCCGCTGGGGCCTTCGGTGGAGCTCCCTATGGGGCCACGAAACGTGTGAGGGGTGTGCCGAATTGGGGGGGTGTGGGTGACGCATGTGAGCGCCGCCACTGGGGCCTCCGGTGGATGATAGGGCTACGAAACCTGTCAGGGATGTGCCGAAATGGGTGTGCGGGACGCATGCGCATGTGAGCGCCGCCACTGGGGCCTTCGGTGGAGCTCCCTATGGAGCCACGAAGCGTGTGAGGGGTGTGCCGAAATGGGTGTGGATGACGCATGCGGGCGCGGGCACTGGGGCCTTCGGTGGAGCTCCCTATGGAGCCACGAAACGTGTGAGGGGTGTGCCGAAATGGGTGTGGGTGACGCATGCGGGCGCGGGCACTGGAGCCTTCGGCGGAGCTCCCTATGGAGCCACGAAGCGTGTGAGGGGTGTGCCGAAATGGGTGTGGGTGACGCATGCGGGCGCGGGCACTGGGGCCTTCGGTGGAGCTCCCTATCGAAACCGAAATGGGTGTGGCTGACGCATGCGGGCGCGGGATGGGGCCTTCAGCTCCCTATGGGGCCACGAACGTGTGAGGGGTGTGCCGAAATGGGTGTGGTGACGCATGCGGGCGCGGGCACTGGGGCCTTCGGTGGAGCTCCCTATGGAGCCACGAAACGTGTGAGGGGTGTGCCGAAATGGGTG
The DNA here is from genome assembly GCA_963575745.1 of Prorocentrum cordatum. NCBI lineage: Eukaryota > Dinophyceae > Prorocentrales > Prorocentraceae > Prorocentrum > Prorocentrum cordatum. The sequence goes on from CAUYUJ010014230.1 coordinate 320,108, forward strand.
TGGGTGACGCATGCGGGCGCGGGCACTGGGGCCTTCGGTGGAGCTCCCTATGGAGCCACGAAACGTGTGAGGGGTGTGCCGAAATGGGTGTGGGTGACGCATGCGGGCGCGGGCACTGGGGCCTTCGGTGGAGCTCCCTATGGAGCCACGAAACGTGTGAGGGGTGTGCCGATGGGTGTGGACGCATGCGGGCGCGGGCACTGGGGCCTTCGTGGAGCTCCCTATGGAGCCACGAAACGTGTGAGGGGTGGTGCCGAAATGGGTGTGGGTGACGCATGCGGGCGCGGGCACTGGGGCCTTCGGTGGAGCTCCCTATGGAGCCACGAAGCGTGTGAGGGGTGTGCCGAAAGGTGCGGGCGCGGGCACTGGGGCCTTCGGTGGAGCTCCCTATGGGCCACGAAAAAATGGGTGTGGGTGACGCATGCGGGCGCGGGCCTGGGGCCTTCGGTGGAGCTCCCTATGGAGCCACGAAACGTGTGAGGGGTGTGCCGAAATGGGTGTGGGTGACGCATGCGGGCGCGGGCACTGGGGCCTTCGGTGGAGCTCCCTATGGAGCCACGAAACGTGTGAGGGGTGTGCCGAAATGGGTGTGGGTGACGCATGCGGGCGCGGGCACTGGGGCCTTCGGTGGAGCTCCCTATGGAGCCACGAAGCGTGTGAGGGGTGTGCCGAAATGGGTGTGGGTGACGCATGCGGGCGCGGGCACTGGGGCCTTCGGTGGAGCTCCCTATGGAGCCACGAAACGGTGTACTGGGTGGGTGAAGAGGAGAGGAGGAGAGGAGGGGAGGAGAGGAGGAGAGGAGAGGAGGCGGAGGAGGAGAGGAGGAAGGAGACGCGGGGCACCGTCTCTTCAAAACGAGGACCCAACACCACAGGATGGTTGGGAAAAATGAAAACACCAAAAGATATGCCACTTTTGCATTTGTTTGGGGCCATTTCATTTTTCGCCCAAAATCCGCCTGTACGGGCATATGCCCGACCTAAGGCCAGGACGAGGATGCATCTGTTCCAGAGCGCTCCGGCACGCTCGCAGAGCGTTCTGGAACGCTCCGAGAAGGCCGCTGCGCCCGAGACATCCTTCAGAGCCGCCCGATCTCAGAGATTCTCGATCTATCCGTGTTGAGCCAAAAGGGGGTCCAGCGACAACGGGGTGGTGCAATAGATTTGGTGCAATAGATTTGTGGAGTTGCAATACATGTGGGGCGTGCAATGCATGCCGGGGTGCAAATTGATAGCTGGGCTTGCGCGTGCAATACATTACTTGCAATACAATGCAATACAATGCAATCCAATTCTCCGGCGCAGTACATATGCAGTACAGTTGCCCCTGCACCACCCCCTTTCAGCTGGACCCCCTTTTGCCTCACCCAAATTCATCCTCATCCGAATGGAGTTTTTTGTGTGTAAAAAAACGAGCGCATAGCGCGCGTTGTGTGGCCTCCAACCCACCTGCCCACCCATTAGATAACATAACGCCCTCCGCTTCACCCACCCACGTTGCAGCATCCCCTCGTGTCTGGCGCGCAGGCATGCTGCTCGTGGTGCGTGCGCAACGTGTTGTGCCGTGTGCCAGCGAACCCGCCCAGCCACACAACGCGCGTGAATTATGTGGCTCCACCCAAAAAACTTGAGCTCATGTGTTCTCGTCCTGGCTTCTCGGGCCGGACGAAAGGGGGGGATTGGGACAGGGGGGGGTAACGAAATTTGCTGCATGCAGTTGGTTTCGGCCCCACCGAGGGGCCCATTCCTCGATACATAGCCGCCTCTGGCGCCGGGAGGCGCCGGGAAAATCAGCTGCGTGAGCTGATTCTCAAACCCCCCCTTTGCTATCTCCCCCTGTCGCCCGACCCGAGCTTCGTGTTACCCGAGCTGCAAGGCACTCGGCTCGTGTACAGCGCAGCCCCCCGGCCTCGCCCTGCGCCGCCCGGCCCACTGCGCGGCGCCCGGCCCCGGCGCTCACCGGCCCCGCCGCGCACGCGGGGGGCACGAAAGCGAGGGTTAAGTCGGGCGCGTCCCCCTACAGGGGGATTTTCGACGACAAGTGAAAAATATGCAAAAATGCCCCACAATGGTCAAAAGATATTCAACAAACAGTCCCCATATTATTTTTTACAATTTTTTGACGATTTTGGGTTTTTGTTTGTTTTTCAACGGAAATCCCCCTGTAGGGGGACAGGCCCGACTTAAAGCAAGGGGGGAGGCCCGGGCTCCAAGAGGGCGGGCGGGGGGTCCGAGCGGTCGGGGCCGCCACGGGAGGGCCCAGAGGGGCCCTCGCAGTCTGGGAGGGCCTCCGAGTGGCCTCCTCCTCCTCCTCCTCCTCCTCCTCCTCCGCCTTCCTCCTCCTCTTCCGCCTCCTCCTCCACCTCCTCCTCCTCCTCCTCCTCCTCCTCCTCCTCCTCAACCTCCTCCTCCTCCTCCTCCTCCTCCTCCTCCTGGTGGTTCCCAGTTCCTGACGGCCATACAGTCTTTGGACGAAGCGCCCCCCTCCCAGGGCCAGTCGGCCCGGGGGGGCTGATCAAAAACTAAACCGCCAGGTCATCTGTGCAACCGGCTGTGGCGACGAGAGGTGCCTGTGCAGCGGCGTGCTGCGGCACGCGGCGGGTCTCGTGGTCGAAGGGGAGGTGCCGAGAGGCGAGGGAGACGAGGACCAGAGGTGAGCAAGAGGAAAGGCGGGAGACGGAAGCGAGGAGGGCAAAGGCGGCGCCGAACAGAATGTGCAGCGCACGCTCGCGCGCGCTGAAGGCACTTTGGAAGTGCCTTCGGGGCGCCGCAAGGGCCCGACAAAATTATTTGTGTTTGCGCGCCCAAGCGTTTTCCTTTACGGAGCTGGGCGCTCTGGTGCGGACGGCCGAACGACCCCTGCAGCGGGACACTCTGGCAACACGGTTGTCGCCGCAAAATGTCGGTTTAACGTTGGCACCGCTCAAGCCCCGCAGACGCCCCAGAGCTCCCCGGGGAGGGGAACCCTGGGGGGAGGCTTCCAGGCCACGGACTTTGGTCCTTGATAGTTGCGGCAGGGTCAGTCTTCTCCTGCGGTTCCTGGACCCAGCCCCCCCCCCCACACCACCCGTGGATAAGTGGGCGGCCCTCCCCGCCCAATCATCGAGCGCAGCGCAGTAAGGACGCAGGCGCAGGAGGGGAGGGGAGCCCCGGGGATGAAAACGTGCGCTGAACGGGCATGGCGGTGCAACGGGCGACTGGGGCTGGTGGAGTGTCGCAGCCCTCAAGGTGGTAATGGCCGTGCCGCATCGACGTGGCCGCACCCTTGGTTCAAAGCTCGTCGCGGATCATCCCACCCCCACCCATAATTAATCATCCCGCCCCGCCTGACCAAGTAGCGCCTCCCCCTGATCGGAAGAAATGCAAGGCGGGCTTGATAGCAAACGCCAGGGTGGACGCCATTCATGATCGCCAGCAATGGCTGTTGCCCAGCGTGAAAGGGGTTTGGCGAGGACGAAAACCAGTCAGGGGATGGCTCCAGCAGAACTGAGTGTGCATTGGCAGTGCGACCGATTGTCCTGCTGGATCGTTCGCTGGGCGGGTCGCGCCGGCAACACTGCGGCCGACTGTTCTGGTTCAGAGCTCGTCGCCTGCCCCCCACTCAGCCGACAGTTCGACCCAACCCTCACCGACCCACACGAGAGGGAATGAAAAGGGCGGGGAGGGCAAGCAGGCACAGGAAGGAAAAGTGCGCGGGCAGAAAGGGAGGGAGAGGTTGGGAGGGTGCCGCTCGTGGTTGGTCTCCGGCGGCCGTGGCGCGGAGGAGCGTCGCCGACTGCGGGTCTGCGGCGATCTCCGCCAGTGGGTGCTCGGGGACCCACCCGGCCGTTGCTTCGTGGTCGAGGTCAAGCTGCAGCAGCCGCGTCCTCTCTGGCCGCCGCCTCTGGTATACTGGCGCTTGAGCTCCATGAAGTCGTCGACCTCGACGAGGGCCACGTCCACGCACGGGCGCTGCATGTGTTGCGGGAGCTGGTGGACCACGGTGTGCGCGCTATGCTGCTGGACGATGCCAAGGCGCTCGCGCAGGTCCGCCAAGGCAGCTTCGGTCGCGAGCTGGTCCTCTGGATCCTCAGACTGGTCCTTCAGGTCCTCGAGCTGGTCCTCAAGGTTGTCTTCGAAGACGCGCCACGGTTTTCGAATGGTGGATGGAATCTGGCTGCTCTCCCGTGGATGCCAAAGGTTGCAAGAGGCGAGTCCAGCCGTGGCGACGGGGGAAGGGTCTTCGGTGACGTAGCCCGACATGCTAGGCGAGGGGGGCCACCGAGGGGACCCCGAGGGATGTCCACCTCGTCGAAGTCTTTTGGGCTAGTGCCCGGGTCTACTCTGGGGCGGAGCGCCCGAGAGGGCAAAAGAGGGGAAGGTCTCTCCGAGGCAGTCGAGAGCGAGGCGTCGCGCCTGCCAGCTGCTGGCTCCCCTCTTCCTCCAGCTGGAGGGGGAGTGGCCGCCGCCGGGCAGGGCGTCGGACCCGCCTCCTCGTGGACCTCCAGCCTCCGGAGGTCGTCGGTCTCCTCGCTCTCGTCGAAGTCGCAGGCGCCGCTGGTGACGAAGCTGGCGGTCTGGTTGGCGTTGGCGTTGTGGTTGTCGTGCTGTAGTGGGGGCTGAAGTTCGGCAGCTCGCAGTGCTGCTCGTGGTGGCAGTTGTGCGCGAGGGCATCCAAGAACATGTCAGGGATCTCGGTGCTGATCGTGGCCTGATTCGGCTCGAAGACCTGGGCGTTGGGGTTGAGGGTGGTGACGGCCGTGTCGATCCGGCATCCTGGCGGCGCTTCCGGGGCTGGACTGGTGCCAGTCACCGCGATGCTGCTGCACTCGTCGTGGTCGTCGCGGCTCCTGCCGCCGAGGCTGTGCTTGAGGATGGCGGCCCCCTCGGCCCAGTCCTTGGTACTCACTGGGCGGCCGCGCCGTGCGCCGCAGCCGGTGCAGGGAGACTCAGGGAGACCCAGGAGGAGGAGGAGGAGGAGGAGGAGGGACAGAAGAGCAGGGAGGGGCTATGAGGACCAGGAGGAGCGAGCCTGTGGAGCCCGCCGCCCGACCGCTCCTCGATGGTCGGCGTGGTGCCGCGGGCGCCGCGGCTGTGGGCGCAGGCGCTGGCGCCCGGCGCCGTGGCGCGATCTGGCCGGGCGCCACGCCTGGCCTGGCCGCCCTCCTGCGGGGCCACGCCCCTCCCCCGCGAGAGGCCGCTGCTCCTCTCCTCCTCCTCCTCCTCCTCCTCCTCCTCCTCCTCCTCCTCCTCCTGTTCCTCCTCCTCCCTTTCCTCGTCCTCCTCTTCCCTCCTCCTCCTCCCTCCTCCCTCCTCCTCCTCCGCCTCCTCCTCCTCCTCCTCCTCCTCCTCCTCCTCGTCCTCCCGCATTCTTGGACGGCCCCACCCCTCGCGGCCCCCCCCCATGCTCGCGCCGCCGACGTCGGGGGGCGCCCGGGGGGGAGACACGGCAGGGACGTCGAACAAGCCAGTTCTGATTCAGGCGATCGCAAGCATGGATCAAGGGGGCGTGGATTAGCGACGGGTCCTGTTTCCATGCGAAGTCTCGGATGTCCGCCGCCGCACGAGGCGGCGCCGGCCGCATTTTGGGGAGGGCACCTCCCCCGATCCATGGATTTGGCGACCGCGCGCCAAATCCATGAATCGCTAATCCATGTTTGCGTGCCCCAGACTGATGTCCCCTGGGGCGTGATCTTCCCCCTGAATAGGGAAACGAACAACAATGACACCAACAAAAAAAACTCGGAGGTCCGCGCGGACCTCCGAGTTTCTATGTTTATGCCATGGTTTCAGGAGGGAAGAACACACACAGACACACTGAATCATCGACCCCCAAGAAGATATGGCAAAATCGGGGAAGGGGGGGACGGGAGGCGAAAGCCCAGAAGACAGGGGGAAATAGGGGGAATCCTGCTATTTGTGTCTATCTATTTGCGTGCCCCAGGGCCCCTTCATTGTTGCTCGCTCCCCTGCGGAAGGCCCCCGGGGGGTCCAGCGCGGACCCGAGACGTCCGCGCGGACCTCCGAGTCTCTATGCTCATGCCATTGGTCTTCGCTCTCCCACGGAAGGCCCCGCGGGTGGGGGGCCCGCAGAGGCCCTGCTGGGGCACCCTCGCAAGGCTTCGGCAGAAGGGCGGGCGACGAGCGCGCCGCCCCGGGCATGTGCCATGGTGGGGCTTCTTATCGCGTGTGCCCCCCGCCAGGGGAGGAGGAGGAGGAGGAGGAGGAGGAGGAGGAGGAGGAGGAGGAGGAGGAGGAGGAGGAGGAGGAGGAGGAGGAGGGGGAGGAGGAGGAGGAGGTCGCCCACTCATCGCAGGGGGGAAGCTTCGACCCCCAGTCGCCCATTCCCAGACATCGGGCGTCTCGAAAAAATCGGGGCGGGGGCTTTTCCTCGTTTTCGGCCCCTCGGGGCCCTCGCTGGGCCTCGGGGCCGTCAGAGAACGATCCGCGATGAAACACCGGCACCAGGAATGCGGTCGGGAGGTCGGGGGCCCGCGCCTCGAAAAAGTCGAGACGTCGGGCTGTCTGGGTTCCTCGCTGATCGGGGCGTGGTTGCCCCACGCTGCCCAGGGCCGTGAGGTCTCGCCATCGGCGTCTCGTCGCCGACCCATCGGCGATGGTCCGTCGATTCAAGGTCGATGTGCCCCCACCGTTTGCCAGTCCCCTCCTTCGGCTCCTCCTCCTCCTCCTCCTCCTCCTCCTCCTCCTCCCCCTCCTCCTCCTCCGCCTCCTCCTCTCCCCAGTCCCCTCCTTCGGCTCCCGTCAGATCTCTGGCCACGCAGCGATGGGGAGCACGTTTGATGAGCTGTTGGGCCGCACGGCATCCTTCTCCCAGGGCTGCAAGGATGCGAGTGCCCACGAGCTTGACCGTGCTGCTGGCGGAGTATTTGCACGCTTTCGTCATGCAATGTCAATGCCTGTGGTGCCCTTGCGAGACCTGGGTGAACTCACAGAGCAGGATGGAATATAGAAGCGACGAGGAGGAAGAGGAGGAGGAGGAAGAGGAGGAGGAAGACCAAATTCAGCCCAGCACGTGCCACTGGTGCTGCGATGCACCCTCCCGTTTCAAGCCCCCTCCTCACATGCTAGTGCAAGGGCTTGTTTTCATCATGGGGAGCGGCGGGTAGAACAGCGAGATGGGCCCTTTGACCTGCAGCGCTTCTGGAATTCGCATTAAAGATCGAATTTATTATTCAACTGCATGACGTGAATAATATAGATGCGCAGTGAGTCTGAGAGAGAATCTACCTCCGTCCGTGTAGCTGGTGGAAGCTTTTGGGTTGTGCGCCGTGCCAGAGCGAGAGCACAATACGGAAAAGAAGCCGCGCTCCATCCATGTGTCCTTTGAAGTTTCACTCTATTGGGCTCTTATGTTCAGATCATGAGGTCCTGGGCGGGAGCTCGGTTTTGAAAGGGAGCCGTCCCCACCTCTGCTGCTAATGTTTTCAAGCTTGGCGATCCATGGACGGCGGCCTTTCGCGAGACCCGTGATTTGAAAAGGGACCACCCTCAATCTTTGTAGCTGATGACCGGCGTCAGGCTGGTAATGGTATGCCAACCGCAGGCGAGAGCTGAACCCTGTCTGTTTAAGGGCCGCCCTTCGTCTGGGTAGCTTTCAAGTCTCATGGTCATCAGCCTTGGATGAGTCTCCGATAGGGGCCACATGTGACCATGTACAGCTCTCCATCCTTTCACATGTGAAATATATGGCGAATGTGCGTGGTGATGAGGCGAGAACCCGATGTTGGAAACCACTTGCAGCCGTTGGTGTGGTGTGCGGAGGCGAGGGCCAGATTCTGAAGTCCGTGGTGGCGCTTCAGACGAGTGGGTGCGGTGCTCAGGCCATGGCAAACCAGAAAACACCACATGTGGCAGTTTTTTTTTGCACGTTTTGAGACGGCTGTGCGCGGCGCTGCTGCGAGAGCCATACTGTACACCACAGTATTATAGGCATCGTGCTCCGTGCGTGTATCTCTCTGCAGACATACATACATACATCCATACATGCATACTTACTTATTCCCATAGGCATATACGTACATACACATCTACATATACATAAACATGCGTACATACATACATGCATACATACATGCATGAACATATACACAACCATACATGCATACATGCATGCATGCATACATGCATTCATCCATACATACATTCATGCATGCATGCATTCATACATACAACCAAACATGCATGCATGCATGTACACGTACGTACCCACCTACCTATCCACCTACCCACCGACTTACCTACCTATCTACACACATGCATGCATCCAGACATACATACATATCTACTTACTCACATACACACACGGATAGACACATCCATACATACAAACATGCGTACATGCATGCATGCATGCACATACACATACATACATGCAGACATACATACATACAAGCCATGCATGCATGCATGCATGCATGCATGCGTACATACATGTATACTTACGGACCGACCTACCTACATATCACCTTCTTACCCACCTACCAACACACGTTCATACATACACGCATACGTACACACATACATACATACATACATACATACATACATGCAAACATACATACATACATACATACATACATACATACATACATACATACATACATACATACATACATACACACATACACATACATACACACATACATACACACATATATACATACATACATACATACATACATACATACATACATACATACATACAAACAAACACACACGCATGCATCGGTACGTGCATACGTACATTCATACACACGTACATACATACCATACATGCGTACATGCATACATGCATGCATGTATGTATACGCTCATGCAACCTTACATATATTCATACATACATACGTTCAGACATACATACGCACATGCATTGACACATACATGCATCCATACATACATGCATACATACATGCATGCGTGCATGCATGCATACATATGTACGTGATCTGCAATTCCTTGCTGGGCGGACGTCGCGACAGAAGGTACCCTTCACACGCTCAAGAGAAAGACGGATATCTTTGCTAGGCGGGCGTTCGCTGTGTCTGGAAGCCCTCGAGGCTTGTGGGACTTACCCAGAGCTTTCTCCAGGGAGACAAGGAATACAATGAATACAAGGAACAAGAAGGAACACAAGGAACACACAGCGAACACAATGAGGCACTGAATGCTCCCTATGGTCATGGTATTACATCGTTTTCCTTGTTTTCCAGTGGAGGCTTTTAGGAAGACTCCAAAGTCCTGGAGCACTTCCCAGAGCCTCGCGATCGTTCGGCGACTCGGGGTTCTCTTGGACTGTCTTGGGGCAGACTGAGGCCCTCTTGCCCCGTCTTGGGGCCCCCTCTTGACTGGGGAAAGTCGGCGAGCCCCGAGAGGCAGGTGGCGCGCCCGTGGGCGGCGCCTTACTGTGGCAACGGAGGGTCCAGGCCTTTTGCTACTGTTCATTCGCTAGGCGCTGCGGGCGGAGAATTCGGAGGGGACCTGGGGACACTCCAACTCGTGCCTGCGGCACGGTGGCGGACGTGTGGATATTTATTTACATTATACATAAGATAAAGAGAAAGCGACAGAGAAAGAGAAATAGAAAGAGCCATATAAACAGAGAGAGAGAGAGAGAGAAAAAACAAACAAGAGAGAACCAGAGAAAACGAGAAAGAGAGAGAGAGAGAGAGAGACACAACACGAGAAACAGAGAACAAGGCACATAGGACGAGAAACAGAGAAACAGAGAGAGAGAGAGAGATATCTAAAGCTGTTGTTTGGTGCTTTACGCGAGAATCAGCACAAGGAACATTCAACAAGCAATAGCGTTGGAGGGTTGGGGAGCATTCTTTTATTATTATTTTTTGCTTTCGGCGGAACGCCCCTCCCCCCCCCCCCCGTAGAGAAGTTCCAGGCTGATTTTGGCACCTGCTTCAATCGATCGGACGAACTACAGGGGCCGGCGCCCCCCCCCCCTCCCCCCCGTAGAAACTCGAATCGCTGATGTGTGCAACTGTGTGCATTTTATCGTGCTACTCTTCTGGAACCACAACGAAAGGGCTCAGGGGCGCCGGACCCGATCGCCAGAAAGCATGCCTCCGGCTGGGCCCTCCCCTGTTATGCCAGCGACGGCCTCGTGGAATCATGAATAGGTGATCCCTAGCAATTCTGGCACAGGCTTGCCAAACCACGCATAGCCTTGGTGCAGCCCCGCGCAGCCGCTGCGCGATTCCCCCATGGGGGGTCCCCCCTAGGATTCCCTCATCGGCATCTCCCACAGGATTCCCCACATGATCCAATCGGAGGCATTGACTACGGGCCGAGAGCCGGACCCCCCCCCCCCTCCCCCCCATGCGCCTAAAGCCGGAACCCAGAATAAAAAAATGCGGGAGCTGACGAGGAGTGTTAAGGCGGCGGGTTGGAGGTATGCGTTGGTGAGGGGAGGATGGGGCTTGAGGAGGATGGAGGAGGAGAAACGTTGAGGATTGAGGTTGGGCAGGCAGATGATGGGTGAATCATCCATCCTGCGCCTCCCTCATCAGACCTGCTCGTCCTCGATCCTCCCCAGCCCTCCCCAGCCCTCTCCCAATAATCTTCCTCAACCATGATGCTCTACTCTTCTCATCGTGGTCCCACCTCGTTCTCAACCCTCCTCTTCGACCTTGCGGTCAGGAACGTTTGCTTAGCGCGTCCCAGTCCCTGAACATCCACGTTCCGATCTGTTCCCAGCCTCCCGCCCTGTGAAGCGGAGCGACACGCTATCAACTCGCAGGGCATAGCGTGTCGTCGGGGCCGCCGCCGCGACACGCTAAGCAACAGTTCCTGACCGTAGTGCCAGCCACCCTCATCCTTCTCCCTTCTCATCGTGCGTCCTTCCCATTCTCCTCCATTCAACTCAATCATCTCCAACCCTCCAACCAAACCCTCCTCCGCAAATTCCGCCTGCCCAAACCTCGTATTTTCCCCCATCTCGTCTTCCTCCGCTTATCCTCCTCCTCCTCCTCCCCCTCCTCCTTCTGGTCCTCCTCCTTCTTCGGGTGAAATTATTGCAAGAACTTCGGGCTAGGAATGATATCCCGAAGCCATGTTTTGTTTTCTTGTTCCACGGCTCTTGTTTCCTAGCCACCAGTTACGGAGGGATGGTGGAAACAGGGAAGCGGACTGGAGTTGCAGCGAGCGCGGTTCCTTTTCAAAATTCATCCAAGGGCTGTCGCGCCGACGAGAAACATACGTAGGACTGATGTCGCCTGTGGACCGCAAAGCCGCACGCTGCAATAACAAACTTGACAAATAACGGGGGGGCTAAACCGAAATGCAACTAGTAACATAGTTAACGAGGAGGAGGAGGAGGAGGAGGAGGAGGAGGAGGAGGAGGAGGAGGAGGAGGAGGAGGAGGAGGAGGAGGAGGGAGGAGGGAGGAGAGAGGAGAGAGGAGGAGGAGGGGGGAGGAAGAGGCGAAGGAGGAGGAAGAGGAGGAGGAGGAGGAGGAGGAGGAGGAGGAGGAGGAGGAGTTGGAGGAGAAGGCTAAGGTAAGCGATCGACTCTTCACGCCCGCGCTGTCGCCGCTTCCGGCGCCTCCGCCACATTTATCCGCTCCAGCAGCACGACAGCCCAGGATCGGCGGGCGCCCCATCGCCAGGGAGTGCTTCTCTCCTCCTCCCCCCCGACGTGTTGCCTCCGTTGCAGACCCGATGCTGCCGATCTGCTCCCTGAGACGCACCACGCGGACCTGGGAGGTCATTGTTATTGAGCTGAAGGGCTCAGGCGTGTTCAAATACCGAAGTCCTTCGATTCACAAATCCTGGCCTCTGCAGTCGCCATTGGTACGTTCAGGATCCAGATCGTTGCACTGACGGAATTCTTCGTGTCGCCTCGATCCTCTCTCATTGCCCATCCTCCGTGAGTTAGGCCCCGCCTTCCACTGTTGCCAGTATCGTTTACAGGAGTACGGCGGACCTTTGAACGCCCTGGGCGCTTGCACGCCCCCCGGCGTAGATGCGTGAGCATCGGCTGTGTATGGCCTCTGGCCTTGCGCGCGCCCACTTCTTGCTACAGCCGCTGGGACGATCCGCCGCATTGCCCGAGGCGTGCGAAGGCGGGCAGGCGGCCGGCCCGGCCATGATTTGTTGCCTGCTCCACAGCGCAGTCACGCACAGTGGCCGAGCCCCGATGTGGCGAAGTCTGTACATAGCCACGCGCCGAGTCATCCGCGTGAAGGCCAGTGAGGCGATCGCGGAGCGGAGCGGAGCACGACGGAAAGGGAGGGGCATCTGAAGCGCAGAAGCTAGACCGTCACTGCCCTCGCCCAGAGTCGCCTCCGCCACGCGCCTCCGCACGGAGAGCGCGGGTCCGTGCGAGATCGGCGAGTAGCGATCTTGTGCTTAGAGTTATGATTATCGGTTTATGTTGTTCCGGGCTGCGCGTGCGTGTATCGAGTTTCTCGAGCCGCCGCGCCGACGCTTAGATTTGTAGGAATTATAAGCACCACGCGACCTGAGTTTTGTTGGACACGCTTGGTCCTCGCGCCCGCACCTCCTGCTCTTCATTTCCCCTCTCCCCCACCTGTTGATTCTCCCTCTTCCTTCCTCCCTTCTCACCCCATTCTCCTGCTCTTGCTGATGCTGCTCCTCCTCATCATCCCCCTCCCTCCAGAATGCCCTTACCGAATCCGCTCAAGCCCGATCCTCCTCCCTATCCCTCCTCTCCCTTCCCATTCCCCTCCACTCTCCCTTTACAAGTACACAATCACACAACATGAATGCTACTCTCCCTCCGCCCTTGAACTTTTCCAGAAGATCTCCCGCCACCTCCGGATGACAACAGTTGTTGTTTCAGGGTTTTCTTCGTTTTTTTTTTCTGATTTTCTACAATCCGCATGTCGGCGGTGTTGCAGCGTGAGCCTCATTTTCGGATCGACATTTTGATCCCGTCGTTCAGAATGGCGCTCTCGCCCCAGCGCGGGCCACTGTTCTGGATTCGAGTCTTGATTCATTGTGGTCCCCCCCTTATTTCCCCTCCTCCGCCTTCCCCCGGTCCTCCTGTTTCTCCCGCTCCTTCCACTCTAGTTTCTGCTGCTGCTGTTCGTCTCGCCCCAGCGCGGGCCACTTTTCTGAGACATTTCGTGTATCTGCATGATCATACCCTGTCGCGTTCCTGATTCTGCACTTCGCATCACTGGCAGGCTCACAGGGTGCGGATCTTTCAATGGGGGCGCTTCCTCCGTAGTGAACATGAAGGCTTGTAAGGACTTCTGAGAATGGGCTTGGGACGGGAGGATGCATTGCAGACTTGTTTCCGCATCTTGAATTTACCCTGGTCCTTCTCCTCCGCCTCGCTCTCCTCCTACTCCCTCCTCCTCCTCCTCCTCCTCCTCCTCCTCCTTCGTCTCCTCTTCCTCCCCCTCCTCCTCCTCCTCCTCCTCCTCCTCCTCCTCCTCCTGGTTCTGCTCCGCCTCCTCCTGCTCCTCCTCCTCCTCCTCCTCCGCCTCCCTCCTCCCACTTCGCCCCCTCCTCCTCCTCCTCCTCCTCCTCCTCCTCCTTTCCCCTCCTCGTCCTCCTCCTTTTCCTCCTCCTCCTCCACAATTACACACTATGAATAATACTTTCCTTTTCTCCCCTGAAGACGTCCAGAAGATATACGGCCCCCTCCGCGTATTTTTCTACACTGGATTCCCAGGAGTTGGGTTTTCGCTTAGGTTTGTTTTAAAACTGTTGTTCCCGCTGAGTCGCTGGTATCATTATCGGGCTTCCGCTCGTTCCGAATCGTGTCCTCGCTGCGGCGCTGGCCTCATTTCCGTGCTTCCGCTCGTTCCGAATCGTGCTCCCGCTGCAGCGTTGGCCTCATTATTTCCAGTGCCATGCCACAGCATAGGTTTCGGTCCTTCCAAATCGGCCCCGAAATCTCGATCATGCCCCCCCGAAACAAAACCGGCAGAAGTGATTGCACATTCGGTGTCGATTCGTTGATTTCTTGGGCCGCAGGAGCCACACTTGGGGGCGTCGCCACGCCATGCTATGTCATGCTACGCGTTGATATTCAACACCATGCCATGCCATGTAATGAGTACTATGCCATGCTACGACATCCGACCGTGCGAACAGAGAGGAGATCTGCGCCATGGTAGGGGATGGGAGGGAGGGGTAGGACGTCAGATATGACGCGAGCGCACCTGGCTTGTCTTCCCCCCTTTCCCCTCCACCCTCAACACTCGCCTCGGCACTCTCACCAGCATTTCGTGGGGGGGCCCAGCCGTGGTGACGGGACGCTTCACAGAGGCCCCCCCAAACGGGCCAACCATCACCGACATCACCGACCTGGAGCCTCGAGCCTCGAGCCTCACGCTTCCTTCCCTTCCCCCCCTCTCCCTTGCCCCCCCCCAGCAGGGCTCGACCCCAAACGGTGTTTTGGTGATCTCGTGGCCCGCCTTCGTTTTGCTTCTTTCTGCTTGGCAGCACAGGTGGAACGAAGGACAGAAACAGGGGGGAAAGCGGAACCAGAACGAGAACGGAACGCACCGCTCAGGCCGAGCCCTCGCCTCCCCAGACCCCTCTCTCGCGCCACGGCTTCGCTCGGGCCCTCCCCCCGGCTGCCCGCCCGCGTGGGCGGCTGGAGTCACCCTTCGGCCCCGCCTCTCGCTGGCCTTCCGCGGGCGCGCCGCGCCGACGCAGCGGGACGGGGGGTTGGGGGGGGGGGAGGGGTGGGTGGGCGGGCGGGGGGAAACATACATGTGTGTGTGTGTGTGTGTGTGTGTGTGTGTGTGTGTGTGTGTGTGTGTGGAGGAGTGGGGTGGGGGGGAGGGGCTCGGGGTTCGAGTGGAGCTGGGCCGAGGTTCCTCCAGAGGAGCGACGCCTGCATTCGCATGCTGCCCCCCCCACACCTTTGCCTTGTTCTGGTACACGGTTGCTTCCACAGACGG
>CAUYUJ010014230.1:337500-363246 GCA_963575745.1 Prorocentrum cordatum
GAGGAGTTTGGGGCGATGGTGGCCAACCACAGCAAGATGATGTTGGCAAGGGCGGCAAGAAGGGCAAGGGGCGAAAGGGCAAGGGCAAGGGTCAGGACGACGCGAGTGGAGGAGGCCCAGCCTTGCCTCGGGCGCCAGGGGCCCAGTTCCTGGTGGCCCAGCCTAAGGAAGCGAGCACTGACATGGAGATCAACGACCTGGAGCAGTTGGTGGCGATGTTGGAACGAGCTGGCGACACAGCCACGGCGGCGAAGCACAGAAGGGTTCTCGTTGAGAAGAAGCGCAAAGCGGCTGAGAAGGAGTACGTCGCACCACTGTCCCAGCGGGTCACCCTGGCCCACAAGCAGGTGGCGGAAGCCAATCAGAAGTTGGAGAAGGCTGTGGCACACTTCGAGCGCTTCTCGGAGGGGCTCGAGCACCAGCGCCAGTGGGTGCAGCAGCTCTCGGACGAGCTCGAGGAGCGCGAGGCGGCGCACCGCAGGCTGGTGGTGGAGCTTAATGCGAAGTTTGTACCGCCGCAGCAGGACGCCCAGCCCCAGGCGCTCAGCGTGGCGAGCATCTTGGACGGCACGATCGAGTCGATCCCTCTGTCTTTCGCGGGCCTGTGCTTCGATGATGCAGAATATGATATGGAGGAGGCTGACAAGCGCGAGCTGGATGAGCGCACAGCGAGACTGCAGTCTGAGCTGTCGGCGGCGGTCCGAGCCACGTTCGGGCAGGCGGCAGAGAAGGCCAAGGCTTTCAAGACCGAGCAGGAGCAGATGGCACAGCGCATTGCAGGCAAGCGCAGACGTCAGGAGGGAGGCGGGGCCGCTCCTGGTGACGAACCCAAGCCTGGTCCCGTCGCTGGGCAGCCTGAAGGAGATAGCGCTGCAGCTGCTGCGGCCGCTTCAGAGCCAGCGCCTGGGACGCCAGTGGCAGGAGCTACGGAAGACGATGGGCTCAAGCAGCGGGCTGCCAGGATTTGCCGCCCGTCGCCCCCTCAGGCTACTGCGCCAGCCTGAGGGGGCCAGCCCCTCACGAAGGCGCGCTGCTGGAGATCGAGCTGGCTCAGCAGCGCGGGACGATGCAGATCGGCCCGCTCCTGGCCCCACGGGGCTGCCGCCGCCAGAGGTCGTCGACGAGGATGGGCCTGAGGCGGTCTTCTATGATGGTATCGCGGAGTCGGCAGCCAGATGGATTCCTCGTCTGCATGAGCCCGAGTCAGGGGCGGACAGCTGGATGAGATGGTGCAAGCCCTACGTCAGGGAGCTGCCCCTGCAGGCCTGGGACCTTGACTGGGTGCAGGAGGCTCGCCAGGAGATGACCGTAGACCAGATGGCGGAAGACATATGCACGGAGTCCTGGCATGATGGAGCTGATAATCGTGTGAACATACTTGGATCATTCGACTGGGCTGCGGAGCATGACGTGGAGATGCTGCGCTGGGCCCTCCGCCGCCACTGGGAGGAGCTGCGCAGGATAAACAATGAGATGAGGGACCTGCTGGGCCTTCCTCGAGATGAGGGTCAGCGGACCTCTGACGGGATTGAGGGCGATGTGGAAGCCGTGCTGGCGACTGGCGCTCCGACACTCACTCCCAAGAGACCCCTGGGCTGTGCCCCTCCAGCTGCGCCCCTGGAGGAGCAGAGGGCAGCGACTCAGTCGCGCCCTGGCAGCACCAGCGGAGTCTTGGGAGCAGAGCGGAGATCGACGATTTCGATTTCGGCTGGCGCCCGACACTCACTCTCAAGAGACCCCTGTGTGGCGCTCCTCCAGCTGCGCCCCTGGAGGATCCTAGGGCCGCGCCACGGCTGCGCCCTGGCTGCGCCAGCGGAGTCTTGGGAGCAGAGCGGGGAACGTCTTGATCATTTGCCAGGGGTGCTTCGAGTTCGGCGGCTGGGGCTGGAGGCGGGCCCATTCGTCGCCACGCAGCTGGCCCCGCTGGCACGCATCCTCAGCCTGTGGCTGGGGGTACCGGCCAGCGGGGAGCCTTGACTGGCGAGAATGCGTCTCAGCCTGGAAGGGATAGAGCTGGGCTGGTGGCCAGGGCTAAGCAGAAGCAGAACACGGGCAAGGACCAGCACCGATTCTATTTCGCCAACACCACGTCTTGGGGCCAGAAGGCGTGGGACTACCTAAATCAGTCAGATGGTGGCTTTGCTGTCTCGGACACTGTCATGATTGCAGAGCACCACCTCCAGGGGGCCCAGCAGGTTCAGGCGATCAAGAGGCTCAGTCGGTCAGGCTGGGCTGTGACTTCCCAGTCGGCGGTTGGTACAGCGCGTGGTGGACATCATGGCGGAGTCTCGGTCATGACCAGGAAGTGGTTGCGATGCGCGCCGCTTTACCCCGAGGTGGAGAGCAGCGCAGGAGGAGCGGGCCACGAGCATGGAGTCGCAGTGGACCAGCCAGACGGTGCGCATGCGTGACATTGATGTCGTCTTCGTCTCGCTGTACCTGGTCACGGGACTGGGCCTGCAAGGGGAGAACGCCACCATCCTCGCAGAGGTGGCAGGGTACGTGCGCTCTCAGGGCAAGCCGTACGTCATCGCTGGAGACTGGAACATGGAGATAGACAGATAGACGAGGTGGCGGAGAGTGGCATCCAGACCTACCTGCACGGCGTGTTCCGAGCTGCTCCTGAGGAGGCTCCTGGCGGAGCCAGGACGATAGATTACTGTCTGGTTTCAGAGGCCCTCAGCACAGTTCCCACACTCTCGTGGACAGGTTTTCCCCTTGGGCCCTTCCGCACACGGGGCTTCTTGGGACTTTAGACTGTTGTAGGTTTCAGCAACTGCATTGGGTCCTCACTCAGCCTCCGCCTCTGGTTAGAGCCCAAGGCCCAGACCTCCCTTGGGAGACCCATTTACAGAGAGCGGGGCCCCTCGTCCAGCGCGGCATGGGGACCGATCAGTGGCAGCAGGTTCCAGGCCAGGTGTTTGACCTCGGCAAGTCGTATATGCAGTTTTGCCTGGCAGCCGAATCTTTCCAAACCAGTAGGGACCCGTCCAGTAGTTTCAGCGAAGCTGACATGCACAGAGATTTCCACATAGATGTGCAGCAGGTTCCCCGTGTAGGGACAAAGCCACAGGGATGGCTTGCGGAAGCTTTCAACCTTTCTGTCTGGGCGGCCTTGCACACGCGTCTCGGTGCCTGGGTCGGACTTGCCAGGAAGTCGAAGCCCATAGGCAAAGCAGTAGCTGAATTCAATTTAGCTTTGGCCAGAGTTCAGAAGCTGCCGAGGCTTCTAGAAGAGAGGAAGGAGGAAGAGGTGCTCTCGGCTCTGGGCCTGCTTGGGGATCAGGCTTCTAGGGAGACCCTGGAGGCTGCCAACAGGAAGCTTTTTCGGATTCTGAGGCGGGTTGAAGCCCACTTCACTCGGCAATCATCCAGAGGATTTAAGGACTGGCTGCGACATTCCCTCACTAAGGGGAGCGGGGCCATACATTTTCACACCAAGACTTGGGGCGTGGAGGCGCCGAGCCTCAGCCTTGAGCACGGCCTGGATGGCCGAGTCTTGCACGACCCCACCGAGTCCCTTGCGTCAAAAGCGGAACTCTGGGGAGGCTTTTGGCTCTCTGGCCCGAGGGAAACTGAGCCCACTTGGTGGGGAGATTTTAGGGCCAGGGCTACTCGGGATGCCCAGTCGCGGGAACCCCTTTCCAGTCACCAAGTCGCGCATGCTCTCAAATGTTTCAAACCTGTGGTTGGGCAAGGAGCTGACTTTCAGAACCCGCGTGATTGGTTGCAGCTTCCATCCGAGGCCCTCCAAGAGCTTGTAGACCTCCTCGGGCTAGTAGAAGCAGAGCTCGCCTGCCCCCCCCCCCCAGGTCAGGCTCATCATCATCCAGCTAATCTTTAAAAGTGTAGTTGCAGACAGACCGATAGCGCTAACCCAGGGCCTTTACCGAGTCTGGGGCAGAGCGCGTCGGCAAGATATTTCGAACTGGGCGGTGGAGCGGGCTCAGTACTGGGATCGGGCGGTGAGGGACTCTTCGGCTCTGCGAGCTGCCATACTTCGGCAGACCCAGTGTGAGATCGCAACGGCGATGGGTTTCAGTTGGATCCAGATCCTATGGGACCTCGAGGAATTCTATGATCATGTAGACTTGCGTTCAGTAGTAGACGTAGCAGCTGGCGTGGACTACCCTCTCATGCTTTTGTTCCTGGCATTAGATATGCACAGGGCCCCGCGACGCCTCCGCGCTTCAGGTGCCATCTCCCAGGCTTTGCGTCCATCCAGGAGCCTCCTGGCAGGCTGTTCTCAGAGCGTTGACATCTCGAAGGTGGCTCTCTGGGGTATCCTGGAGGGCGCACGTGCCCGTTTTCGCCCCCTGGCCCTGGAGACGTGCGTGGATGACCTGAGTCAGCGGCACATAGGCAAGGCTGAGGTTATAGTGAAACAGGCTGCTGGGGCTAGTGAGGGCTTAGGCACCGCCCTAATCAATTCAGGTTTCAAGATTTCGGAAGGTCCTTTCCAACCCCCCTGCCCTGGCCAAGGAGGTCCTCGCAGAATTGGCTCGGCGCGGTTTCTCGTTGACGGGGGGCACGACGGGCAAGGACCTTGGCATTGTCACTGTAGGTGTGAGGCGCTCAGTAGCAGTACCCAAGCAGCGGTTTCAGGCAGCCAGCCATCGAGCGAGCAGGATCAAACGAGTTGTGAAGACGGACCGTCGTTGTAGGATGTTAGCACGGACTGGGTGGACCGCCCAGGCTCTTTGGGGCCTGGCGGCCCAAGGGGTAAGTCCGACCCTGGCCTTAAAAGCCAGAGCGGCCATGGCGGGCATGGTGGGGAGAAGAGAAGGGGGGCTGTGCTACCACGGTTCTGCGTTGTGCTTTCCAGGGCCCCCACCATGACCCCAGGATCTCGACCAGAGTGCGAGTTTTGAAGGAGTGGAGTCACTTGCTTCCGAGCCTGCAGGGGGCTAACCAGCATGGTCTCCGCAAAGCGTGGGGACAAGAGCTAGCCCGACTGCAGGGCCCAGCCACCCGCTGGAAGCGAGTGTCAGGCTTTGTGGCCGCCGCTGTTGCCTGCTTGCTGGAAGCAGGCTGGACGCCGCAGGATCTCACCACCTGGATTGGAACGGATGGTGAGGTTTTCCATGTGCTCGCCTGTGACCCAGAACGTCCCACGGTTGATTTGCTGGAGGCGTTTGAAGTTCTTGCGTGGGAAAAAAAGCCAGTGAACATTATCATGACAGCAGTCTGGCAGGTCGGGCTGACATGATTGTGCCGCTTCGTAGCTTGAACAAACTTAGAGCCTCGGGAGCCTACGACAAGGCTGGTGTTTTAGAAATGGTTTTGTCGGGGGCCTTGTGGCCCGCCCCGCGGCGTTTTGGGGAAGAGGCTAGGAGACCTTTCCCGAGGCCCCAGGCCCCCGATGAAGCCCCCCTCCCCCCAGATCCTCCGCGAACCTCGCTTGGCTTAGGCGAGGAGGAATGTGACTTCGATGCGATGCTAGATGAGGCGTCGCACGCAGCAGACGAATTTCAATTCCAGGAGGATTTGCACTGTGGCTTGAGCGATGACGAGCCCATCATTGGGCCCAACCGTCATCCCCTTCTTGCCCTCGGTGTGGAGCGCCTCAAGAGACCCTTCTCCACCGGCTCTGGAGTTGCCCTCTGAATGACCCCATCCCAGGTTTCAGCGCTTCCCTGAGGAGGCAGGCGGAAGCCGAGTCGGGGGACGCCCCGTCTTTCTGGCTCCGAGGGCTGCCTCCCCTGGCCTGGACGTACCAGCATGTGTGTGTCCCGATCCAGGGAGAAGAGAAGCTCTCGGACCAGCTGGTGGTTAATCCTTATGAGCTTGATCAGGGGTGTGTGATCGGGTCGGATGGGGCTGGGGGTGAGGAGGGTTCGGATCCTCGGCTGGGGAGATGCGGCTGGGGCTCTGCCGTCTTGCGAGGCGCCCAGCATGTAGCGTGGGGGCTTGGCCCTCTGCAGTGTGATAACCAGACAGTGCCTGCTGCTGAACTGTGCGCTATCACTCGCGCGGCTCAGCTCACCACGGGCCCCATAGAGTGCGTGATAGATAATGAAGGTGTCGTGCGGGGAATTCGCGCTGGGCCCCGTTTCAGGCACAACAAGAGGGTTTCGATGTGGAAGGACTTCTGGCGCGCAGTAGGTGTGCGTCCGATCACTGTGCACAAGATCCGTTCTCACCTTTCTCACGAGGATGCAGCCGCCCTAGGCTTCGACCCAGTCCACTGGCAGGCTAATCGTCTGGCGGATAAGGCTGTTGAGAAAGGAGCTGAGATGGCCCAGGTCCCGTTTTATGCGAGGCGTCAGAAACAGATAATTTTGTCACAAAGTTATCGGCTCCATTTTGGCGGTGTCCATGGCCCTAGTTCAGCAGGCCCCTACCCTTTATGGAGCAGCGTCCAAGGGCAACCGCCAGGAGGAGGCCAAGAGTTCCCTTGCGGCCTTGCGTCAGGAAAAGGAAGCGCAGCTGGCCCTCCTCGTGTCTCAGTCGTCTCACGCCGTTGAGCAGAAGGGGGCGAGCTTCCTGGCGCTGCACTGTGTGTTTTCAGTCCGATCGAGGCGAGCGAGAGGCTTTCCTTCGGTCGCCCTGCCCAGGCCAGCCCACCTCCATCCACCCCTCCCATAAGCTGGAAGCTTACAGGGGCGTGTATTGGTGCCAGCTCTGTGGAGGTTCAGGGGTTCCCATCAAGAGGCAAATTGTTGAAATTGGGGCGAACGTGTGCACCTGGCCTCACATATCATGGGAG
Organism: Prorocentrum cordatum; assembly: GCA_963575745.1. NCBI lineage: Eukaryota > Dinophyceae > Prorocentrales > Prorocentraceae > Prorocentrum > Prorocentrum cordatum. The sequence continues at coordinate 344,210 of CAUYUJ010014230.1, forward strand.
GAGGGTGGGGCGGGCTCTGATGGCTGGGAAACTTCCTCCTGATCTTAAGGCTTGGCCTGAATGATCAGAAGCCTGGGTCCACCTCCTGTCGCGGCCTCAGGTTCCAGATGTCGCCCCTGGTTCCTGTGGTGACAAATGTGGATGGAGGTGGCCCAGGATTTTCTTTCCCTAGAGGGGTACCTCAATGGTCTCATCCCCCAAGGCAGGCAAGAGGCAAGAGGAGGAGGAGGAGGAGGAGGAGGAGGAGGAGGAGGAGGGAGGAGGAGGGAGGAGGAGGGAGGAGGAGGGAGGAGGATGGAGGAGGGGGAGGAGGAGGAGGAGGAGGAGGCGGAGGAGGCGGAGGAGGAGGGGGAGGAGGAGAATTCAAGTCTCATCTGCGATGTTGAAATACACCCTCCCTTCAAGATCTGTGTTCATAGGCCCCGACAAGGGGCCAACTCCACTGAGGGAATTGCCTCGTTAGGGGGCAAACGTGTGAACATCTTGAAGCGAGCCAAAACACTATTCCCAGGACTTCAACGCCACGGGTTAGCATGTTTGCTACGTATTGGCGATCTTGAATCGTGCCACAACACCATTCCTGGGATTGCAACACCGCAAATCGACGTCATTGTTATGCCCTGACAATCCTGATCGTTCCCCACTACCGTTGTTGATACGTGAGCCATGATAATCAGTAAACACGAGGGAAATTCTAAAAGCGAATGCGCGCGGCGCTACGGCGAGAACCACATTTTGAAAACAGCCTGCTCTCAATCCGTGAAGCTCTTGCACATGTTTAAAACGACTGTGCGCGGCGCTAAGGCGAGAACCACATTTTGAAAACGACCTGCCCTCAATCCGTGAAGCTCTTGCATTATTGAGCGAATGTGCGCTGCGCTAAGGCGAGATCCACATTTCGAAAGCGACCCGCCTTCAGTCCGTGAAACTCTCGCACATGGTTTAAACGAATGTGCGCTGCGCGAAGGTGGAATCTACATTTTGAAAACGACCCGCCTTCACTCCGTGAAACTCTCGCACATTGTTTAAACGAGTGTGCGTGGCGCGACGGCGAGAGCCACATTCTGAAAATGGCCCGCCCTCAATCCGTGAAGCTCTTGTGCATCTTTGAGACGAATGTGCGCGGCATTACGGCGAGAGCCACATTTTGAAAACGACCCGCCTCCATTTGTGAAGCTTCTGTCAGCCTTAAGCATCAGGGTCATAAGTGGTGAGGACGTCCGAGGCGAAGCGGCCGGCCCGCCCTCTCGACCGGTCTCGGGATGCGACAGGGAGGAGTTATTGAATCGCTTCGCTCATTCCGCCGGCCCATACGGTCTCATGTCTGCCGTTTGCCCGAGGGCCTGGTGTCAATGCGGCGTTTTGGGGGTTCCTGGGGCCGCTTGGGGGACTCCTGGGGCGCTCGGGGGGGCATTTGGGGGGCCTCCTGGGGCCGCTTGGGGGACTCTTGGGGGCCTCCTGAGGGCCTCGTGGGGGCCTCTTGGGGCCTCTTAGGGGCCTCTTGGGGCCTCGTAGGGGCTTCTTAGGGCCGAGGGCGCGAAATTTTGTTTCGTGTTCCCTCTCTGGGGCCCCTTTGGGGGTGTTCTTGGGGCCCTCTTGGACCGTCTTGGAGGCTTCTTGGGCCGTCTTCGAGCCCTCTTGGGCCATCTTGGGGCCCTCTTGGGGGCCTCTTGGGCCCTCTTGGGGCGATCTTTGGGGCCTCTGGGGCCGTCTTGGGGCGTCGGGAACCGAAAAGGTGGAAGCTCCAAAATCTTTCAAAAACCCAAGGGAAAACAATGAATTTTGCCTCCAGGGGCCCTCTTGGGAGTGCTCTGGGAGGCCTCTTGGGGCGTCTGTGGGCTATCTTGGGCGTCTTGGAGCGATCTTGTGGCATGTCGGACCCCTCGTGTACCATCTTGGGGGCCTCTTGGGGGCCTCTTGGCCTTTCTTGGGGCTCTCGGGGACGTCTCGGAGCCCTGTTGGTGCGCTCATGGAGCGCTCCTGGAGCGCTCTGGGGGACTCCTCCCGGGACTCTCTCAGGACCTTGCCGGGGTGCTTTTCGTCCGGGGACCCCCAGGGGCCGCCCCGCGCGCGCGAACTAGAGAATTCTTAACCAGTTACCGGAGATCTTAGCACGCCTCTGGCCCGTTGGGCCGGCGAATTTTGAAGGAAAAGCAATGGTGGAGGAGGAGGAGGAGGAGGAGAAGGAAGAAGAGGAGGAGGAAGTGGAGGGGGAGGATGAGCAGGAGGAGGAGGAGGAGGAGGAGGAGGAGGAGGAGGAGGAGGAGGAGGAGGAGGAGGAGGAGGAGCCAGCCTTCGTTCGCCAGTGGGATCGGGCAGCCGTTTTTTTCTTGTGTGGGCTTCTGCTTCTGACCCCAGGACAGCCGAAAACGACCCGGGACACAAACCCATGCAGGGCAAGGAAGGGCAAGGCAGCGTCGCGCCAGTCCCAGTAGGGCACGGGCGGGCCGCCATCACTTGCGCCCCAAAAGGGATGGAGGTCGGTGAGTGGTGAGTGGGGGGCACCCGACGTGTGTCCGAAGATGGGGAGTGAAACTAGTCAGGGGACCGGACAGCAACATCGCACGAGGCATGGCGATCCTGAGGGCGTACATGGTGCCTGGTCAATCGTGACAAGATTCGTTACCCTTCCTTTCCCCCCCATTGATTTTCTTGGCGATGGTTTCCGAATCTGGGCTCCTGCGGGGTGGTAGCCGTCCCTGGTGGAAGCGTGCGCCTCCGAGCGGTTCCCCCGTTTGGTTGCATCCTGCTCCTGATGTCACTTCTGCTGTCTTATTGTGGGGGCCCATGCCAAGAACCACACTGCTTGCCTCCAGGGTGCCCTGGGTTTCTTGGGTTTCGATGGTTTTGCGATGGAAGGCGCGACGTTCCCACACCAAAAATCCAGAGACGTCCTGGGGTCTCAGGGTTGGGTTTCTTGTGGGAGGTAGTCGGGCCCCCACCGTAGATGTGTGAGAGCGCCACGGTGCCAACGTACCCTCCAGGAGGTCATTCTGGCCCCCTGGTAGGGCCACGCGTGGGGGCCCCGCGATGTCTGCGGAGGCCCCCAGGAAACCAGCCCAAATGGCAAAGCCCCCCCCCCCCACCCCCCTTCCGTCCTGGGACATCCGGGGGGTGGGGGCGGCAGCATACAGTTTCCAGTTTCTTTGATGCAGGGCCGCCCCCGACCACCTGGACTCGAGGGCGCCATTCTAAGGATCGCCCGTTGCCCCATGCCTGATTCGCTTCTGTTTCCGAGCGGCAGCATGAGTATGGCAACGCCCGAAGAGCCAAAGCCCTTGAGTGGGAATGGTAACGCATGAGGGGCCAGAGCACCGTCGCGCATGAGTATGGCAACGCACTACGGGGCCAAAATCACAGCATGAATACAGCAACGTGTGAAGGGTCAACACCCCGACATGCGATGCGAAAGCATGAGGGGCTAAAGCCCAGCATGAATATGGCAACGCATGCAGGGTCAGCGCAGTAGGGGCCTCCGCCCCAGCATGAGGGGTCAACGCATGAGGGGCACTCGCGCCAAAGACGCGCGGTTGTGTGGTGCGCCATGCCTCTACGAGGTGGTAGTGAACGATCCACTTGAGTCGACCAGCTGAGGGCTGTGTGTGAACCCGCTGAGTGCGCAGCTGTCTGCCCCCGTGCCATGGAAGCTCATCCCCTGAGCTGGAAGCAGCGCCGTGGAGCCCGGGCGTGGGAGCACTACCCCCTGCCCCGAAAGCCCCTGCCACGGCGCTCGGCATGCTGACCACGGCGGGAAGCGGGGGATGGTGGTCGGCGGATAACCACTCTCCGCCGACGCCCCTCCCCTCTTGGCCCCGTCTCTGCACGGGCGACCGCAGGCGCTCTGGGGACGGCCTCGTCGGCCCAGGATCACCACGTGTGCTCGCGCCAGCTCTCCCAGCATCACAGGGCGCACACCGGCACTGTCCGCGCCAGCCACACTGCGAGCCGGACAGGCGACGCCGGGGAGAGGGGATGTGGAGCGGAAGGCAGGGGTGTGAGAAGAGTGAGGTTCCGACAGCCCCCCGCGCAGGTCAGCAGGACTCCGAGAGACCTTATGGGCGCTGGGGTGCCCGTGACGAGCGCGCGCGGGCGCGCGCCGGGGCCCCTGCGGCCCACGCCGGGGCCCACGCCGGGACGGGGGCCGGGCTGGCAAAGGCTGGCCCTCGGAGGGCGCTGGGAAAGCCCTGTGGGAGGACCCAGGCCTCAGGCCACGGCCCGATCCACCACCAGGCCGAGCTATGGGCGCGCCCCTACGAGAGGCCCGGGGTCGACGCAGCCTCCCCCGGTGCGAGGATGACCTGGGCCATCCAGCGGCGTGCTGCGCGCCGCGCGTGGCGCGAGGCGCGCGATGGTCCCCGCGCTCCTGCGCCGGGCCCCGGGGAAACTCTCGGGCAGGCGCGAGCATCTTCGCACAGGCGCGGGCTGATGGCCGACGTCCGTTGCACGCGTCGCGCGCGGTGGTCCAGAGACCGCGCTGACCACGCGGTGGCGGCCGCTTCTTGCCCGGTGCCTCCAGTGTGGACGCCCAAGCTGTGTATGTGTGTGTAAAATCCGCTCATATCACCATTATATCCTTATCTACCGCTGACGTATCGGCTCAGGTATTGGTACAACATCCCGCGCTGCCTCTATCGCAGCGCCCTGGAAAAGGACTTGCGACCCTCTTCCTTTCCTACCTTTACCTACGGGGTATTGTGTATGTTCGACTCTTCGGTCGTTAACCTACGTGCGAAAGAGCGCGCCCCCCGCAGCGCCAGGAATAAGGAAAGGGGGGCCCCAGCTTCAAGCTCCTCCCCCCTCCCTTCCAAAAGGGGGGGGGTTCTGAAGCTCCCCCCCCTCCCTTCTGCAAGGGTTTCTAAGCCAGGGGAACCCTGGCTAAGGGGGGGGGGGCTTCGAAGCTATCCCCCCCCCCGTTTTCCGGAGCAGAAGGTGAGCCCGGGCTTCCCTTTCACCCTTTCAAAGGGGGAGCGGGCTTCGGAAGCTCCCCCCCCCCCTCCTTCTTTTTTGTCTGGACAAAAGGGGGGGGGGGGCGGCTTCAAGCTACCCCCCTTCACCCTCCTTTGCAAAGGGGGGGGGCTTCCGAAACTACCCCCCCCTCCCTTCGGGGTTACTGCAGAATGGCTGAATCCTTGCAGACAGGTGCGTACCGCAGCGCTAGAGAACGCATTGAAGAATGACGTCGACCCCTGGTTCGTTTTTGTGTTGTCTTGTTTTCTCGGCCCCTGGTTCGTAGTCTCACTTTCTCGGGCCCTGATTCCTTGCATCGTCTTCTCGTTTTCTCGGCCCCTGGTTCCTTTTCTTGTTTTCTCATGTTTTCGGCCCATGGGTCGCGATCTCGTTTTCTCTGACCCTGGTTCGTGTTCTCGTTCTCTCGTGTCCTCGGCCCCTGGGTCGTGGTCTCGTTTTCTCGGACCCTGGGTCGTGGTTTTGTGTTCTCGGGCGCTGGTTCGTATTCTCGTCTTCTGGTTGGCTCGGCCCCTGGGTGGTGGTCTGGTTTTCTCTGACCCTGATTCGTTTTCTCGTTTCCTCGTTTTCTCTGCCCCTGGGTCGTGGTCTCGTTTTCTCGAAACACGCGTTTTCTGGTGATCTCGGCCCTAGGGTTGTGGTTTCGTCGGAGCCTGTTTCGTTTTCTTGTTTTCTCGTTTTCTCGGCTCCTGGGTCGTTTTCCCGTTTTCTCGTTTCTCGGCCCCTGTGTTTTTGTCTCGTTTTCCTGGGCGCTGGTTCGTTGTCTTGGCCCCTGGGTCGCGGTCTCGTTTTCTCGGGGCCTGGTTCGTTTTCTAGTTTTTTGGTTTCTCGGCCCCTGGGTCGTGGTCTCGTTTTCTATGTCCCTTGTTCGTTTTCTCGTTTTCTTCTTTTCTCGTTTTCCCGGCCCCTGGGTCGTGGTCGTGTTTTCTCTGTCCCTTGTTCGTTTTCGCGTTTTCTGTGCCCTTGGGTCGTGGTCTCGTTTTCTCTGACTTTGGTTCGTTTTCTCGTTTTCTAGCGTACTCGGCCCCTGGGTCGTGGTCTCGTTTTGTCGGACCCTGGTTCGTTGTCTCGTTTTCTCGTTTACTCGGCTTCTGGGTGTTTGGGTTGTTTTCTCGGGCCCTGGTTCGTGGTCTCGGTTTCTTGTTTTCTCGGCCCCTGGGTCGTGGTTTCATGTTTTCTCGGACCTTGTTTATTTTTCCCGTTTTCTCGTTTTCTCGGCCCCTGGCTCGTTTTCTAGCTCTCTCGGGCTCTGGTTCGTTTTTGGTTTCCTCGGCTCCTGGATCGTGGTCTCGTGTTCTCCGTTTCTCGGCCCCTGTATTGTGGTTTTGTTTTCTCTGTCCCTGGTTCGTTTTTTCGTTTTCTAGTGTACTCGGCCCCTGGGTCGTGGTCTCGTTTTCTCGGACGCTGGGTTGTTTTCTCGTTTTCTCGTTTTCTCGGCCCCTGGGTCATAGTCTCGTTTTTTCTGACCCGGGTTCGTTTCACGTTTTCTGGTTTTCTCGGCCCCTGGGGTCGTTTTCTCGTTTTCCCGTTTTCTCGGCCCCTGTGTTTTTATATAGTTTTTCCGGGCGCTGGTTCGTTGTCTCGTTTTCTCGTTGTCTCGGCCCCTGGGTCGTGGTCTCGTTTTCTCTGACGCTGATTCGGTTTCTCGTTTTCTTGTTTTATAGTCCCCTGGGTCGTTGTCTTGTTTTCTCGGACCCTGTTTTGATTTCTCGTTTTCTTGTTTTCTCGGCCCCTGGGTCGTGGTCCAGTTTTCTCGGACCTTGGTCGTTTTCTCTGCCCCTGGGTCGTGGTCTCGTTTTCTCGGACCCGGTTTTGTTTTCTTGTTTTTTTTGTTGTTTTCTCTGCCCCTGGGTCGTGGTCTCGTTTGCTCGGACCTTTGTTCGTTTTCTCGTTTTATCGTTTTCTCTGCCCCTGGATCGTGGTCTCGTTTTCTCTAACCCTGATTCGTGTTCTCGTTTTCTCGTGTCCTCGGCCCCTGGGCCGTGGTCTCGTTTTCTCGGACCCTGGTTAGTTTTCAGTTTTTTTTGTTTTCTCGGCTCCTGGGTCGTGGTCTCGTTTTCTCGGACGCTGGTTTGTTTTTTTGTTTTCTCGATTTCTCGGCCTCTGGGTCGTGGTCTTGTTTTCTCTGGCCCTGGTTCGTTTTCTCGTTTTTTTTTTTTTTTTTTTTTTTTTGTTTTCTCTGCCCCTGGGTCGTGGTCTCGTTTTCTCTGACCGATGTTGTCGTTTTCTCTGCCCCTGGGTCGTGGTCTCGTTTGCTCGGACCTTTGTTCGTTTTCTCGTTTTCTCGTGTTCTCGGCCCCTGGGTCGTTATCTCGTTTTCTCGGACCCTGGTTCATTGTCTCGTTTTCTTGTTTACTCGGCTTCTGGGTGTTTGGGTTGTTTTCTCTGGCCCTGGTTCGTGGTCTCGGTTTCTTGTTTTCTCTGCCCCTGGGTCGTGGTCTCGTTTTTTCGGACCGATGTTGTCGTTTTCTCTGCCCCTGGGTCGTGGTCTCGTTTGCTCGGACCTTTGTTCGTTTTCCCGTTTTCTCGTGTTCTCGGCCCCTGGGTCGTTATCTCGTTTTCTCGGACCCTGGTTCATTGTCTCGTTTTCTCGTTTTCTCGGCTTCTGGGTTTTAGTTTCGTTTTCTCGGGCCCTGGTTCGTTTTCTCGTTTTCTCGGCCCCTGGGTCGTAGTTTCGTTTTCTCGGGCACTGATTTGCTTTCTCGTTGTCTCGTTTTGTCGGCCCCTGGGTCGTGGTCTCGTTTTCTCGGACCCCTGTTCGTTTTCGCGTTTTCTCTGCTCCTGGGTGGTGGTCTCGTTTTCTCGGACCCTGGCTCGTTTTTTCGGACCCTGGTTCGGTTTCTCGTTTTCTTGTTTCCTCGGCCCCTGGGCCGTGGTCTCGTTTTCCCGGACCCTGCTTCGTTTCCTCGTTTTCTCAGCCCCTGGGTCGTGGTCGCGTTTTCTCTGACCCTGGGTCGTCGTCGTCGTCGGTCGTCGGTCGTGCGTCGTCCGTCGTCCGTCGCAGCCTTCGTTTGACCTCGTCCTCGTCGTGACGACTACGACGAGGTCACACGAAGACGGCGACAATGAGGGCGACGGCGGCGACGACGACGACGAGGACGACGACGGCGTCGTACGAAGACGTCGAGCGACGGCGACGGCAACGACGACGGCGACGGGGGAGGATCGTCTGGCAGGGGGAGTTCAAAGGAGGGGGGTGGTAGCTAAGCCGCCCCTCCCCTTTTGGAAAGGCGGGGGAGGGGAGGGTAGCTTCCGGCAGGGGGGAGAATAATGGAGGGAAGGGGAGGGGGCTTCCGGCAGATGGGGGCCAACACAGGGGGAGTGTAGTTAAGCTCGCCTCCCCTTTCGTAAGGGGGAGGGGGGGTAGCTTCCCGGGTGCCGAAAGAGGCGGAGGGGGGGGCTGCTAAGCCTTCCCCCCTTGGAACCAAAAGGGGGGAGAGGGGGCTAGCTTCGGAGTGGCGAAACGGGGGGGGGGGTTAGCTTCAGGGGGAGGCGAAAAAGGGTGGGAGGGGGGGGGAGCTTCCAGCAGGGGAGGTGGAAGAGAGGGGGGGGGAGCTAAGGGGGGACCCCCCCCTTCTTTGCTCTGGCGGTGTGGGGCGCGCTCTCTCAAATGGGGGACGGGGTGCAGGGCTGCTAAGCGCCCCCCCCCTCCCCCCCCTCCCCCCTTTGGAACCAAAAGGGGGAGGGGGGGTAGCTTCCCGCAGAGGGGGTTCAAGGCGAGGGGGGGGAGGTAGCTAAGCCCCTTCCTCCCTTTGGAAAGGGGGGGAGGGGGGGGGGAAGCTTCGGAGTGGCGAAAGGGGGGGGAGGGGGGGGCAGCTCCAGGGGGGAGGCGAAAAAGGGGGAAGGGGGGGGAGCTTCCAGCAGGGGAGGTGGGAGGGGGGGGTAGCTAAAGGGGACCCCCCCCCCCGCCTTTGCTCTGGCGCTGTGGGCGCGCTCTCTCCCACATACACGCACAAACGGACCTCGCGGGACGGAGAAGGTGGCTTGTGCGATTGCAGTTTTGCCCGGTGTCTCCGCGGCCCATATGAGCAGTTGCATCCACTGCCAGCGCACGGCGGACACTCTCGCTTCGGGGGCAAGGCCGAGGAACGCTGGCCACCGATCCTCGGCCGCCCATGTGGCGCCTTCGGTGTCACCAAGGCGCGCGCGCACACCACCGTGGCAGATTTGCATGTGGGTCGCATTTCTCGAGGAGAGCGCGAAGGCAACATGGCGGCGGAGGCGTATGCCGAAATATGGGGCGCCGGAGCACGGAGTCTGCGACAATGGTGTGACACTGCTCGAGGAGCTTGTGGCTCTGTCACAGCTGACAGCGCGATGGGCGAGAGAACACAGAGCACCCAAGACTACAAGGGTTTCCCCACCAAGCGACCTCCCAGGGAGGGGCGAGCACAGGCGCCTGCAGGACAGGGCGTTGAAGGCGGCGAGGCCGAGGAGGCCGAGGAGGCAGTGGAGGTGGCGGAGGACTGGCCCTGGGCCAGAGGCAGCCGGCGCAGCAGTGCAGCCGAGCAGCCGCCAGCTCCTCCGACCCCCGAGGCTCCACGGCTGTATTCGACCACCTGGGCGGACGGCGCATTCCCAGAGGGCGCTGCTGCGGAGGCAGGCGTTCGAGTGCGGAGGGCATGTGCTGCTGAAAGCGTCCGACGGAAGCAGTGAGCAGGCGGGAAGGCAAGAGAGGTGTTGACTGCAGGGAACGTTCGGGAGAATTCTGCTATCCGTCGCAACGATCTACTGAAGCTGGGGCGCATCCAGATTCACCCATTGCTGCAGGAGCGTTTAGGAGAAACGGGCGAGAATGTACCATTCTGCGCAAGAGCAGGTTGAGGCTGCCGTGATATACTGCAGCTGCGGTGGATCCAGTCGAATCCATATCCTATTGAGGGGTTGAGGGCGATCCAGTCGAATCACACGGCTGAGGGCTGTTTGTGAACTGCTAGCGTCCGTAGCTCTCGGCCCGTATGTCACAATCGCTGACTCTAGGATGCGGAACAGGGGACTGGGAGCACGATTTTGTTTCTACGAGTACCCTAATAAGTGCACGTGCAACGACCCTATCATGCCTGACGTCAACACCTACAACGACATTGTCCCAGGGGTTGCGATCCCATCGAGATGCTGACACCTTGGGGCAGCGATGGAGGTGTAGCGATCCAGCCGAAGCACGCCGTGCGAGGCGTGTTGTGCAGGCAGCATGAAGGGCATTCCCCTCCAGCAGCATCCAGCAGCCTCTGTCGCCCCGACCCCCTCACCCAAGGCCGCTTGTCAGGGGTGCTCTTCGGGCGCCTGCACGCACCAGGGGCTGCCCCGTGCGTCCCCAACCAGCACGTGGGCAAGGGATATCGGGGGTTCATCGGCGCGAGGGGGGGACGGGGAAGGGAGGAGCAGGAGGAGGAGGAGGAGGAGGAGGAGGAGGAGGAGGAGGAGGAGGAGGATGAGGAGAAGGAGGAGGAGTTTGAGGGGCTTTAAGATGGGCTTTGAGGTTCCAGGTTGCATTGGTGGATGACGGTGGTTCGAGGTTGGGAACAGAGAGGGAGGGAGGACTGCGAAGGGAGTGTGGTGGGGAAGGGGGTCGACGATAGCGGGTGTAGACAATTATGGTTGCAGTCATGCTATTGTTATACCGAGGCTATTCCGTATCGATGCCACTTTTGCTACATCTGAGCTACACGGTCTGGGTGGGATCAGGTGGAGGCGTTCGGGGTGGTTTGAGGTGGAGGAGGAAAGGGATGGGGAGGGTGAGGAGAAATATGGAGCGCGGAGATGAACAGCACAGAATTCGTTGTTGGACATATTTGTCGAGCCGGTGAGGCTGGCCGTGACGCCGCTCAGTGCAGTGGCGAGCAGACAAATGGCCCGCGCTGCCCCGTAAGGAGGATCAGGATGGTGATGATGGTGATGAGGTAGCATGATAAGGGGACGTAGTCGCGTTTCTAGCCTTTGATTTTCAGGTGCGTGTTCAACTCGTGCCGTCCATGGTTGTGGAGCTTCTTCTGCTGCTGCCAATTGCCAGTGCCTATCGGCCCCCTTCCTTCTTCTCCTCCGCATCCTGAACACGCGGGCGATCGTGAGCATCCCAGCCTCTCCCCAGCTCTCCGCTGGACCCATTGGACCCCTTGGATTTTTTGACGCCTCGCATATCCCCACCAGCCTCCGTAGCCGTTTTGGCACACGCGCCCGCGGCCGCACCCCCCTCACGCCGGCCGCTGCCCTCCCTCAAGCAACAGCCCGCTCCTGGCAATACCAGCATCGGGGCCCTGACCTGGCATCGCTCGGACGTGTGCATTTTTTTCTCGGCGAGGACCATCGAGGAGCATCCTTGATCATTTGGCGAAAAACACGCACGAAGCCGAACAAAAAAACAGGAAATGGACGTCCGAGCGATGCCCAGCTGAGCACCGAGACGCCGCAGCGATGATCGACGCCTTCTACATCTTCACGAAGGGCGGCCTCCTCCTGTGGTCCTCCCAGCTGGTGAAGGTGGCGGGCAACCCGCTGGACCGCCTCATCCGGGAGGTGCTGCTGGAGGATCGGGCCGGACGAAAGGGGGGGATCGGGAAAGGGGGGGTTACGAAATTCTTTACGCTTCGCGTATCCCCACCAGCCCATCTCACAGCAGCAACTCTTGCGAAGCATGCCGACAGTCGTGTTTTTCAGGCGTGTGTCCGCTTGGCCCCGCATATCTCCCCTGTTCCTCCTTCCTCCCGCCTCCTTGTACATCCTCCTTGTGGGGGGAGCGGGAGAAGGACGAGGCGGAGGAGGAGGGAGAGAAAGCGCTCCTCGTGGTTTGAGTCGTTTGGTGGTGTGAGTCGTTCGTCGTGGTGTGAGTCGTTCGGGCTCTTCGTGGTGTGAGTCGTTCGGGCTTCTCGTGGTGTGAGTTGTTCGGGCCCCTCATCCTGGTGTGAGTCGTTCGGGCCCTCCTCCTGGTGTGACTCGTTCGGGCTCCTCGTGGTGTGAGTCGTTCGGGGCCCTCGTCGTGGTGTGAGTCGTTCGGGCTCCTCGTGGTGTGAGTCGTTCGGCGCCTCGTCCTGGTGTGAGTCGTTCGGGCCCCTCCTTGTGGTGTGAGTCGTTCGGGCTCTTCGTGGTGTGAGTCGTTCGGGCCCTTCGTCCTGGTGTGAGTCGTTCGGGCTCCTCGTGGGGCCTCTTGGGGGCCTCTTGAGAGCCTCTTGGGGCCTCTTGGGGGCCTCTTGGGGGCCTCTTGGGGGCCTCTTGGGGGCCCTCTTGGGGCCTCTTGGGGCCTCTTGGGGCCTCTTGGGGGCCTCTTGGGGGCCTCTTGGGGGCCTCTTGGAGGCCTCTTGGGAGCCTCCTGGGGGCCTCTTGGGGCCATCTTGGGGCCTCTTGCGACCTCCTCAGAAGCGCAAATGAGCGCTGCCCCCTGAGAAGGACAAAATGAGCCCACAACCTTCGTAAAATCAATGATTTTGCTATGAAGGAAGATGAGCGCGGCCCCCTCAGAAGGCCAAAATGGGGCCGAAACCGTCGTAAAATCAATGTTTTTGGCTTCACAGAAGAGCAGAGGGGCCAAACTCCGTCCCCCCGTCGGGGCCAGAATCCTCGTGAGGGTCGTCGTTTTTTAGCCCTCCAAGGAGTCGAAAACGACCCCCCTGACGACGCTCGGCCCTCCCTCTCCAGGCCCAGGGGGAGGGGGTAGGGGGAGGGGTAAACCCCTCCCCGAAGGGGAAGAAGGGGGGTTGAGGACAGAGCGGGCTCTCTAAACCACTCACGCCCAAAGGGCTGGTGGGATTTGCTGCATGCAGCTGGTTTCGGCCTCACCGAGGGGCCCATTCCTCGATACATAGCCGCCTCTGGCGCCGGGAGGCGCCGGGAGAATCAGCTACGTGAGCTGATTCTCAAACCCCCCCTTTGCTATCCCCCCCTTTCGCCCGACCCGAGAGGAGCGGATGGGCGAGTCGCAGCACCAGTGCGATTCGTACAAGATGTCGTGGAAGCTGGAGAACACGCTGGACCTGTTCTTCGTGGTCGTCTACCAGTCCATACTGCCCATCACCTACCTGGAGGGTCTGCTGACCTCGGCGTCCAAGGAGTTCATCAAGACAGTCGATGAGACCATGGGCGGGTTCGGTAACGGACTCCAGGTGAAGCACGTGCCGTTCGACGCGCAGTTCCGAAGGATCAGGGAGAAGGTGGACAAGGAGCAGCAGGCGCTGCGAAAGAAGGGCACTGCGATGCGGAGCTTCTCCGACACGAAGAAGGGCCAGGAGGTCGCCAAGGTCAGGGAGGAGAAGGGGCTCAGCGCCGGCGCTCCCAAGAAGAAAACCAAGGGCGGCAACGACGAGGACGACGACGAGGACGACGGGGACAACGAAGATGCTGCGGGCTCGGGGCCGAGGCCTCAGGCCAAAGCCAAGGGCGTGCCAGCTTTCAAGAAGAAGGATGCCGCCGCCGACGTGGACCCCGAGAAGCCAAAGAAGGGCAAAGAGGCGCGAAAGTGGTCCGACTCCAAGGTCACCAAGGAGTCGATGGACTCCCTGGATTTCTCAAAGAACAAAGACATGAAGGAGTCGGCAGAAGCCGATCGCATGAAGGCCGAATTCATCGGTGACGGCGAGGACGATTTCATGAATGAGGATGACATCGAATCTCTCGATGACGGGTCCGACGACGGAGAGGACGCTGCTGAGGCCAACGGCAAGGACAGTGGCAAGCCTGCTGGCCGCATGGACGGTCTGTTCAAGTCGCTCACACGCAGCGTGAAGAACGTTACCGGCGGGGCCGTGCTTAGTGAGGAGGATTTGGCGCCCGTTCTCCACCAGTTCAAGAGCGACCTCATGAGCAAGAACGTCGCCGCGGAAGTGTCGAACAAGCTGGCGGACTCGGTGCGAACTGCGATCGTGGGCAAAAAGACGGAGCGGTTCACCTCTATTGCGAAGACGGTGAAGGAGGCGCTCAAAGAGTCCATCGAGACGTTGCTGACACCGAAGAAGTCGGTCGACGTATTGCGAGCGGCGATGGCGGCCAAGAACGCGGGGCGTGTCTACGTCATCGTTTTCCTGGGCGTCAACGGCGTTGGGAAGTCCACCAACTTGGCCAAGGTAGCCTACTACCTTAAGAACAAAGGTGGATTGGATGTTCTCATCTGCGCTTGCGACACGTTCCGCGCGGGCGCCGTGGAGCAGCTCAAGACACATGCCCGTTGCCTTGACGTGCCCCTGTTCGAACGAGGCTACGGCAAGGATCCCGCTGAGATCGCGAAGAGCGCGATCCAACACGCGAGGAACAACGGCCACGAAGTGGTGCTGGTCGACACGGCGGGCAGGATGCAGGACAACGAGCCGTTGATGAGGGCACTTGCGAAGCTAGTCGCCATCAACAATCCGGACCTGGTGCTGTTTGTCGGCGAGGCCCTCGTCGGCAATGACGCAATTGACCAGGTTTCCAAGTTCAACCGGTCGCTGATCGACATGTCCGAGAGCCGCAGGGGAATCGATGGCATGCTGCTGACGAAGTACGACACCGTCGATGACAAGGTCGGCGCGGCCTTGTCCATGGTCTACGTGACAGGGCAGCCCGTCGTCTTCGTTGGCACGGGCCAGAAGTACACGCATCTGCGAAAGATGCAGGCCAAGGAGGTGGCGCGCACCCTGCTCGGGTGAGCCGCTGTGGGCCTGCCAAGCCGGGCGCCCGCACGGTTTTGTTGTGTTTTCTCCGTATGTTTCCTGTTGCCCTGCCGCCTCGCGACGCGGCGGCGGGCGTCCTCGGCGGCGAGGGCATCGCAGCTTCCGCGCTCCAGAAATTAGCCTGGCGAAGGACCCAACCGAAACGTTGCACTGGGTGGGGGAGACGCATGCGAAGTTTGCCGTGGAGCTCCATATGGGCCACGAAACGCTGTACAGTGTGGGGGGGAAGCATGCGGACTTTACCACTGGGGCCTCCGGTGGAGCTCCCTATGGGCCACGAAACGTTGTGCTGGGTAGGGGAGACGTGGAGTCTCTCTATGGGCCACGAAACGTTGTGCTGGGTGGGGGGGACGTAATTTTTCGTCCAACATCCGCCTGTAGGGGGACACGCCCGACCTCACGCTCGAGCCGTCGAGCCTCGACCTCGGCACTGCAAGACGAGCAGCAACCTCGTTTTCTCTTGCTCCTCGTGTTCGTTTCCTCTTGCGCTCACCCGCTTCCAGCCCCGATCGCCCCGCTGTCCCCGCGGGCCCCCGACCCTCAGGTGCGCGTGCTGCTGCCGTGCTCTCTCGACACGCTCGAGCCTTTCCCCGCGAGGCCCAAGCTGGGCCCGGCCCTCCGCGGCCCCTCGGCCCCCCGGCCCCTCTCGGCCCTCGCAGGGGCGCAGCTCCCAGCTCCGAGGGCGCCCCTGGGGCTCTCGCCCCTGGCGGTGCTCCGTGGCGACGTCGTGGGCCGCTTTTGGGCTCTTCGAGCTCCGTGCTGCGGCGGGGCCGCAGCGAAGGCAGAGCGAGTGGGAGACGGGGCGCGTGCTCGGGCGATGCCGTGGGCCGTTTTTCTGGCTTCGCCTTCCGTTCCGCGGCGAGGCCGCAGGGAAGGCGGAGCGGGGGACAACCAGGCGGTGCTGAGGCGATGCCGTGGGCCGTTTTGGGGGACTTTCGGCTCCGTCTTTCGGCAAGGGCGCAGCGAAGGCAACGCGAGGGGAAACGGGCACAACAGGAGACCGGAGAACACCGCTTGGGTCTAAGTCGGGCCTGTCCCTATACAGGAGGAGTACTCGAAAATAGTGAAACAATAATATGGGGACGATGTTTCAGGTTTTTTTCGGTTTCATTCCCATGTTTGGGGCATCGTCTGAGTGTTTCTTATTTTTCCGTCCAAAATCCCCCCTGTAGGCTAAGCTTAGGTCGAGCCCAGCAGAGCGCTCCGCTCCCGCCGCGCGCGCGCGGGCCGCGGGCATGGCGGCGGCGGGCGGGGCGGTGGCGTCGCTGCTCGACAGGCCGCCCTCGGGGAGGGGGGGCGCCCTCGGGGGCGCGAGGTCCCTCGCGCTTCGCGCTTCGCTCTTCGCGCTGCGCGGTTCGGTCCCGAGCCTTCCTCGTCCTCCTCTTCCCCCCTGGGGGGCGCCCTCGAGGGCGCGAAGTTCTTCGCGCTTCGCGCTGCGCACTTCGGTTCCGATCTTTCCTTTATCCTCCCCTCCTCTGGGGCGGCGGCGCGAGAGCGCGTCGTTATTCGCGCTGCGCGCTGCGCGCAGCGCGAAGGGCGAAGGTGGGCGCCCACGGGGAGGTGGCGGGGGGTGGCTGTTTTGCGGTCCTCCTCAGGCCTCCTCCTGCTTGCGCCGACGGGGTGCAGCAAGCGAGGGGAGCAGGAACGCAGGAGGATGGAAGAGGACGAGGAAGAGGGGGAAGAGAGAGGAGCAGTATGAAGAGACGAGGACCAAGAGGAAGAGGAGGATAAGGAGGAGGAGGAGGAGGAGGAGGAGGAGGAGGAGCAGGAGGAGAAGGACGAGGAAGAGGAATAGGAAGAGGAGGCAAGAGGAGGAGGAGGAGGAGGAGGAGGGAGAGGAGGAGGAGGAGGTAGGAGGAGGAGGATGATGAGGGGATGAGGGGGAGGAGGAGAGGAGGAGGAGGAGGAGGAGGAGGAGGAGGAGGAGGAGGAGGAGGAGGAGGAGGAAATGATACCGGAACTGGCCTCCCCTGCGCTTTCTCCTCCCTCCTCCGAGGGAGCGCTGTCCCTTTGGAGCCCTTCGGCAGGAAGGGCAGCAGCAGCGGCGGGTGCACCGGAGGAGCCCCTCTTGCACGCTCGGGGCCCCCCGATCGGCCACGCGCAGAAGGGGGGGTAGGGGGGAGGGGGGAGAGGCTTCGCAGAACTTGGCATCGCTCGGACGTGTGCACTTTTTCCTTCGGCGAGGACCATCGAGGAGCATCCTTGATCATTTGGCGAAAAAGCCACGCACGAAACCGACAAGAACACAGGGAATGGACGTCCGAGCGATGGCGAGAGAACCCCCCCTGCTTCTTAGGAGGCGCGGGCCTCATCTGTAGATGTAGGGCCAGCGCCTTCTAGGAAGCAGCCTCCTTCTGAGAAGCACTACCCCCTCCCCCTACCCCCCTTTAACGCTTCGCGTTTTCACCAGTTCCAGTTCAAGTTCCCCTCCCCCTAGCCCCTGTGTGCGCGCCGCCAATCCGAGCCCTCGACCCCTTCCCACGGAGCGGCTCGTCGTCCAGGGCCGTCCTTGATGCCCGAAGTCTGTCCCCAGAGGCCGAGAGTCGTACAGATCCGCAGTATCAATGCTTTCAAGGCTCGGGGGTGGACAGACCTTCTACCCTGACGCGACGGTGAAGGAATCGGCCGTCTTCGTTTCGCGAGAGGGCGTCGCGGCCGTCATTATTGCGGGTCCAGGTCCGTCGATTTCGGTCCCAGCCGTTTTCACTAAGGGGAGGTCTACCAAAGAGAGGTTTCTCCACCGCCGAGAGACGCTGAAGGTCCGGGAGCCGCCCGCGAAGACCTCGCACACAGCCCTCGTCCCTTCTCCCAGGATCTCCAGCGTCTTGAGAACGTTGATCCTTTGGCGCCCTCGTCCCTTCTCCCAGATCTGGGCCCTCGTCCCTTCTCTCAGAGTCTCCCCCTCAGAGCTTTGGAAAGCGTTGATGCCCAGGCCCTCTGGGCACTGGCTGCGCGCATGTCCTGGCAGGAGAGGCTGCGGGTAGGCAGAACTTGCCGCCCCAGAGACTCCAGGACCAGGGGAGCCCCATCACGTTCTGCGCGTATCTGGTCTCAGGGGCGGGGCAGGTCTTAGCTACATGGCCAGGTGCCCAGGAAGTTGTTGGAGCCCTCACCAATCATGCGAGCATTTTCGATCCCTGCCCTCGGTACACCGGCGTAGTACCGAAATCGGCGTTGGTAGTAGTGATGCTGTCGGCAGGGAGGGGCGTGTGCCGAACAGGAGACGCTGTGGATTGGGGTGGCCTGGAGCGAAGCGAGGATGGAGGATGGGAGAGGAAGAGGCGGGCGAGATAGGAGAGCAGCATCAGCGGCATGAGAGGGAATCGGGGGGAAGAGAGGGAGCAAGGAGGATGGAGGGGAAAGCGGGCCAACAACAGAGTACCCAGGATCCGTAGTCCGGGACAAGGAGTTCGCAGTAAGAAACCACGAACTTCAAACATCCCAGGAACGAATACTGGACGAACCGAATCTTGTCCCAGGATCGAGCTAACATGCATCTCCGCCTTCCCGCCTTTGTATTCCTCCGCCTTCCCGCCTTCCCGCCTTCCGTACCTCCACTTCCTGTTCGTCCTCCTCCTCCTCCTTCTCCGCCTTCTCTTCCTCCTCTTCCATCTGCTGTGTTTTCCGATGCTCGGGCGTTTTTTTTCTAGGGTTGGGCCGTTCCCTTTCCAGGGTTTGGCTACGGGCACCTTTTCTAGGGTTGGGCTGTTCCCTTTCCAGGGTTGGGACTTTTCCTTTCGCTCTCGGCTTCCGGTGCTCCGCCCAATCTTCCCAGGGCTGGGACACCGACCCAGGAGCCAGCGCTGCCAAGTTTTTCGCGCACCCCTCCGCTTCTGGACTCGTCTGGTGATCTGGGCCACGGTTTTCATGGGTCGTTCCCCCCGCTCCTGCGTCCAGGGTGCACCGCCATCAGACGCCCATGACGCCTCTACTGACCGGCTCCTCTTCGTCTCGCTCCGTTTGCCGCGCGGCCGATGCTGGTTGCGCGTGTGCTGTGTCCCTGCGGGGCGGTTCCAGCCAGACGAGCGAGAGGCAGCAGCAGGGCAGAGGTCCGAGAGTCCGAGGCCTCCGAGCGGCGCGGCGCCAGGTTCACGGGCGTCGAGGAGGCGCCCCCCGAGCTGGCCGCCGCCCTGGAGGCAGGAGGAGGGTGGAGGGGCAGGATGGGGAGGAGGCCGGAGGAGGATGGAGGAGGATGGAGGAGGCCAGCGGGGGCGACAGAATGGCCAGAGCAGGCTGTGGAGGAGACCTGGAGGACAGCAGCGGAGGCCAGACGGCAAAGAGGAGGCTGTGTGAAGAGCAGGACGGACGGCTCGCAGAGGCGGCGTCCGCGCAGCAGCTGCGGGCGCTACGCCCGCGCGAGCTGGCGCGGGGCGTGCTCGCGGCCGCCAGTTCCACGCCGCCCAACGCGCAGGCACTGGACGCCCTTTGCAAGGGAGG
>CAUYUJ010014230.1:363346-425188 GCA_963575745.1 Prorocentrum cordatum
ACTACTACTACTACTACTACTACTACTACTACTACTACTACTACGACTACTCTACTACTACTACTACTACTACTACTACTACTACTACTACTACTACTACTACTACTACTACTACTACTACTACTACTACTACTACTACTACTACTACTACTCGAACGGTATGTCCTCTGGCTCGGTCTGCTTCTCACTCAGCCTGTCCGCTGCCATTTGTGTTCTGAGGCTGTGATGATATCCTTCCGTGCCCGCCTTAGACGAGCTTGAAGGTACCTTCCTGCTGACCTGATACCATCTGCCTTGAGAAAGAGCCTATCTTTCGCATCCACTTCTACATCTATGTTTCTAGTCTCCTCCTCCTGCTTCCCCCTTTCTGCGCCTCGCATCTTGGGGTTGAAGGGGACGTGAACGGGATGGTCTCGCAACTTGGGGCTGAGGCGGCGTCTGCGTTTACGACATGTTCACACAACACCAGGATCAGTATTTCGACGAGCTCGCTGCCAGCTGGAGTAAGTGCGCCAGGAGCGTGCATTTCACAACGACTACATTGGCATCATGCTGCTGGCAGCGACGGTGATGTGGCACGTCACATTCTTTGCTATTCGCAGAGGGTGTGCGCGAGAACGTTGTAGGCCATGTGATGGTCGATGAGGCCGAGCTTCTTGCCCAGCTCCCAAATCATGAACGTGGGTTTCGAGAAGAGGAGGTGCTGCGAGAGTTTGGTTTGTCCGCTGCAGATGCTGCTGGGAAGAAGCCACGAGTGGCCTGCAAAAATCCCCCTGGCCATGGGCGCGTTCGAATTCCTTCAGGTCTTCGTCTTCCCAGGCGGCGCAGATGCAGCTCTGAGACAGGACGGATCGCCCGCGCACGTGGTCCAGGCATTGATGAAGGACGAGGTCGGTTGGCAGATTCGGCGGCGAGCGAGGGGGGGAAGCGATTTGCCTGCTCCAGGACTCGGGCTTGGGAATCGTTGTCGGGCAATTGCGGCTCACGTATCTTATATTGTGTGACAATGTGTACATTTTCTGGCACATAGCCACATCCAGCTGCAGGACGTGGCAACACATCACCGACCAGTTGACATCGTATCGCTTCCATTCAAAACATACTGTGCCAGCTTGGAGTACCTCACCACTGATGCCGACGCGCCAACGCGCCGGAGTTGTATATGGGAGCGCGCCCTCGAGTGCGAGAGAGCAGATATCGGTAACCAGAGTGCGCGTGAGCATACAGCTCGGCACCATCCGGGCAGACACCAGATCCAGCGTCGAGGACGGGAACGCCCATATCGCTGCTGCAGTGCGCGCGTGGTGGTCGGACACGGAGGTACGAAAACGGAATTCGAATCGACAGGAATGTTTGGGCTGGTATCGTGCCAACGTCCAGCCGATCCTCATATATGTCGGCGGTGCGCCGTGGCACGAACCCCCCCCCCCAGCACTACCGGGGGGTTTCGTGCACTACCAGGGGGTTTCGTGCAGCCCGCACCGGGTGCCGCCAGCGGCTTAGAACACCCCCCCCTTGCCGCTTTACCGGGGGGTTTCGTGCAGGCCGCACTGCGTCTACCTGGGCTCCCCCCCCCCCCTGTGGGAGTGGGGGGGTGGGAGTGGGGGGTGGGTTGGGGGGGGGGGGAGGGGGGCGGTTGGGAAGGGTGGCTCCCTGCCGAAGTGTGGCGTGTGCTCGCCTTGTGTTCTCTATTCGCGTCTGCTCGCCTTTGTTCCGCCGCAGCCTCTCGTATTGTGGCTCGTGGCCACAATACGAGAGGCTGCGGCGCAACTCCCGAGAGCCGCTGTGGGGGGTCGACGGCACGGCCGCGTGGAGAAGAACAGTGCCGCCGTGTTCCGGCACGGCCCTGGGATGCAATGCCGCCGCCGTGTTCCGGCCCGTCCTGGTAAGATTCGCGCGTCGGGGCTGGGTTTCGCGCGTGCTGGGAGCGCGCCGCTTACGGAGGGGTTGCGTCCTTACCGGGGGTTTCGTGCAGCCTACCAGAGGAGGTCGTGTTTACCGGGGGGTTTCGTGCAGGCTCGCACCGGGAATGGCGCCAGCTCGAAACCCCCCAGGAGAGATTACCGGGGGGGGGGTTTCGCTCCGCACCGGGCACCGCCGACATATATGCATCTAGCACCCGGGCGCTGTGCCCTACCCTGCTGCAGAAATTCATCAAACCGAGAAGGGGTTTACTTTGCTGCACAGCTGGATTGCGCGGGCGCCCTGAGCGCATGTCACTCGAGAGGTGGATGAGAACCTGTGCCACGCGAGCCCGCAAGTCCCACGCGCAGCTCGGGAGTCAGCCTGCAGAGGAGGTCGCTCTTGCCTGCTGCCGCGCAGCCACTCGCACCGTCACGACAATGTCTGCGGGTACTCCTCCTCCTCCTCCTCCTCCTCCTTTTCCTTGGTGGCGTGCGCTGCTTCTCCTCCTCCTCCTCCTCCTCCTCCTCCTCCTCCTCCTCCTCCTGCTCGCGATGGCTCCAAGAGTGGGCATCACGCGCGTGCTTTCTGGCGCCGTGCTGTCCAGCCTCCCTTGAGTAGGAGCGGCGGGCACGGCAGGCTCGACGCGCGGAGCCCCGTCGGGAAGCCGCGCGCCGGAAGGCGCGACCGCTTCCGAGCCGTCGTCGCGGAGGAGCCCGGCTGGCAGCGCGGCCGCGGGCGGTCGAAGCGCGCCTTGTGGGAAGGCCTGCTGGCGAACGCTGCTTCAGAGGAGGAACAAAAGGGTATCCGCCATCCTTCCCGCGTGTTCCCCTTCCTGGGCCTCCTGGGGGGCCCTCGTCGCCACTGCTGGATTCGCTTCGAAATTCTTGACGTTTCGCGTATCCCCACCAGCCACGGCGGCTTCTGACCCCCCCTTGCACATGGGCGTGGTGACAGTACGGTCAGCCTTGTCGGCATTGGCAGATAAGGACGTCGGTCAGGCACCTTTCTGGCGCTCGTGTGTGACGTCGGCTGCAGTCACAGGAGTGCCTTCGAGATGCGCAGGCCGCACAACGCCTTGGTACCAGGGCCATCGCGGGCGCTTCCATTGTGGTCGACCATTACCAGGCTTTGGCCCGAACCCCCCTCTGCGGCGTACAGGCTGGCCGACGTTCCATGTGAGTGATTGGTCTTGGCACCTTTTGCCTGGCAGTCCGGCTCCACCAGCGGGTCCGGCCTTTTTTGCCCCCCCCCTTCCCTCGCTGGCACACGCTCTGCGGCCGGTTTTCCTTTTTGCAATGCTGGCAGAAATTCAGCGTTAAATTTCTCTGCTGCTGGCACACGCTCAGTTTCTTCTTGGCCGGCACGGTGCTGCGCCGTTAATTATCTGCTTCCCGTGCGCTGTGTCCCAGCCTCGTTCTTACCGCCCTCTGGACTTTTCCTTGCGGGCCACGAATCAACAAAACATATCCCCACCAGCCCATCCAGAAACGATGTCCAGGCAAGTTGAAAAGATCAGGGAAGTGGGGGAGCAACGAGAGGGACAGCCGATCCGTGCAAAGGATGAGGCGGAAGAGGAGGCCAGATGGATAGATGAGGGGGTGGCGAGGAACCGAGCGAAGGAGGGATGAGGAGAATGATGACGCTGGGTGGATGGTTGAATGCCGCTCGGATGCCTCTTGGAAGCCTTTTGGAAGCCTCTTCGGGCGTCTTGGGGGTCTCTTGGCGGTCAATGGGGGCTCTTGGGCGTCTTGGGTGCTTCGGGGGGGCCTCTTGAGGCCGCTTGGGATCCTCTTGGGGGGCTCTTGGGGGCCTGTTGGAGGCCTCTTGGGGCCTCTTGGGGGTCTCTTGGAGCTTCATGGCGGCCTCTTGAAGCCTCTTGGAGGCCTCTTGGAACCATCCTGGGAGCCTCTTGGAGCCTCTTGGGGGCTTCTTGGGGCCTCATGGCGGTTTTTTGGGGCCTCTTGGAGGCCTCTTGGAAGCCTCTTGGGGGCCTCCTGGGCGCCCTTTGGGGCCATTTTGGAAGCGATCGATCAAAGAAGGGGGGGTCCCTTATTAACCCTGCCCCTCGGGAGCTCCCAAAATAGCCGCCTGGACCCCTCTTGGGGCGCTCTTGGAGCGCTCTTGGGCGCTCTTGGGGCCGTCTTGGGGCCCTCTTGGGCCCCTTTTGGGGCCTCTTCGGCCCCTTTTGGAGCAATGTTGAGGCCTCAGATGGCCATCGGAAGCGAAAAGGCGAGACGCCGAAAATCATTGGTTTTGAAGGGTTTTGGCTTCTTGGGGGGCCTCCTTGGGGAGATAATTGGCCTCTTGGAGCTGTCTTGGAGCGTTATGAGAGCGTCGTGGAGCATCTTCGGAGCCATCTTGCGGCATCTTAGGCTATCTTGAGCCATCTTGGAAGTCATCTTGGACTATCCGAGGCGCTCATGGAGCCATTTCCGGCCATCTTGGACACTCTGACCGCTCGCGACCGGGCCCGTCCAGGTCCAGGGGAGGGGGTTAGGGGGAGGGGTAAACCCTTCCCCGAAGGGGAAGAAGGGAAGATGGAAGAGGAAACTCCCTAAACCACCTACGCCTGGAGGGCTGGTGGGATTCTAGTCAGGCCGAACCCCAGGAAAGATCCGTGGAATAGCGGTAGGAGGAGGAGGAGGAGGATTTTCCAGGATTTCCGCCTTCACGTAGTGAAAACTAGGCTTGATGCTCAGCTCTTGCACTTGGGAGGCAGGCCGCGCTCGATCCTGTCGAGATATTCGCGCCTGGCCTTCGAGATGGGTAGTTTGCACGGTTCCGCTGGCCCCCCTGAGCTGGGCTTGACCGTAAAAACCGCATGTGCCGCAATACCACAACTGAAGGCCTTTATGATAAATCAAAGCATGAGTGGGATGGGTCCAACCCCCAGCCAAGTGTAAACGCCGTCCTCTAGGAACACGAGCGATCTGACTATTCACATGCTGGAGTTGGAAGCATTCACTTTTTAACCATTCCGCTAACACCGCTTTGGTCGAGGAGCCCCTACACACACTACACGCCCTACCACTTTCGGTCAGGGAGTGGGCAGACGCGAAGCGTGCAATGACGATAGGAGGAGGAGGAGGGGGAGGAGGTGGGCCAGCCCGAGCTGGGGCCCCTGCTTCCCCCGACTCCTGGGCGGCCTCGATAGAATCCAACCCTACACGTAAAAGCCTCCTCCGCACTAACAGAGCTTTGTGTTCGATGGACATGACTCGGAAACGACTGGCCTGGGAAACCCGCGCGTGCGCGGCTGATTCTCCAGCAAGGACGTCGACGCAAGCATTGCCAATCACAAGCCAACTGGGTATTCCACGAGCGAGAAACTCCCGTGGGCTGAGGTGCGAGGGCACCTGCATGATGATTATACTGGCAGGGTGCCGAGCCTGTCGTAAGAGGAGCTTGCCGACCTCTCTCCAAAGGTCGGCTTGCGGCCCCTCGGGACGACGGAAAAGCTCAGAGAACCACCCCCTAGCCACTTCAGCACAGTCAGTAACGTAAACGATAACTCCTACAGAGAATCTAAGAGCCCAAAGAAACGCCAGAAGCTCGCCTCTAGGTACACTCTGAGAGGGCCCTGGGAGCGGCCCCATCAAGAAAGGCCCTAGAGTAGGTGTGTCGTAGCTCTTGACATTCGCAACGGCCAGGCCTACCCCACGAAGCCTGGAGTCGTGGGTGTATTCCCCCCCCCCCCCCGACGCGTCCCCAAACAGGACCAGGGGCTCCCTCGTGGTGCCAAACCCTAGACACCCGTCCTCCAAAGAGCCCCCGAGCCAGTTGCCTCCGACGATGGCCTCTTCGGGAGCGGGGGAAGGGACGGAGGTCCAGGAGGCAGGGATGAGGCCCCGCATCCAAAAACACGAGAAAGCCTCGGACTCCGACGCAGCCTGAGTGATAAGATCATTCGAATCTTCATAGGCCTTGGACGCAGAGCTGGCGCTCGCCTCGCAAGTCCAGCATTTGCGCAAGGCAGTCTCTGGACCTTGCCCGCGCCGAAGGCAAACTGACGAACTGCAAAGGTTTGCCTGGGAGCTTCTCTCACGCGTCCAGAAGCTTCCTGTGGCAATAGAAACTAGCAGCTCCGATAACTGCCTACCTTTTTTAAACATCCTGTAACTCGGAAATCATGGCCTGCAGTGAGACCATGTCCACTCCGTCAGCGACTCCGTCGCCGCAGAAGTGTGTGGCTGCTGTCCGCCACTGCTGAAGCTCCCTTGTCCGCTGAAACTCGCCCAAAAGGGGCTCTGCCTGATCCAGAGCCTCGAAATCGCTCCCGTGAAACATCCACGAATGCGTCGACGAGGATCCATCATGCGGCACCTCCCATTCCGTCGGAGAAATCGGCTTCCAACCTGCTTCCAGCAGGTACATGATGACAGTCGTCATGGGGCCGCGCACATGGCGTGCGCGCTGCCCCACAGGTAAACTGGAAAGGTGATCGACTGCCCGCGGCCAAGCCCTCATGATGGCTGGCCTGATCTGGACGTCGGTCAACCACACACTCAGCCATTGCGACAAACACTGCCGCGGCAGCCGTACTCCAGGATCATGACCTGGGAGTCTGAGCGCCAGCAGCGTCGCGAGACACCTGCCGCGCTTGGCTGACCCCGCGGCTGCGCCTAAACGACGGCGCTGTGAGTGCGGCACCGAGCCGAACTGCCCGTGCACGCGGTGCCCGTAGACGGCGGCAGCCTGCGGCCCTGCACGCTGCAGCTTGGCAGACACCGCCCAGCGCCGAACAGCCTGTGCGTACTTCCGCAGCCGCCCGTGCGCCTTGCTGGATTTGATCGCCCGCTGTCTGACGGTCGCTCGGCCGTGCCGCCTGCCGCGAGATAAACCCACCCCGAGGTAGGCTTTCTGCAGCACGGCTCGCAGAGTGACGCCCTTCCTCTTGAGAACGCGCTCGACCACCTGCGCATCACTGCGGCGCGAGCACAGAACAACACTCTTGTCGGCGATAGCCAACTGCAACTTGGAAAAAACAGCCTGATGGTATATATCACTCCCTTGATGAGCGTGGATCTAACGTGCTGTCTCGATCCCATGACCCTCTGAGATAAACCATCAATCCAAATTCGCTCTGAAAGTGAAACGTGCGCCTGACAAAGACGTTGGTGCACGTATGCTGCGAGGCACTTGGCAAACCTCGTGCCGTCCTGCAGCCCTTGCACCACTGAACGAGTCACCTGAGACGGTTCGCTGAAAGAATCGGTCTGCTCGAGCATGCGCGGCGCCAAGCAGATCTGAAGTTCCAGACGCAAAATGACTGCGGGGAAACTTTTGCACATGGCACACAGGGTCAAAGGTTCCCGCTCGATGGAGTCGTAGAAAGACGCAATGTCGACCACCGTCTGGCCGTGCGGTATGTCCTGGCGTGAGTGGACCTCGTCCTGCAGCGCCCGAACGAAAGCCTCCCGCAGGGCGCTGTTCCCCGCGATGGCAGCGTCCCAGTGGTCCGTCTCCTTCTGCAGGGCGGACCACTCCTTCATCTGCACCTCCCTGGCCATGGACCAGACTCGGCACAGCGTCGCGATCAAGCCGATCACTCTGTCCCCGCCCGACTTCTTGCCTAACAATTTCCCCACCACACACATGACCTGCCATGGCCGAGAGAGGCCCTCCTCAATCATGTAAAAAAGGTCGCAGAGGCACTGGATGCCCTCGTCGGGCAGCCTCTCGATCTCGGTCGGAGATAGCCTGTCGATCCCTAGGCCTGCCCGAGCTTTCATGCGAGCCAGAGCCGCACGAACGTCCGCGACGTCCAGCGGAATGAGCTGCTCCACCTCGGCCCTGCTCCTGACCGTGCTCATGGTGGTGAGGATCTCACCCCAAGATGCCACCTCGGAGTGCCACAGCTTGTGGTAGCGAAGCACCTTGCGGTCCACGGTATCCATGGGATGAACTCTGACCGATCCATCGCAGTCGTGGAACTCGTCGCGCTCAGGATCTGGGTCCTTAAGCGATCTGAAAACCTGTCCCTGAGAATCCAGACTGCTGAACCACTGCTGAAAATCCTTCAACGACGAGGCCGCAGCACGATTCTGCGCCCTCTTGGACGCTCTGAAAGTCTTCTCCTCCAGCATGCTAAGCTCGTCGACGCTGAGCTCGAGCACGCGCCTGAGGTCCTGCAAACGCCCCTGCCAGGAGCCGAAGTGCGCGGGGTAAGCTGCGCCTGCTCCGTCCACTGGCTGGTCGGCCAACCTGATGGACGCCGACGCCAGGTGCCCCAGCTGCACGATGCCGTTGCTGCGCCTCCGATGTCGTAGCATTCCCTGAACAATATTGTGAATCCTTGACCGCCATGTGGAAATGCCGTCTCGCAACCGCTCTTGACGAATGTGCTCTGCTTGCCTGACCGACATCACCTGCAGGTCGCAGCCGCTTGCCCTAGACCGCTCTGGGGCTCCGATCTCATGATGAGATGAGATGGCTAGCTTCGCGGCCGGGCAGGACATGCTGTGCACCAGCTTGGAAAGCGAGAGACTGTCGAATAGGTGGCCAAACATCGTGAATAGAGTGTGCAGTCCAAGGGACTTGAGCCAAAGCGGCTACCCGCGAGGAGGGGGAAATAGAGAACGAAGGGAAAGGAGCAGGAGAGGCAGCGGCACCAGCACGGGTGGGGTGATCGCTGGCCCCCCTCCAGGGGACCGTCGTTCCGAGGACGCTCGGCTGGGGGGGGCAAACCATTACCTTCACTCCGAATTACTGCTGCATCCCCAGACGCCGCCGACGAAACCTGTGTCGCCTCGTGCGCGCCTGAAAGAGGACTGCTCAGAGATTCCGAGACTCTAGGTGCGGGCTGAAAGGAGGACTCATTGGCTCAGGGGTCCTCCTCGTCAGCCTCAAAAAGCCCCTCGAAGCCTTCATCCCCAAGAGGTTCGACCTGCGACGAAAAGCCAACGGAACCGCCAGCCGACGGGTCGAGATCACTAGGGTCAGGAGGCTCGGGGGAAGACGTGCTGCCGAAAATGTCACCGTCCAGCAACTGATATTCGCTAATCAGACGCTCTTTCTTTTTCTGAGCTCGCTCGGCCTGCTCGAGCTTCTTCGCGCTCGACTTGGACCCAGCGGTAGGTGCTGCAGACGGCCTGGGCACCTGCGGCAACCTAGGGGCGACAAGCAAAGATCTGCACAGCAACTGTTCGCCATTGCCTCTTAGCCGTAGCTCAAGGCCGATGTGAGGTGCCCAAGGCGTGTCAACTACTGGTGTGATACTACAGATGTATGGAAGACAGCACTCAGACGCCATGACAACATCGATGTGAGAACTACCTGCGCTCCCGACGCACGTGTACTCCACATCAGCCCGACGGATCACACCTCCGACGCGGCGACAAAACGCTGACCTCTGAAACTTGGCAACATCAATGTTGAAATCCCCTATGACAAGCCACGGAAGCTTCACAGAAGACAAGAATACACCCAACTTGGCAAATCTGGCTGAGTTAATTCCCATGAATTCAACAGACGGATGTGCGTAACACAGCACAACAAGCAGCGAGAAACCGCACAGATGCACGACAACAGGCATGAAACCATCGAGAGCGTCTGAGCCCTCAGCACAGTAGCTACTGGCGCCCTCACGCGGCTTGTCAAAAACTCGATGAACTGAAAGATGACCTCGAGCCAACATGATCTCCCCGCCCTCGTAGGCGCGCCCCTCCGCCGCCTTCGAGGTGCCTCGACCCGTTGATCTCGCTGGATTGTCCAGGTACTTGAGCTTGGCACTCCGTGCTCGACGAGCCCACTTGGCCCTAGTGTGGGCCCCGATGTGCGACTCCACCATGCCGATATAATCGTACTTGGACAGCGTGGCCTCGGAGCTGAGGTAGCTCCAGGTCTTGTTGCCCAGCATGGTGACGTTGCTGAAAAACATGCACACGGAGGAGTCGACCTCGCTGGTGGACTGCTCCTCCGCGCTCGGCTCGAGCGGCTGGGTGACTGCAGGCGCCGATGGACCCGCAGCCGCCGCGCCGCCTCATTGCGGCGCCTCCGCCTTGCCCGCCTCTGGGGCCACTCCTGCAGCTCCCTCGGCGGCCGCCTTGGCAGCTGCAGTGACTGCCCTGATGCGCTCCATCTCGATCTTGATCTCATCCTCGGACGGCGCGCCAGGCTGAGCCCCTTGGGCTACTGGCTGGGCCGCAGCAGCGGTTGGCTGCCCCTGGCCCCCGCCGCCTCCAGCGCCGCCTGCCGTGCCGCCCGCGGCGGCGCCACTGATGCCGCCGTCGATATTCCTCTTCTTGTCGAGGCGCTCCTTGACCTTCGCCCTGAGGTCGAGCACCTGGGTCTTCCACTTGAGAACCTCGTCGGCTTTGCTGATGACACTGTCCCTGGCCGCCTTCAGCTCAGCCTCGACCTTTTTGAGCTCCGCTCTCTCGCCCTCTGTGCACTCGAGGGTGTCGAGCTGCTTGAAAAACTCCTCATCCCATGTGACGTTCATCATCGGCACCTGCTCGACGTCAGCGCCACCTGCGCCAGCGCCAGAGGTGCTGCCCCCGCCTGCGCCGCCCGCGGTGCGCACGTCCACGCCCGCCTCGCGGGCGAGGGCCACCGCGGCCGTGCGCTTGCTGATCTCAGCAAGGGCCAGAGTGCGGGCCGCCTCCTCCTCCTTCCTCATCGCTACCACCAAGTTCTCCTGGCAACGAGAGACGGCTGCACTCGCTTGCACATGCTTCTGCTTGGCATCCTTCCAAGCGCCCTCTGCTCGCCGAACTGCCTCACTCGGTGGGACTACGGCCGGCTGCTCCGACGCCTGGGCCCCGCGCTCAGCGAACTCGATCTGCTCGGCGAGCACCTTGCGGCTGACTGGGTCGGTCACTCTGGCCATCGCAGCAGACAGCGCCTGGATGGTAGACGTAGTCGCTGCCACTTGTGACCCGACCGACCCTTTGACATTCTGCAAGGACGGCTGAGTTGTCGAGGATGCTGGACCTTTCTTCGGCTTATACAGCTTGACTGGACAATGACACTTGGTGCACTTCCCTGAGTTTGCCACGATCCTCTCATTGTACTCGTAAGTACCACACTTCGCACATGTACTCCAGGCCTTTGCCATGGGCCACGGGCGAAGCCTCGCTTTCGCCTACGCAACTGGCCGTCCGAAGGATGGGACAGAAAGTGCGCAGCCCCCCAAGCACCACGTGGAGGCGCGAGGTTGGGCGTCGGATGCCAAAATGGCGCTCGAGCCCAAGTTGCTTGAGAGGAGGAGGAGGAGGAGGAGGAGGAGGAGGAGGAGGAGGAGGAGGAGGAGGAGGAGGAGGAGGAGGAGGAGGCAGCTTAGCCGTCGGAAAGCAAGGGGCGGCAGAAAAGTGCCGCCTCATCGGAAGCCGCGCCAGGGCAGCGACAAAGAGAAGCACGAGGGCGTGGTGCGAGGCTCAACGGGCAGTGCTGCATGCGTGGGGAGAGAGTACGGCCCCCGCGGATCCGCAGCCAATGTCTGTTGCGTGAAGCGAGGGTGCGAGGAGCGGCAGATGTGTCGACTGACAGGTTTGGGCGCATCACGTATACCTGGGGTGGGGGGTTTGGACGCCCGACATGGGTACCGAAAGAATGGGCACTATGCCCAACAGCAAATGTTGTCCCAAGCCAACAGCGGCCGCTGTTGGGCAGGCGGCCCTCTGTCTCAAATGGACACAGGACGCGGCGGCGTGGACAGCGAGTCCTGTTAAAAATGAACAGGAACTGCTGTTGGGCATCGTACCCATTCTTTCCGTGCCCATCTCGGGCGTCCAAAGGGGGGGGGTGGGGGGGCGGGGGGTTCTGTCGACAGTGACGGCTGGATTCGCAATTATCTGGCTCTGTGCCCCAGACGACCTGATTGACCCGCCCTCTGGAACCGTCTTTTGGGCCGCAAATCAAAAAAGTAGACCTGGGGTGCAGCGAGAGAACAGGCGCCCTGGCGACACAGGCGCTTCTAGAGCAGAAGCGCGGCCCCGAGCTGTATGACCTGCCGGTGGTAAACTTGGGCAGCGCACAGTCCGCGGACGTGACTGGCCGCTTCGACGACGGACGGCGCGACGACAGTGCTGGCGGAGCACGGAGCTTTTGGGCACGTGTCCCTGGAAATGCCGTGATCGCGCCATGGTTGGCCACGTTGTTTCTTTCGGGAAGTGTTTCGTCTGCGACGGCTGAGTTGGCTGCCCGCACCAGTCCCTGCCCACGGATCGATTTCCATTGTCATGTGCCGTCGCATTTCGGAGGGGTTCAATGTGAGCCCCTTGGGCATATGTCAAGCCACATATTCTGGCGTAGGCAGTTTTTTTACGCTGTGCTGGTCTGTTCTACTACGACATCATGCTTCTGTAAAGTGTTGATCCGTTCTGCACCCTTGCTGGGATCTGGCCACCAGGGCTTGACATCCGAAATCCCCCCTCCTCGTCATCATCCTGATCCTATTCCTCCTCCTCTGATTGTCCCCCTTCCGCTCCTCCTCCTCCTCCCCCTCCTCCCCCTCCTCCTCCTCCTCCTCCTCCTCCTCCTCCTCCTCCTCCTCCTCCTCCTCCTCCTCCTCCTCCTCCCCCTCCTCCCCCCCCTCCTCCTCCTCCTCCTCCTCCTCCTCCTCCTCCTCCTCCTCCTCCTCTCCTCCTCCTCCTCCTCCTCCTCCTCTCCCCCTCCCCTCCTCCTCCCTCCTCCTCCGCCTCCTCCTCCTCCCTCCTCCTCCTCCTCCTCCTTCCTCCTCCTCCTCCTCCTCCTCCTCCTCCTCCTCCTCCTCCTCCTCCTCCCCCCCCTCCTCTTCGTCTTCCTCCTTAGCAGCCGCTCTGGCTGAGGTCGCCATGCGCGGGACTCAAAACCCCCCGCCGCCAACGGGTGGCGACACGCCTCCGTCGTCGTCGGTCGGCCGGGGGGCGCGCGGGGGGGGCGCGCGCGCGCGGGGGGCGGGGCCACTCGGGTCGCCCTGCTCGGCGGGCGTAGGCCGCCCTGCCGCGGCGGGGGCACCCGCCGTGCCCAGCGCGCGGGAGGGCCCGAGGGCGCCCGGCGCGGCCCGTGCAGCCGTGCCCCACCATCGTCAGGGGCAGGAGGGCCGCTCGGGCTGCTTCCGCGGCCCGCGCCGCGAGCCAGGCACGCGCGGCGCGCCCTCGGTATCGTTCGACCAATCCCCATCCCCATGCCCATCCCCTTCGAGACCCCCACCAAGTTACTTACCGCCCCAGTTGGGGATACACCCCTCGAAGCCCGAAGGGAAGGACCTGTGTGTGTCCCCATCCAGGGTGGCGAATCGGCCAGTGGGGACCAGGCCACAACGCTGGGGATTGTGCTGGCGAGAAGGGGCTCGCCGAGTTTCTCCTGGGGTGCGGGTGCGAGTACTGCGTGCTCAACGAGGCCAGGGCCTATGCCAACGGATGGCTACGCCCTCGAGTGAACGAAGGTCCTCGGCCTCGCCCCCGCGGTGTCGGAACCCACCGGCATGGGGATCTCGGAGGTGTTGCCAGCGGGCGCCAGCGGGGTCATCGACGAGGAGGTCGCGGGTTCCGACCTCGAATTGGGGTTGTTCCTGTTCGTCGGCGGGGCCGCGCGGGTCGTCGGCGCGCTCTCGGAGGTCCCCGTCTTCCCCCGCCCTGGCCCAGAAGCGCACATGGTGAGCTGGGTCTTGCCGCTGAGCGTGCGGGTCCTGACTAGGCCCTGGTCTGTGATCGTGTTGCTGAGCTCGTGGGTGTTCGTGCAGGCGGTCGTGAAGAAGTAGGCGGATCTGGGATTGCAGAAGCTGGCGGAGGGTGTGCAGAAGGCAGCCATGCAGGTCGTCAAGCCAGTGGGGTTGCTGTAGCTGCCGGTGAAGATGGGCGTGCAGAAGGTGGCCTTGCATGCCATGCTGGTCGCGGTGATGAGTCAGATCGCGCCGCTGACCACGCAGGACGTGCTTCGGTCTTGCAAGGAGATGATTCGCACAGCGGTCGCTGCCGAGTCGAGTGAAGCTCTGTGGTCGCGCTCCTTCGTCTTCTTTTCTGAGCCAGGAAGCGACACAAAAAACGGATGAACGCTTCAAATTTTAGCATCATAGTTTTCACTATTCGCGCACGGACGATCTTGCCCAAGACAATGGTCGAAACTGCCTTTGCAAGCCCAGCGGCGCCGTGTCGGGAGCCGTTCCTTCGACGGAGGGGGCCTGGCCTCGCGCGCGAGGTCGCGCTGCGGTCCCTGATGATCATGCCGTGGAGCTGGTCACGGGGATGGGCGTGAATGTGGGCTCGCAGGAGCTCGGAGGTCGATAGACCTCCTACCCTGACACGTCGATTAAGGAATTGGCCGTTTTCGGTGCGCGAGAGGGCGTCACGGCCGCTATTTTTGCGGGTCCAGGTCCGTCGGTTCGGTTTGAGTCCCAGGCCGTTTTCACTAAGGGGAGGTTTACTGAAGGGAGGTTTGTCCACCGCCGAGAAGCAGGCGGCGAATATGGGCACACGCAGATGAAGGTGGCCGTGCGTGCTGCGAATCGGACGCGCCTGCGCCTGCCAAAAGACGTACACAAAAACAAGGCGTCGCACTGCCATCGCGCGTGGCAAGAATGGGCTACGGCCCCACACCTCGAGCGAGGTTCCGACTGTCGCTCTCGCTCCGTGCGTGCACAAGGAGGAGGAGGACGACGAGGAGGAGGAGGAGGAGGAGATTCCTCCTCCTCCTCCTCCTTGTGCGAGATTCCTCCTCCTCCTCCTCCTCCTCCTCGTCCTCCTCCTCCTTGAGCTCCAGCTCGTGCACGGCGCGCCATGTCTCGCACGCGCTTTTCATCGACGCGCGAGCGGGCGACGCGGCGCGGGGCAGAGTTCGCCCGAAGATAGCGCTCCTGGCCCGACGCGGCACCTGCGTGTCACTCCCTCCTCCTCCTCCCTCCTCCTCCTCCTCCTCCTCCTCCTCCTCCTCCCCTCCTCCTCCTCCTCCTCCTCCTCCTCTCCTTCTCCTCCTCTCTCTCCTCCTCCTCCTCCTCCTCCCTCCTCCTCCTCCTCCTCCTCCTCCTCCTCTGTCTCTTTCTCCTCCTCCTCCTCCTCCTCCTCCTCCTCCTCCTCCTCCTCCTCCTCGCCAATTTAGGGCGTGGGGGCCCGCGCGAGGGGGCGACCCGCTGCCCTGGCCCAGGCGCCGTGCGCAGTTCGCTCGGGAGGGGGCGCTCCTGCGCGGGCGCGGCGCGGGGCCCGTTCGCCGCATCGCATGAACAGCGGCAGCGGCAGCGGGGCCGCGCGAGGGCGGGACACCTGCCGACCTCGCCCAAGCGCCGGCAAGGTTGCCAGTGAAGGCGGCAGTGCGGTGTCGGCGCGGCGCGGGGGTCGTTCGCCGCATCGCATGAAAAGCGGCAGCGGCAGCGGGGCCGCGCGAGGGCGGGGCAACTGCCGACCTCGCCCAAGCGCCGCGCGGGCTGCGAGTGAAAGCGGCAGTGCGTTGTCAGCGCGGCGCACGTTTCGTTTTCGCCGCGCTCCCGACCCGGCGCGGCCCGCGTAGTTTCCTCCTCGCCGAGTCGTCGGAAGCGGGGCCGCGCGCGAGCGTCTTCCGCTTGTGAGCGGGAGCGCGTTCCTATCCGAGTAGAAAGTTCTGCCACAAGGGATTCTTATGCTGTGGGAGGGAGGGTGGGAATAGGTGGGGCCCTCCAACTCGCTCGACTTGGCTAACTTGCCTCCTACTCCTACTCCCACTTCGACCCCCTCGCCTTCCTTGTTCCCCCCCCTATCCTACATCCTTTTACCCTTCCTCCTCGGAATCCTTTTTCCTCCTCCCCCTCCTTCTCTCAATCCTCCCCTTCCCTCCTCCTTTTCCTCCTCCATCTCCCCCCTCCTCCCCCTTCTCCCGTTCCTCCTTTTATCCCCTTCCCATTCCTTCTCTTTGCTCCTCTGCCCTCCCCCTCATTCCCCTTCCCCTCCTTCCTCAACTGCTGCTGCTGCTGCTTGTGTTGCTGGTGCTGCTGCTGCTGCTGCTGATGCTGCTGCTCCACCTCCTCTCCTCCTTCGCGATTCCCAAGACCGGTGCTTTGTTCTGATTTTGCAGCGTGGGGATCGTCATGGCGGCTGGGCCCCCCCCCAGGCGGGGATATGACGATACCTCCTCCGTTCCTGAGTCTGAGAGACGGGCCTTAAGGGTTGCTTCGTGACCCTCCCCTAGTTCAGAGCGCTGGCGGGAGACTAGCTGGCGTCGCTATGCCTTGAACCCTTACACCCTCCTCCTCCTCCTCCTCCTCCTCCTCCTCCTCCTCCTCCTCCTCCTCCTCCTCCTCCTCCTCCCCCTCCTCCTCCTCCTCCTCCTCCTCCTCCTCCTCCTCCTCCTCCTCCTCCTCCTCCTCCTCCTCCTCCTCCTCCTCCCCCTCCTCTTCCTTCACTTTCTCCCCCTTGTCAGCACCTCGCCGCAGGGAGACCTCCATCATGGAGGCCGTGGGGGACCAGGTGGCTCAGCGCGCCTGGGAGTTTGGGACAGACGACCTGGCCAGGTGCATGTGCGCCTTCGCGGAACTGGGTCTGGCGCACCAGTCGATGCTGGAGGCGGCGTCGATGGAGGTCATGTGGAAGGTCGACCAGTTCACGCCGCGCAGCTTGTCGCTGGTGGTGGAGTCCTGCGCGAGGCTCCGCCACTGCCAGGAGCCGATGTTCCACTGGGTCGCCCAGCGGGTCGTCGGCCGGCTGGAGGACTACCGGCCGCGGGACCTCGCTACGGTGGCCTGGGCTTTCGCCGAGGCCTCGGTAAGCTGCCAGGCCCTTGCGGAGGCGCTGGGTGCGGAAGTCGCCCAGAGGGCCTTCGAGATGGACAGCGAGGACTCCGCGCCTGGGTCAGAGGCAACTCTCGAGGGGGTCGGCTTTGGGGGGGACGCATCGACTCCCAATCGCCCATTCAACGCCAAGAGAGGCCCGATAGCGCGCCCCGCCCTGGAGCGTGTGGATTCGTCATCGGGGGCCTATCTCGCCGATTTATCGGCGACGTATCGCCGATTCCAGCTCGACGTTTCCCCCCTTGAGCCGCCCACCCTTCCCCACAATGGGGGACGCCTGGGGCTATGTCGGGAACAGTTTGGCACTGCACTCGGTCTTTTACTCTACTGCCACCACTGTGGTTCGTCTTGTTCTCGTCGTGCCAGAAGCGTGCGCCACTCCGCCGACCCCTGGAGGAGGCGATGTGCGGCCTGCGTGTGGTTTGCCGTCTCCCGTCGTGCTGCCTGCGTATAGCTGTTGCCGACTCGTGCCCTTTGTCCGCGCCCGTGGCGGGGCTCTGCTGGGGGCCTCTGGGAGGCCCAGGGGGCGGCCTCGTGGCGCATGTTCGGAAAGCTTCTGGGTGCTCTTGGGTGCCAGCCGGGAGCTTCTCGGGATCTCTTGGTGGCATGTATGGGGGGGTCTCGGGGGCCGTCTCGTGGGGGAGGGCTCCCGGGGGTCCCTGCGAGTTCCCTCCTGGGCCTCTCTTGGGCCCTTCTTGGGGTCGTCGCGAGGGTATTGTTGGTGGTCTTGGGTGCCTCTTAGGCCCTCTCAGGGCCCTCTTGGGCTGTCGCCAGGCCATCTTAGGGGCCTCTTGTCCCCCCCTCCCTCGCCCCACCCCCCTTTCTGCGTGCCGCGAGCAGCAGGAGCTTCCTCGGGCCTCCCCAGGCACCGAAAACCTTGAGGGCCGATCCTCGATCTTCCACCACTCGAAAGTCTCTCTCCTCGATCCTTCAGGAGCTGAGGACAACAGTCAGCAGCGGCCGCATGCCCGCGGCCGCCGTCGTTGTTGCCGCCGTCGCCGTCGCCGCTCCGGTCGCAGCAGTCGTCGTCGTCGTCCTCGTCCTCGTCGTCGCCGTTGTCGTCGTCGCCGTCGTCGTCGTCGTCGTGTCGTTGTCGTCGTTCGGCGTCGGCGTCGACGTCGTCGTCGTCGTCGTCGTCTACGTCCTCGTCCTCGTCCTCGTCGTCGTCGCCGTCGCCGTCCTCATCGTTGTCGCTGTCGTCGTCGTCGTCGTTGTAGTCGTCGTCGTCCTCGTCCTCGTCGTCGTCGTCCTCATCGTCGTCGTCCTCGTCCTCGTCCTCGTCGTCGTCGTCGTCGTCGTCGTCGTCGCTGTCGTCCTGGTCCTCGTCGTCGTCGTCGTCCTCGTCCTCGTCCTCGTCCGCGTCGTCGTCGTCGCCCTCGCCGTCGTCGTCCTCGTCCTCGTCGTCGTCGTCTTCGTCGTCTTCGTCGTGGACGTCGTCCTCGTCCTCGTCCTCGTTCTCGCTCTCGTCCTCATCCTCGTCCTCTTCGTCGTCGTCGTCGTCGTGCTCCTCGTCCTCGTCGTCATCGTCGTCGTCGACGTCGTCGTCGCCGTCTCGTCGTCGTCGTCCTCGTCCTCGTTCTCGTCGTCGCCGTCGTGATCGTCCTCGTCCTCGTTGTCGTCGTGGTTGTCGTCGTCGTCGTCTACATCGTCCTCGTCGTCGTCGTCGTCACAGTCGCCGTTGCCGTCTTGGTCGTCGTCGTCGTCGTCGTCGTCGTCGTCCTCGTCCTCGTCCTCGTTTTCGTCGCCGTCGTCGTCGTCGTTGTCGCAATTCTCCGTTGCCGTCCTGGTCGTCGTCATCGTCGTCCTCGTCGTGTTCGTTGTCGTCGTCGCCGTCGTCGTCCTCGTCCTCGTCTTGGTCGTCGTCTTCGTCGTCGTCCTCGTCGTCGTCCTCGTTCTCGTTTTCATCGTCGTCGTCGCCATCGTCGTCGTCGTCGTCGCCATCGCCGTCGTCGTCATCGTCGTCGTTGTCGTGGTCCTCGTCGTCGTCACCGTCGTCGTCGTCTCGTCGCCGTCGTCGTCGTCGTCGTCGTCGTCGTCGTCGTTGTCGCAATTGCCGTTGCCGTCCTGGTCGTCGTCATCGTCGTCCTCGTCGTGTTCGTTGTCGTCGTCGTCGTCTTCGTCGTCGTCGTCGTCCTCGTCCTCGTCCTCGTCTTGGTTGTCGTCTTCGTCGTCGTCCTCGTCGCCGTCCTCGTTCTCGTTTTCATCGTCGTCGTCGCCATCGTCGTCGTCGTCGTCGCCGTCGTCGACATCGTCATCGTCGCTTGCGATCCCCAATGCTCATTAGCAGCCGCGTGCCCGCCGCCGCCGTCGTTGTTGCCGCCGTCGCCATCGCCGCCTCGGTCGCAGTCGTCGCCGTCGCCGTTGCCGTTGCCGTCGTCGCTGTCGTCGTCGGCGTCGTCGTCGTCGTCGGCGTCGTCATCGTCGTCGTCGTCGTCGGCGTCGTCGTCGTCGTCGTCCTCGTCGTCGTCGTCGTCGTCACCGTCGTCTTCGTCGTCGTCGTCGTCACCGTCGTTGTCGTCGTCGTCGTCGTTGTCGTCCTCGGCGTCCTCGCCCTCGCCGTGGTCGTCGTCGTCATCGTTGTCGTCGTCCTCGTCCTCGTCGTCGTCGTCATCGTCCTCGTCCTCGTCCTCGTCGTAGTCGTCGTCGTCGTTGTCCTTGTCCTCGTCGTCGTCGTCGTCCTCGTCGTAGTCCTCGTCCTCGTCGTGGTTGTCGTCGTCGTCGTCGTCGTCCTCGTCCTCGTCCTCGTCGTCGTCGTCGTCGTTGTCTTGTCGCCGTCGTCGCCGTCGTCGTCGTCGTGCTCGTCCTCGTGGTCGTCCTCGTCCTCGTCGCTGTCCTCGAAGTCCTCGTCCTTGTCCTCGTCGTCCTCGTCCTCGTCGTCGTCCTCGTCCGTGTTGTCGTCGTCGCTGTCTTCCTCGTCGTTCTCGTCCCCGTGGTCGTCTTCGTCCTCATTCTCGTCCTCGGCTTCCTCGTCCTCGTTCTCGTCGTCGTCGTCGTTGTCGTCGTCGTCGTAGTCGTCGTCGTCGTCGTCCTCGTCGTTGTCGCCTCTATGCCGTCGTCGTCGTCGTCGTCATCGTCGTCGGCCTCGTCATCGTCCTCGTCGTTGTCGTCGTCGTTCCTCGTCGTCGTCGTCCTTGTCCTCGTCCTCGTCGTCGTCGTCGTCGTCCTCGTCCTGGTCGTCGTCCTCGTCATCGTCATCGTCGTCGTCGTTCTCGTCCTCGTCCTCGTCGTCGTTTTCGTCCTCGTTGTCGTCGTCGTCGTCGTCGTCGTCGTCGTCGTCGTCCTCGTCGTCGTCGTCGCCGCCGCCGCCGTCGTCGTCGTCAACGCCGTCGCCGTCACCGTTGCCGGGGTCGTCGTCAACGTCGTTGTCGTCGTCGTCCTCGTCGTCGTCTTCGTCGCCGTCTTCGTTGTCGGCCATCGTCCTTGTCCTCGTCCTCGTGGTCGTCGTCGTCATCGCCGTCGCCGTCCTCGTCCTGGTCGTCGTCGTTGTCGTCGTCGCCGTCACCGTCCTCGTCCTTGTCCTCGTACTCGTCATCGTCGACGCGGTCGTCGTCCTCGTCTTTGTCGTCGTCGTCTTCGTCGTCGCAATCATCGCC
The DNA here is from genome assembly GCA_963575745.1 of Prorocentrum cordatum. NCBI lineage: Eukaryota > Dinophyceae > Prorocentrales > Prorocentraceae > Prorocentrum > Prorocentrum cordatum. The sequence continues at coordinate 383,519 of CAUYUJ010014230.1, forward strand.
CTCGTCGTCGTCGTCGTCGTACCCATCCTCGTCCCCCTCCTGGTCGTCGTCGCCCTCGCCGTCCTCGTCGTCGTCGTCGTCGCCGCCGTCGTCGTCGCCGTCGCCGCCGTCGCCGTCGCCCTCGCCGTTGCCATCGCCGTTGCCGTTGCCGTCGTCCTCGTCGTCGTCGTCGTCGTCGTTGTTGTCGTCTTTGCCTTCGTCGTCGTCCTCGTCCTCGTCCTCGTCCTCGTCCTTGTCGTCGTCGTTTTCGTCGTCGTTGTCGTCTCCCTTGTCGTCGTCGTCGTCGTCCTTGTCCTCGTCCTTGTCCTCGTCCTCGTCGTCGTCGTCGTCGTCGTCGTTGTCGTCGTCATCGTCGTCGTCGCCATCGTCACAATTTACGTCTTCGTCCTCGTCTTTCTCTTTGTCGTCGTCGTCCTCGTCGTCGTCGTCGTTGTCGTCGGCGTCACCGTCGTCATTCACGTCCTCGTCCTCGTCCTCGTCCTCATCCTCCTTGTCGTCGCGCTCGTCCTCGTCGTCGGCGTCGTCGTCGTCCTTGTCCTCGTCCTCGTCGTCGTCGTCGTCATCGTTGCCGTCGTCGTCGTCGTCGTCGTCGTTGTCGTTGTCGTCGTCGTCGTCCTCGCCCGCGTCCTTGTCCTCGTACTCGTCCTCGTCGTCGCCGTCGCCGTCGCTGTCGCCGTCGCCGTCGCCGTCGCCGTCGTCTTCGTCGTCGTCGTCCCGGTCCTCGTCGTCGGCCTCCTCGTGGTCGTCATCGTCGTCGTTGTTGTTGTCGTCGTCCTCGTCGGCGTCGTCGTCGTCGTCGTAGTCGTCGTCGTCGTCGCCGTCACCGTCGCCGTTGCCGTCCTCGTCGCTTTTGTCGTCGTTGCTCTCGTCCTCGTCGTCGTCGTCGTCCTCGTCCTCGTCGTCGTCGTCGTCCTGGTCCTCCCCCTCACCCTCGTCCTCGTCCTTCGTTGTCGTCGTCGACGTCGTCCTCGTCGTCGTCGTCGTCCTCGTCGTCGTCGTGGACGTCGTCCTCGTCCTCGTCCTCGTCATCGTCGTCGTCGTCGTTGAAGTTGTTGTCGCCGTCGCCGTCGCCGTCGTCGTCGCCGTTGCCCGCCTCGTCGTCGTCGTTGTCGTTCTCGTCCTCGTCCTCGTCCTCGTCCTCGTCCTCGTTCTCGTTCTCGTCCTCGTCCTCGTTCTCGTTTTAGTCACCGTCGCGTCGCCTTTTCCGTCGCCATCGCCGTCGCCATCTTCGTCATCGTCGTCCTTGTCGTCATCGTCGTACCTGTTCTCGTCTTCCTCCTCGTCCTCGTCGTCGTCGTCGTCGTCGTCGTCCTCGCCGTCGCCATCGCCGTCGCCGTCGCCGTCCCCGCCCTCGTCACCGTCGCCGTCGCCGTCGCCGTCGCAGTCGCCGTTGCCCGCCTCGTCGTCGTCGTCGTCGTCCTCGTCCTCGTCCTCGTCCTCGTCCTGGTCGTCGTCGTCGTCGTCGTTGTGCTCGTCGTTGTCGCCGCCGTGCCGTCGCCGTTGCCGTCCTCGTCGTAGTCGTTGACGTCGTCATAGCGTCGTTGTCCGCGCCCATGTCCTCGTCCTTGTCCTCGTCCTCGTCCTTGTCCTCGTTGTCGTCGTCGGCGTCGTCGTCGTCGTCGTCCTCGTCGTCGCCGTCGTCGTCGTCGTCGTCCTCGTCCTCGTTGTCGTCGTCGTCGTCGTCGTCGTTGTCGCCGTCGCCGTCGCCGTTGCTGTCCTCGTCGTCGCTGTCGTCGTCGTCGTCGCCGTCGCCGTCGCCGTCGCCGTTGCCGTCGACGTCGCCGTCGTCGTCGTCGCCGTTGCCGTCGTCGCCGTCGTCGTCGTCGTCCTCCTCCTCCTCCTCCTTGTCCTCGTCCTCGTCGTCCTCGTCGTCCTCGTCGTCGCCGTCGTCGTCGCCGTCGCGGTCGCGTCGCCGTCGTCGTCGTCGTCGCCGTCGCCGTCGCCATTGCCGTCCTCGTCATCGCCCTCGTCGTCTTCCTCGTATCCGTCCTCGTCCTCGCCCTCGTCCTCTTCGTCGTCGTCGTCGTGGTCCTCGCCGTCGCCGTCGCCGTTGCCGTCCTCGTCGTCGTCGTCGTCGCCGTCGTCCTGGCTCGTGTCCTCGTCCTCGTCCTCGTTCTCGTTTTCGTCGCCGTCTTCTTCTTCGTCGTCGTCATCGTCGCCGTCGTCGTTGTCGTCGTCGTCGCCCTCGTCCTCGTCCTCCTCCTCGTTCTTGTCATCGTCGTCGTCGTCGTCGCCGTCGACGTCGCCGCCGCTGTCGCCGTTGCCGTCGCTGTCGCCGTTGCCGTCCTCGTCGTCGTCGTCGTCGTCGTCGTCGTCGTCGTCGTCTTCTTGTTGCCGTTGCCGTCGCCGCCCACGCCCACGCCCGCGCCCACGCCCACGCCGCCGCCAGCCTCAGGACCACCACCGTGCGCTCCGGTCGCTGCAGGGGCTGGGCTGCTCGTGGGAGGCGCTGGCGCGGCCGTTCAGTCGCCCGCGGCCGAGCGATGCGGCCGGCGCGGCCTGCGGCAGCCCCAGGTGACCCCGGCGAGGCGGCAAAGGGCACAGGCGGCAGTGGAGCCACCCCGCTGCAGCGGTGCTCAGGCAGTGGCGGAGCCGGAGGGTTTCTCCGAAGTGCTCAGGCGACCCGGCCTCCTCCTCCTCCTCCGCCTCCTCCTCCTCCCCCTCCTCCTCCTCCTCCTCCTCCTCCTCCTCCTCCTCCTCCTCCTTCCCCCCCCCCCCCTCCTCCTCCTCCCCCTCGCCCTCCCCACCTCGAGTCGCCTACGGCCCAGGGGGAAACCGTCCAGGCGGAGCGTCCTGGCCTACCTATAGGCCCACCAAAGAATGTTCTAAGGACATTTTGTGGTTTGCACGAAGTATCCTTAGAACAGTTCTGGCTGAGACCGTCTTGATTTAGTACATCGGCTTCTTGTCTTAAGAGCGTTGTAATTGCTCTAAGAGCATGTCGTGGTAGGCCTACAGAGGTGCCAGGACGGTCGGTCCCTGCTCGGGTCCTTAGGGGTGGGGCCCCAAGGGGGTGGGAGCGGAACCCGAGCGGAGCCTTCACGGTGTGAGGCCGCCCGTCGTCAGCGCCCCATCTTCAGGGCCCCATTGGTGAGCCGCTGGCTGCCACTGCGTTGCCGCCCCTCGAGCATCGAGGGTCGAGGGGATATCGAGGATCGAGGGGACATCGAGGATCGAGATGGTGGGGCGCTTTGGTCCTCTGCGGGCCTCCATGGGGCCTCTGGGGACCTGCGGAGGGCCTGCTGCGTCGTCGTCGTCATCGCTGCCTCGGGTGACTTGGCTGGGCGGCAGAAGGCATCGGCACGACGAGGCCACCCTGCCCCTGAGATGGAGGAGGGAGGTTTCTAGGTCACCCGCAGGGACGCGACGGTAATCGCGCCTCGCGGCCTGGGCCGCATAGGTGCCCTTCTCCAAGGGCGGCGGCGCGAGGGCGCGAAGATACGCGCATCACGCATCTCGCGAGGCGCGAAGTTGACTCAGGAGGTCACCGCCCACCAAACCACCCCAACCCAACCCGAAGGCCTCAAATTGACCTCCATTTCCAGGGGGGGGGGGGTCGGGGAACATCGAGAAAACACATATGGAACCCGTACCCCCCCCAACCCGAAATTCGGGTCTTCGGGTTGGGTTGGGGTGGTCTGGTAGGTAGTCAGGAGGCTTACGCGCTTACGCCGACCCCCAGAAGAGGTAAGGAGTCAAACGGTTCGCCGTTCGTGTGAGCTTGCTTGAAGCTTTTGTTGGCAGTCCAGTGGCCTTCGGCTCGTCCCAGCACCGTGCCTGGCTTGTGAGTCAGAGGCTTGGTGGGCACCAGCAGGTGTCTCTTGGGAAGCCTCTGGGGCAGTTCTGAGGCCTCTTGGGGCCCGTTTGGGGGCCTTTGGAGGCCTCTTATTGGCCTCTTGGCGGCCTCTTGGGCCTCTTTTGGGGCCTTCGTGGGACCCTCTTGGGACCCTCTTGGGCCGTTGTAGGCGCCTCTTGGACCGTGTCGGGCCCCCCATAGGCCGTCTCGGGCCCCTCTTGGGTCGTCTTGGTGCTATCTTGGGGGCCTCTTGGGCCGTTTTGGACGAAACCAAATATGGATATGCTACAAATAATCGCTTCCCAATGGGATTGGGAAGATTTTGGCCTCTTGGGGCCCTCTTGGTGGTCCTCTTGGAGCTCTCTTGGGGCGTCTTGGAAGCCTCTTGGGCCGTCGTGGGGCCATCTCGCGTGTTGTTGAGGCCTCCTCGGCGTGTTGGAGCCCAGACTGTGCAAGCCGTGATGCAATGTTGGGGCATCTTGGAGGCCACAGAGCGTAGGTTTGGAGGCTCCCGAGGCCCCCGGGGTGCATTGGGGAGCCCCGGAGGCCCCCCCTCCCCTGGCCCCTCCCAGGCCCCGCCCCCTCTCTGGTCTTCAGTCGGGCGCGTCCCTCTACAGGAGGAAGATTCACAAATAGTTAAAGAAATAGCCAGGGGACGATTTGTCGACTATGTTTGAGCATGTTTGGGATATTTTTTGAGGATGTCTAATTTATCGCCCCAAAATCCGCCTGTAGGGGGACATGCCCAGCCTAACTCGATTCGGATTTTGGACCCTGGGGGAGGGGGAAAGCGGGAGGGGGACAGCCAAATGTCCCACACGCCCTGTCACCCTTGGCAAGCGGGGGTCGGCGAATTAGGTGACCCAGGAGGGTCGAGGATCGAGAATCGAGTTTTTGTCGACGTTTCTCGCCTTCCTTGAGCCTCAGGGACGTTGCACGTCGCCACGGCTGGATCGGCTTCGAAGTTCTGGTGCGCACGCACCATTGGGGAATTTCACGGCTGAATTCCGACTATTTCTCAGGCATCCTTGCCACGAAAAGTAGAGATTATCGAATGGCCTCAGCCTCATCTTCGGGTCTCTTCGGAGCGCTCTCGGGGCCTCGTGGCAGCAGTTTTGGGGCCTCTTGGGGGCCTCTTGGCGGTGAATCTGTTGCAACCTGTTAAAGAGAATGAGCGCGGCGCGAAGGCGAGAGCTACATTTGCGAAACGGCCCGCGCTCAATCCGCGAATTTCCTGCAATTGTTTCAAAAAGTGCGTGCGGCGCTAAGGCGAAAACAGCATTTTGGAAGCGGCCCGCCCTGAACCCGCGAAAATCCTTCAATTCGTTAAAACGAGTTCGCGCGGCGCTAAGGCGAGAACCACATTTTGGAAGTGGCCCGCCCTCCATCTGTGAATTGGTTGCCAATACCTACACTTCATCATCATAGATGGCGAAGAAGTCTTAGGCGAAACGCCCCGCCCGCCCTCCGACTGACCTCGGGCTGCGACAAGGGGAGTTACTCATAAGGAAAAGGAATGGAGGGAAAAGGTCTTGAGGAGGAGGAGGAGTATAAGGAGGAGAGGAGATGGAGGAGGAGGAGGACGAGGAGGAGGAGGAGAAGAGGAGAAGAGGAGAAGAGGATCTAGAGGAGGACGAGGAGGAGGAATAGGATGATCATGATGATGATGGTGATGATGATGATGACGATTAGGATGAGGATGCTGATGCTGATACTGATGCTGATCATGATGGTGATGATGCTGCTGCTGATGATGTTGATTATGGTGGTGGTGATGATGACGATGATGATGATGATGATGATGATGATGATGATGATGATGATGATGATGATGATGATGATGATGATGATGATAATTATGATGGTGATGGCGATGGTGGTGGTGGTGGTGATGATGAGGCTGCTGATGATGGTGATGGTGCTGCCTGATGATGCTGCTGTTGATGATGATTACACATGGTTCATTTCTGATTATTCGTAAGTTCATTGTTTTTTTTGGGGGGGGGGGGCAGGATCCTTTCATTTCTAAGTGTTATATCCTGGGCTCTTCCTGGCCACTAGGGGGCCAGGACAAAATAGAAACCAGCACACTTAGAACTGAGCACGATTACAAATTATCCCAGTGCGACCCTACCTAGGAGTTGGAGCCCCTAGGAAAGCAGCATTAGTTGCTATGCTATGCTATGCTATGCCATGCTATGCTGCGCTATGCTATGCTATGCCATGCTATGCTATGCTATCCTATGCTGCGCTATGCTATGATATGCTATGCTATGCTATGCTAAGCTATGCTATGACATGCTGCGCTGTGCTATGCTAAGCTGTGCCATGCTATGCTATACTATGCTAAACTGCGCTATGCTATGATATGCTATGATATGCTATGCTATGCTGCGCTATGCTATGCTATGTTATGCTATGCTATGCTATGCTGCGCTATGCTATGCTATGCTATGCTATGCTATGCTATGCTTGGCTATGTTATGCTATGCTATGCTATGCTATGCTAGTATAGCGCTGCGCTATGCTAAGCGAAGCTATGATGAAGATAAGCTAAGCTAAGACAAACCTGAGCTAAGATGAAACTAAGCTAAGCTAATATTAAATACTATAAGCTAAGATGAGATACGCAACGCTAAGCTAAGGGGGTGTAACTGGGGGAACCGCGGGGCGGATGCCGGGGGAACCGCCCGGGGCGAGAACCACTGCCCGGCCCCTTTAAGATACACGATAAGAACCCTTCTAGGCAGAGCCTAGGTAGGGAACGACGTGTATGATTATGATGATGATGGTGGTGATGATGATGGATGATGGTGATGCTGATGCTGATGCTGCTTATGATTATGATGATGGTTTTGATGGTGATGATGATGATGATGATGATGATGGTGGTGGTGGTGGTGGAGGTGGTGGTGGTGGTGATGATGATAGCGGTGGTGGTGATGGTTATGGTGGTGGTGGTGATGGTGATGATGAGGAGGAGCAGGAGGAAGAAAAGAAGGTGGAGGAGGAGGAGGACCAGTGTAAACCCAAGAGTCATCAACGACTAACCCTCCCTCCAAGCTCCCTCTCCATAGGCCCTACAACAGTTCATTTCCATTGAGGGAACTGCGTCGTTCGAAGACAACTGTTTGAAGATCCTGAAGCATGCCAACACATCGTTTTCGGGAGTTCAACGCCACGTATCAACCTGACTGCTGCGTCTTGACGGTCCGGAGTCGTGCCAGAGCGCCATTCTTGGGATTTCAGCACCGCGAACCAACATCATTGTTGCACCCGCATAATCCTGAATCCTTCCCAAACGCCATGTCTCGTGCGCTGATCATGGGACTCCGTGAAACTCTTGCAAATGTTTTAACACGAATGTGCGCGGCGCGAAGGCGAGAGCCACATGCTGAAAAGGAACAGCCATCAATCCGTGAAGCTCTTTGCACATTTTGAACACGAATGTGTGCGGCGCTCAAGCGAGAGCCACAGTTTGAAAAGGAACAGCCCTCAATCCGTGAAACTCTTGCAAATGTTTAGCACGAATGTGCGCGGCGCGAAGGCGAGAGCCTTCTTTTGGAAAGGAACAGCCCTCAATCCGTGAAATTCTCGCAATGTTTAAAACGAAGGTGCGCGGCGCTAAAGCGAGAGCCACATTTTGAAAAGGAACAGCCCTCAATCCGTGAAGCTCTTGCAATTGTTTAACACGAATGTGCGCGGCGATCAGGCGAGAGCCACACTTTGAAAACGAGCCGCCCTCCATCCGTGAAGCCGTTGCCACTTTTTAAGCTTCAGAGTCTCAAATGGTGAGGCAGTCAGGCGAAACGCCCAGTCGCCCTAAAAGCTGGCCTCGGGGTGCGACAGGGAGAAAATATATGTAAGGAGAAGGAGCGGAGGAGAAGAAGGAGGCGCCCCCGCCGCCCGAGCCGCCGAGCGCGCGCTCCTGCCATCGGCTCCGAGGGCGCGCGAGCGCCCGCGCGGCCGCGGGATTCGCGCTCGCGCTTCACACAGCTGGGCGCGACGGCGTCCACACAGCGGGGGGGTGGCGGCAGGGAAGGCGGCGCTGGGGAGGGGAGGGGACGGGGGGGCACGGGAGCCGAGGGCACGGGAGCCGAGGGAGGGGAGCCAAGGCAGGGAGGGCGTCGCGCGGGGAGGGAAAAGCAAAAAATGAAGAGAGAGAGAGAGAGAGGAGGGGGGGGGCGAGGCGAGGGAGGGGAGGTGATGGCGAGGTAGGGAGGGAGGTGAGGGCGAGGGAAGGAGGGAGGCAGGGGCGAGGGTAGGAGGGCGGTCTTGCCAGCGATCGTGCGTCGGATTTTTCAATTACGGTCTTCCATTCGTGACGGAGGGCTTGGCCGAAGAGCCTGGCATTCGGGCGTCGGGGTTTGCCGCAGAAGCTGGCGCGGGGGAGTTGTACTGCACAGTCAACGCGCCTAGTAATCACGCGCGCCTTCATGTAGGGTGCCCCTTATGTCCTTGCCTCTGCGGCCCGTCCTTTGCCGTTCTCACCGGCCCCTTCCTGGGTGAGGGCACTCTTGCATCCCTGGGGTTGTGGTCGCCCGCCGCTCAAAAATTTTCCAGCTTCGGCCTCCAAGGATCTTGCGTCCTTGGAGGCCGAAGTTGGGATTTTTTGGGCTCGCGCTGGCAATGCTCTGCTCTCCTCGGGCTTTGCAGCGTCGTCCGCACCTTGCTTCTGCGTGTCCGAGCTCCGTAGCTGCCTGCACGCCCTCCTGTACTCAGCTGCGTACTTGCTCTTATGGACACTGCGCAGGCCAGAGGAAGGCTGGAGAGGTCCCTTCCACTGCGTCCTTGCTGCACGTTGTGATTGCACTGCCGTGCTCGCCGGCCTCCCCCCTGGGTGAGGGTACCCTTGCATCCCTGGGGCTGTGGTCGCCCGCCGCCTAGACGTTTCCCAGCTTCGGCCTCAAGGGATCTTGCGTCCTTAAGGCCGAAATTGGAATTTCTTGGGCTCGCGCTGTCAATGCTCTGCTCTCCTAGGGCTTTGCAGCGTCGTCCGCACCTTGCTTCTGCGTGTCCGAGCTCCGTAGTTGCCTGCTGCGTACTTGCTCTTATGGACACTGCGCAGGCCAGAGGAAGGCTGGAGGGGTCCCTTCCACTGCGTCCTTGCTGCACGTTGTGATTGCACTGCCGTTCTCGCCAGCCCCCCCCCCCAGGTGAGGGTACCCTTGCACCCCTGGGGCTGTGGTCGCCCGCCGCCCAGACGATGACCAGCTTCGGCCTCAAGGGATCTTGCGTCCCTGGAGGCCGAAGTTGGATTTTTCCCAACCCTCCTTGTGTTGGGTACTCGTTTTGAATAGAGCACTGTGGTATCCACCTCCCGCCCTCTCCTCCTCCTTCTCTCCTGTGTTCGCGGTGCCCTGCGGGGCTGCGATCTGTGCAACTGTCGTCACTTTCGTGGGCTCCTGGGTGTCCCCTGCGGGGCTGCGATCTGCGCAACTGTCGCCACTTCGTGGGCTCTTGGGAGGCCCAGCGGAGGTACGTCATACGCAGATCACTTTGAGGCCTCCCTGTCCCCTGGGGGGGCTGCGATCTGCGCAAGTGTCGCCACTTTCGTGGGCTCCTGGGAGGCCCAGCGGAGGTACGTCTTACGCAAACCACTTTGAGGCCTCCCTGTCCCCTTGGCGCACCTGGCGCGCACCTGGCGCACCTGGCGCGCACCTGGCGCGCTGGGCGCACCTGACGCACCTGACGCGCTGGGCGCACCTGGCGCGCACCTGGCGCACCTGACGCACCTGGCGCACCTGGCGCACCTGTCGCACCTGTCGCACTTGGCGCACCTGGCGCACCTGGCGCACCTGGCGCGCACCTGGCGCGCACCTGGCGCGCACCTGGCGCGCACCTGGCGCACCTGGCGCGCTGGGCGCACCTGACGCACCTGGCGCACCTGGCGCACCTGGCGCACGTGGCGCGCCTGGCGCGCCTGGCGCGCCTGGTGCACCTGGCGCACCTGGCGCGGACCTGGCGCACACCTGGCACACCTGGTGCATCTGGCGCACCTGCCGCACCTGGCGCGCTGGGCGCACCTGGCGCACCTGCCACACCTAGCGCAGACCTGGCGCACCTGGCGCGCCTGTCGCACCTGGCGCACCTGGCGCACGTGGCGCACCTGTCGCACCTGGCGCACATGGCGCACCTGGCTCACTTAGCGCGCCTGGCGCAACTGGCGCACCTGGCACACCTGGCGCAACTGGCGTGAACCAGCACCAGCAGGGCAGCTAAATGACGGACGATCGTGGCTGGTGCACAGGCTTGACGCGGCTTTGATTTCTACAACGATGACGAGGACAAGGACGACAGCGACGCGAATGACGACCAAGTGGACACCTCCCAGATGACTGCCGACGCTCTCGAGATCGAATTCGGCAGCCACGCGGACTACGTTTACGAATCCCTGCGCCACGCGGACTACGTTTACAAATCCCTGCGCCAATATTACCTTTGAGAGAGTGCGCGCCCGCGGAGCACTCCCAAAAGGGGGGACCCTTATCTCCCCCCTCTCTTTTTTTCCCCCCCGCGCCTCGGAAGCTACTCCCCCTCTCTTCTTTCCGTGCTCCGGAAGCTACCCCTTCTCCCTCTTTCAAAAGGAGGTGGGTGGGGGGGCTTGGCTACCCCCCCCCATTCTGAGCCCCCCCCTGTCGGAAGCCTCCCACCCCTCCCATCCATTTCTCCCGCACTGCGGAAGCTACCCTCCCATCCCCTCATCTCGCGCCCCAGAAGCTACCCCTCCTTTTTTATTGTTTCGAATGGCGGGGGGGTGGCTCGGCTACCCCCCCCGCCTCCTTTGGGTCCCCCTCTGCCGGAAGCCCCCCCCCCTCCCTCTTTTTTGCTGGTTCAAGGGGGTCGGGGTTTTCGAAGCCCCCCTCTTTGGCCAAAGGGGAGGGCGCCGAAAACCAAAATAGTGCAGAAAATCAACGAAGCGCCGGGAACCGGAGGGCCACTGAAGACCGAAAAGTCGCCGAAAACAGAGCGCGCCGAAAGCCGAAGGGGCGCCGAAAACCTAAAGGACGCCGAACTCCGAAGTGGCGCCGTAAACCAACGGCGCGCTGAAAACCCAAGGGGCGCCGAAACCAAAGGGCGCGCGCAAAACCAATGGGGCGCCGACGCCCAAAAGGGCGCCGATAACCAGAAGGGCGCCAGAAATCAAATGGGCGCCGAAAAAAAAGGGTTGCCGAAACCCAAAAGCGCCGAACACCAAGAGAACTCGGAAAATGAAAGAGGCGCCAGAAACCAAAAGAAGTGCCACAAACCAGCGGGGCGCCGAAAAACAAAGATGCGCCGAAAACCACAGGAGCGCCGAAGACCAGAGCGGCGCCTAACACCAAAAAGGAGAAGCCAAAGGGTGCCGAAACCCAAAAGGGCGGCTAAAACCAAAAGGGCGCCGAAACACCAAAGGGTCGCCGAACACCAAAGGGCACCGAAAAATGGCGCTGAAACCCAATAGGGTAAGGCACGCCGAAAACCAAAGGGGCTCCGAACACCAAAAGGGCGCCGAAAACCAAAAGGGCACCGAACATTAAAACGGCGCCGAAAACCAAAGGAGCGCCGAAAACCAAAGGGGCGCCGAAAACCACAAGGGCGCCGAGAACCAAAGGGGCGCCGAAACCCGAAAGGGCGCCAAACAACCAACGGGCGCAGAAAACCAGGGGGCGCAGAAAACCAACGACGGGCCCGAAAACCTAAGCAGCGCCGCGCGCAAAAAGGGGTGCCGAAGACCAAAGGGGCGCCGAAAACCAAAAGGGCGCTGACAACGAAAAAGACACCGACAACCAAAGGGAACGCCGAACACGAAAAAGAGGTCGAACACCAAGGTGTCGCCGAAAACCAAGAGGGCCGATGATGACGACGATAATGACGATGGTGAGACGATGATGATTATGATGTTGATGATGACGGTGATGATGATGACGATGATGGTGGTGGTGGTGATGATGGTGATACTTATGATACTGATTATGCTGATGGTGATGTTGATGGTGGCGGTGATGAGGATGATGATGATACGGATCACGATGACAATCCTGAGTTTGTTAATGATACCGATGATGTTGCGGCAGCATTCTCAAAGATCAGTTGCGACAGTAATTATGTGCCACCCTGCCTGGCGAATCAACGCGTGCGCCCTCGTCATCACCTCTGACTTCGCCGACACCCTTTCCGGCACTGCAGGCCAAAATAGCACAAAAGGGGTGAAAGACATGCTGGGTGCGTCGGGTCGTTTGTCCAGCATCCTCTGGGCTTCAGTCGAGACCCGCGAAATGTAGTGCAGCACGCGCATGCCCGTCTGAGGGAAGTGAATCGGGAGAACGATGGGTGGAGGGAGCGGAGCTGCCCCTCACTGGCGAATCAGGTTCAGGTATTGGCTGATGTGAGAGTTGGTTCACTTTTTGCCAGTTTCACGTGTCAGTTAGAAGACACAGCGACCACCGGCGGATAATCGAGTTCCGACGCGAAAAGAAAAGCTGCCGCTGAATGGCAGGAAGATGCATGACTGAGAATCGGTGACGCACACCTGCGTGGATGCATGAGAGATGTCCCTTTGGCCGCCTAGGAGTGCATATGCACCCACCAAATTCAAATTTCTTCGCGAGTCATCCGGCGAATATCCGCCTGCAGAGATTCGCATGTGAAATTCACAGGGGGATGAAACGACAGCCGCGCTGTGAATGAGGTGGGCAACACCGTCGCCCGTGGCTGGGGCTCGCGGGTGGGGCTGCAGCTCCGCGGACTCATCCCAAAATGCCACACTGTCAAGCCTCCTTGCGGAGGAGGAGGGAGCAGGAGGAGGAGGAGGAGGAGGAGGAGGAGGAGGAGGCCCATGATGACGAGGAGGAGGAGAAGAGAAGGCGGAGGAGGAGGAGGAGGAAGAAGATGAGGACAGCAGAGCGAATGGGGGGGTAGGGTCGAGGGGATGCGGATGACAATGGCGATGCGATGTTTCTGCTGGTGATGATGACGATGATGAGAAAGATGGTGATCATTTGGCCGATGTTGAGGAGGAGGTGGATGAGGAGAAGGATCATGTGATAAAGAATGACCGAGAAGGAATATTCATAATATTAGGGAACTAATAATACGATGATGATGATGATGATGATGATGATGATGCTGCTGATGATGGTGATGATGGTGATGCTGATGGTGATGGCGATGGTGGTGATGCTGCTGATGATGCTGATGATGATGATGAGGAGGAATCCGATGATGATGATGATTCTGATGATGATGAGGAGGATGATTAGGATTTCAGTAAGGACGCGTAAGGAAAATTATGAAGAGCATGATGCTGACAATGATGATGATGATGAGGAGGAGGAGGAGGAGGTGGATGGTGACGGTAATGGTGATGGTGACAGTTACGTTGATGGTGATGGTGATGGTGATGGTGACTGTGATGATGATGATGAGAATGATGATGATGACGATGATGCTGATGATGCTGATGATGCTGATGCTGCTGCTGATGATGATGATGGTGATGATGATGATAATGAAGATGAAGATGAAGATGATGATGATGATGATGATGATGATGAAGATGATGATGATGACGAAGATGAAGATGATGATGATGATGATGATGATGATGATGAGGATGATGATGATGATGATGATGATGATGATGATGATGACGACGATGATGAGGATGATGATGATGATGATGCTGCTGATGATGATGATGATGATGATGATGATGATGATGGTGAAGGTGATGGTGATGGTGATGGTGGCGATGAGGGGAAGTGATGAGGGTTGCGTTGGGGGTAGCGAAAGACGCTCAAGAGGGGGATGCAGGCCTGCTGCCGATGGCGTCCTCCACGTCGATGGTGTCCTCCAGCGCCAGCCAGAGGATGAGGGAAGCCCTGACAGAGGCCTCTTGCGGCACCGGAGCGGCAGAGCGAGGTGAAGCAGATCCAGCGGAAAGGAGGATATGGGGAGGGCGCTAGGGGAGAGGAGGGACGAATAGGGATGGTGATGGGCTGGGCGATGGGGCGGGTGAAGAGGAGGTGGAGATAGATGCGGATCAGGAGGAGGAGGAGGAGGAGGAGGAGGAGGAGGAGGAGGAGGAGGAGGAGGAGGAGGAGGGGGATCAGGAGGAGGAGGAGGAGCATATGAAGGAGAAGGAGGAGGCAGAAGAGGAGGAGCGAGGACGCCGAGCAAGGGGATGGTGACGACGAGGAGGGGGATGCCCTGGGCCTCCAGGTCCAGGCACCGCAGCTTCCCCCTCGTTCCTCCAGGCCCCCACGCACCATGCCGTGCCCCTCCCCTCTCCCCTCGCCCTGGAAGGGGGGAGCAGAGGATAAACGCAGCGACGTCTGCCTGCCCCGAGCCAGCTGGCACGTGTGCGATGGGTTCGCGTGGGCGGGACCCCCTCACCCCGATGAAGAGGTGAGTGCGAGGAGTCTGGGGTGTCGGAGGAGGGGGGGTGGAAGGAGGGGGAGGAGGAGGGGGAGGCGAAGAGGGAGGGAGGCGGAGGAGGCGAAAGGAGGAGAAGAGGTGAGGGGGGGGATGGGGAGGGTGAAGAAGAGGTGCAGGGATGAGGATCAGGATGAGGATGAGGATGAGGGTGAGGGTGAGGGTGAGGCTGAGGCTGATGGTTAGGATGAGGTTGAGGATGCCGACGGTTCTGGTGATGCTATTGGTGATGATGCGGATGTTGATGCTGATGCTGATGTTGTTGCTGATGCTGAGGATTGTACTGCGCTGCTGCTGCTGATGGTGATGATGCTGATGATGCTGATGATGATGGTGGTGATGATGATGAGGATGATGCTGATGATGCTGATGATGATGATGGTGGTGATGATGATGAGGATGATGATGGTGGTGATGATGATGCTGATAATGATGTGAATAAGGGTACGAGGGCAAGGTGGAGGAGAAGGAGGATGAGGAGGAGGCAAAGAAGGTGGATCTGAAGGAGGCGCATCGGCGCTTGGATTTGGAGATCCCTTCTGGTCCTCCTCTCATTCTCTTAAGCTTCAGTATGTGAGTCGTGTCGACCCGCTGGCTTCTCCGTCTTTTCAGTGCTCCAGATGTCTGGGTTCTGCCACCTCGGCCACTGTCCTCGAGTGGTTGGGATCCCCGTTTTTCGAGCTCACTCCTTGAGGTTCGCAGTTGTGGCATTGTCCTGAAGGGCGGCACTTGCATTCAGGAGTGGATGCGTGGGTGCGTGGGTCCCACAGGACGGCGTTTGATGAAACCTCAGTTTATGGTGCTGCAGCGGTTGCGGTTATTATAGCGGTGAGTTTCTCAATCTTCCTCTCACTGTCAATGAGCCTCGCACAAGGTAAGCCTCGAGCTTGCGTCGGGAGTACCTCCCCCCTGTCTCCGTCCTCCCCCCTTCCGTGAGCATCACCTTCTCTGGTCTTCTTGAAGTTCCCGCCGTGTGTGTCTTACGAGGTGCCGAGGACGGTCGTAGCCGAAGAACTCGCACCCATCTTGGCGACGATCTTAAGCTATCTGGCGTCTTTCTAGAGCAGGCTTGGTTCAAGAAGAATCCTCTGACACCTCGTCCAGACCCAGGGGAGAGGGTAGAGGGAGGGGTAAACCCATCCCCGAACGCAGAAGAGTGAGTGACTCCATGAACCACCTATGCCCAGAGGGCTGGTGGGACTCCACCCTTTTCGGCGCTTCGGTGGAAGTTCCTCAAGGTGTGAACTCTGTTTTCAGTGGTTTGGGAATTGCAAGGTGTTCGCAGCGCTGGCGGCTGCACCGGTAGGGCGATCTTAGCCTCTTGGGAGAGTGCTGCTCCTGAGTTCGATGACGTGGCTTGCCAGGGCGACTCTGAGACAGTGAGGGAGTAACAAACGGGAGCCGTAATTGCTGCAGCTGGGCCTTCACCAACCTGGGTATATTGTGAGGGAGTTTCAAGGCGAGAGCGCCATTCCTGAGTACGATGGCGTCTCGGTGTAATCCGCAAGGAAGTTCCAGCCGGGAACCGTTGTTGTAGTTGGGCTTTCGTCCAGATTAACAAATTGAGAGGAAGACTCTGCGAGAGCGCCGTTCTTGAGAGCGAGGGCGTCTCTGGCCAGTGCGTCCAACCCGTAAGTTGTGAAGAGGTATCCAACGAGAACCGTTGTCGGTGTAGTTGGTCGAACAAAGCCAGCACCCGAGCGGGAGATTCGCTTTCAGAGAACCTGTACCTGGCGTCGAGGCGAGGCCGCCCCTACTTATTTGCATATACAACAGCCTCAATTCTCCCGAAATAAGTATTCAACGACAACGACGACGCCGACCACGCCCTCCTCGGCCCCAGGGCTGCTTCTGTCGCAGCGACAACGACGACGGCGACACGACGACCACGAACGACGTTCTCCAAAACATCACGAGCTCCCCTAAGTCTCTAAACAGCATTCAAAATCTCCACGAACTTTCAGAAACGCCCCGACTGAACTCCAAAGCAATGACAAAGGCGACTTCGACGACGGCGGCGACGACTGCGACGACGACGGCGGCGTCGGCGACGCCAAAGGTGGCCGACGACGACGACAACGAACGATAATGACGTCGCCGCCGCCTTCGTCGTCTTCGTCTTTGCCGTCGCCGCCGCCGTCGTTTCCGCTGCCGTTGCCGCCGCCGTCACCGCCGTCACCGTCGCCGCAGAAGCCGCCGTTTCCACTGTCGCTGCCGTCGCCGCCACCAACGCGGTTGCTGCCGTCGCCACCGCCGCTGTCACCATCGTCGCGCCGCTGTCGACCGCGACGGCGACCCCGAACGACAACGACGCCGGTGGTTGTCCTGGCGCCGCTGGGGCTGCCAGTGAACGGGTCGTTCTAGGCCGTCAGACAGAGGCTTGGACCGGCCCCCGCACGCCCAAGGACTTGGACCCCCGACGACGACATCGGCCCTCGATCTTCGACCCTCGACGATGACGCCCCCCTCGGCCCCCAAAGGGCTGCTGCCTTCCCCTCGGCGTCGCACGCCGCCACCGCCGCGGCAGCGGCGAGGGCGGGACGCCCTGCCAGCGGCCCCTGAGGCCGCCGCCCCCACGGTACGCCAGGCAGCTCCTCCGCCGTAGGTCGCCGTTGTCTTCGAGCGTCGTCGGCGTCGTTTTCTTCGTATCGTCGTCGCCGCCGTCGTCACTGTGTCGTTGTCGTCGCGCCGTCGTCAGTGTTGTCACCGCCGTATCGTTGCCGTCGTCGTTGTTGTCGTCTTCGAACGTCGTCGTCAGTGTTGAGCCTTCACTTTGAGAATATTCAGCCTGACCTCCCCCTTGCCGGTGCCCGTTGTGCTTTCTCTAATTGAAGTGCGCCCTTCGGCTTTCGCATCACGCTTTGTCGTCAAGCCAAAGCTTGATGCTGAAATTGCGCCCAACACCAGCCATTCTAAGAATGCTCGCTCTTCACCGCCCGCTTTTGCCATTCAGCATCTGCACCTTCAGCCTCGACCCCCACCCTCTTCGTTTGCGAACGTGGCACATTCGAGGGGCTGATAGTGTCATGCCACCTCTTGGGGGTACGATAGGTTCGCGTCGTGTCGACCTGTGGCGACCCGCGCGCGGGCGTTCAAGGTTAAACGCCGCCCGTGGCCTAGAATCGGCCCATCGTTGAACGATCTGGCATTTCTGAAACAGCGGATCGTTCAAGCTTGAAGGATCTCCGCAGTGCCATGAACCAACGCCAGGGTCGACACGACACGGACCTGCCGTAAACCACTCGGGCGGGCGGACCTCGACGGGCCCGTCGGATGGGCGGCTGATGGCCGGAAGCCAGTCGGACGGGCGGCCCTTGCCGGGCGGGTCGGGCGGGTCCGGCAGGCGGTCGGGCGGGCGGCTTCTTACGGAAGGGTCGTGCGGGGCGTGGCTCTGATCAGAGCGTGAATTACCTACCCCGCTTTCGCTTCCAGGAAAAACCAAGTCATACCACGCGCCTTCTCGTCAAGCGACCTGACCAGTACAGGCCGTAGTTTGGCATCGCTTGGTATCTCTTGGAAGCGAGGGTGGTCAAACGCGAGGTAGGTTTGTTTTCTCCCTATTTGAGGGCGTGCCAGCGGGCTTCTAAGCTATCGGCCCAAGGGGCCCTGACAGGCGCGGGTCGGGCGGGCGAGCGGGCAGATCCTCATGGGCGGGATGGGCGGGCGGGTCTTAGGGGGCCTTCAGGCCAGGCGGACCTTCTTGGGCGGCTCGGGCGGGTGGGGCATCAAATCGCGATTCCTCTGCATCTCGTAAGGAAGTCTCGGGCGAGAGCGCGGTTCTGGAGTATTCTGCGAGGACGTCCTGGGCGAGAGGGCGATTCCAGAGCGACAAGGGCGCGCATCCAGAATGAGTCATGAAAAAACCAGGCGAAAGCACGATTCCTGAGTGAATTGCCAGGAGGTCTCGAGCGTGAGTGCGACTACTCCTGAGCAGAGGCCGCGCGATCCTTCAACCGATCATGAGGAAGTTCAAGGCGAGCCCCATTTCTGGATGAGCTGTCGGGAAGCATCGGGCGAAAATTGTTGTCGTTGTGAAGCCCCCAGGGGGCCACAACTTGAGGCCCGATTATTCTCTCGGATGATAACAAACAGCACGAGATCCGCAAAGGGCATTTTCAATTGAAGCAGTGAGGGGTTCAAACACTTCACCTTTAGACTCTCCCACAAATTATTTACAGATCGCACTCTCGCCTTCTGTTTTTCAGCATGTGCGCAAGCATGTCGCTCTCGCCGTAGATCCCGTCAGAATTTGTTTAGCAATCGCACGCTCGCTACTCGGGAATCGTACTCTCAACTGGGGTTCCCTCGCAACTTGTATTCCAGAATCGCTCTCGCCAGTCAGGAACGTCATTTCCGCTTAGAACTTCCTGTATGTTCGATCGGATTCTCGCTCTGGCGTTAGACTTTCTGACGATCTACTCCGAACTCGCGCGTCAATGTCTCGCCCGGCCTTCCCGTTAGGGTCCACTCGCACGGCTTTACCCGTTAGGGTCCGCCCAGCCCGATCCGCTTGGTAAGGTTCGCTCGTTCCCTTGCTTGAAGACCGCCCGCCCAGCTTAATATCCCGCCTGCCCGACCCGCTTGTTAGGGTCCGCCCGCCCGGCCCGCCGTTCGCTTGCTTGGATACCCGCCCGCCCGCTTTCCCGCCCGTCCGGTTCGCCCGTTAGGGCCCGCCCAGTCGACCTCCTGCCCGTCAGAGTCCGCCTGGCCGCCCGACCCGCCCGTTCGAGTCCGCCCGCTCGGTCCGCTTCTCTTACCATGTCGGGTTTACCACCCAGCAGTTGGCATAAACAATCTGCCCCCCAAAGGACAAAGAAGGCACGCTCATAGATGAAGAGGGGGGCGGGTGTCAGGGGCTGGAGGTCTACATGTTGAACGACGTGCGAGCAATGAAGATCGAACCGTTTTCAACTGATCGAGCTCCCACTTCTACAGAATCGGAGGTTCGGGGGGAGGTCGAAGTGAAACGTTATCTCGCCATCTGCCTTTCATTCTTGCTGCGCAGCACCTGAAGCTCTCACTGCCCGTGGGGGCCTTCCAGCGGGCGGGGGCGCTCACCAGCGTCGGCCGAGGCCGACGCCGATGGACGCTACGAGCGCGAGCGCTCGGCGGCTTGGGCAAGAGAAAGTGAAACTGAGATCGCCCACCAGGAAATCGGTTTCGGTCTCGTGTCCGCGTCGTGCGTGCGGGCGGGGTCAGGCTGCGTACGCGGGCGAGTGGAGCCGTTGCCAGGGTGCTGGGGCGAAGGCGCAGCAGAAGGCACTCCTCCCGTCGGCTGTCCCGTCGGCTGTCCCGTCCGTCGGTTGTCCCGCCCGTCGCTTGTCCCGCTCGCCGGTTGTCCCGATGGTCGTCCCCACGGTTGTTCCGTGGTTGTCCCCATTGTTGTCTCGACGGTCGTGACGCAGGTTACCCCAGTGGTTCTCTCGATGGGTGTCCCGATGGATGTCCCGATGTTTTTCCCGATGGTTTTCCCGACGTCTGCCCCGTTCTGATGGTTGTCCCAGTGGTTGCCCCGATGGTGGTCCCAGTTGAGTTCGGAAAGTACAGCGCGCTTGGCGCCTTCAGCGCCTCGGGGATTTGGCTCGCATGCAACGAAGCAATGCGGTATTTTGCGGATGGCAGTCCCGATGGATAGATACATATACAACAGTGAGACTTACATGAAAATCGTAAGGTCGAGAGATAGGCAGAGAGGTCGATAGAGAAGCTGGTAGTGAGTTTGATGGTGAGACAGGGCAGCGATCTGAGAAACGGTCGCCAGTTTCGAGGGCATTTGGGGGGGCCATCACATTGGGTACCCGCAGCAGACTCAGATTAGACCTCGCCGTCCCTGGGGGCAGCGACCTGCGAAGCTGTCGACACGTTCGAGGGCTGCTGGGGGGGGCAACATAGTGGGTATCCGTCGCACATTCAGATTAGACCTCGCCATCCCTGGGGGCTGCGATCTGTGAGACGGTCGCCACACTCGAGGGCTGCTGGGGGGGGGGGCCAGCATCGCGGGTACCCGCCCAGGACCCAGATTCGACATCGCCATCCGTGGAGGGCTGCGATCTGCGTAAGTGTCGCCACGCTCGACGGCTGCTGGGGGGGGACAGCACGCGGATTGGATTTGACCTCGCCATCCCTGGGGCGTGCGATCTGCGAAACTGTCGCCACTTTCGAGGACTGCTGGGGGTGGGCCCGCATAGTTGGCACCCGCCGCATATTCAGATTAGACCTCGCCATCCCTGGGGGGGCAGCGGTCTGCGAAACGGTCGCCACGTTCGAGGGCTGCTGGGGTGACCAGCATAGTGGGTGCCCGCCGCAAACTCAGATCATACCTCGCCAGCCCTGTGGGGGCAGCGATCTGCGAAACGGTCGCCAGTTTCGAAGGCTGCTGGGGGGGGGGGCAGCATAGTGGGTATTCGCTGCAGAGGCAGATTCGACCTCGCCATTCCTGGGGGGGCTGCGATCTGTCAAACGGTCGCCAGTTTCGAGGATTGCTGGGGGGGCAGCATAGTGGGTATTTGCCGCAGACTCAGATTAGACATCGCCATCCCTGGGGGGCTGCGATCTATGAAACGATCGCCACTTTCGAGGGTTGGTGGGGGGGGGGCAGCATAGTGGATACCCGCCGCAGATTCAGATTAGACCTCGCCATCCGTGGTGGGGCTGCGATCTGCGAAATGGTCGCAACTTTCGAGGGCTGCTGGGGGGGCAGCATAGTGGGTACTCGCCAAAGGCTCAGATCATACCTCGCCAGCCCTGTGGGGGCAGCGATCTGCGAAACGGTCGCCACTTTCGAGGGCTGCTGGGGGGGGGGAAGCATAGTGGGCATTCGCCGCAGATTCAGATTAGACCTCGGCATCCCTGGGGGGGCTGCGATCTGCGAAACTGTCTCCACGTTCGAGGGCTGATGGGGGGGGGGGGAAGCATGGTGGGTACTCGCCGCAGATCCAGATTAGGCGTCGCCATCCCTGGGGGGCTGCGATCTGCGAAACGGTCGCCACTTTCGAGGGCTGCTGGGGGGGGGGGGGCCAGCATGGTGGGCACTCGCCGCAGATTCAGATTAGACATCGCCATCCGTGGGGGGCTGCGATCTATGAAACGGTCGCCACTTTCGAGGGCTGCTGGGGGGCCAGCAGATGCTAGCGCTGCATGTTGAGTCAGCTATTGAAAACAGCGGTACTCGCTTGTTTCCTCCCACCATTTTCATCGTCACCCGAATTCCCTTGTCACCTTCTCCATGCTGTTGCTGCCGCGATGGCTCTCCGCCCCCACAATTCCGTCATTACCCTGCCCGTCGTTCCCGCCCCCGTTCTCCTTCAAGCCTGGGGCCCCAATCCTCATCCTGTCGATCGCTGTCCTGTGAGTCGTGCAATGTGCGCGCACCCCATGTAGATTGCACAGCACATCGCCGCGCCTGCACTGTCGTTATTCCTGCCAATCTTGCCCTACGTCTCTTTCCGCTCGATGCAGATGGGTTGGGTACGTCGCAGGGTAGTTTCTAGGGATAGTCTTCCTACTCATACTGCGTTGTTCGGCCCCCAACCACAACAACAACGGCTGCCGTCGTAGACTTCCTCGCAGTGTATTCAGGAATCGCGCTCTTGCTCGAGAGCTCTTCGCAGTCTACCCTGCAGTCACGCTCCCGCCTGGGGCCCCCTTGCGATTTAGTCAGGCGCTGCGCTCTCGCTGCTCATGGGTCCCGCTGTCGCTGGAGACTCCCTGGAGGAGGGAGGGAGGGAGGGAGGGAGGGAGGGAGGGAGGGAGGAGGGAGGGAGGGGTAGGAGGGGCGGGCGGAGGAGGGCGGAAGAGGGCGGAGGAGGGCGACAATCTGCCCAGGACTCGTGCTCTCGCCCGAGGCCTTCCTTCGCAGTCTGCGAGGTTCGCTGCGATGCCCCGCCGGCCCGACCCGCCCGTTGGGGCTCGCTCCACGGACCTTCACGCCTCCAACGGGTCCGTGAAGGTTCCAGGCGGGCTTCCAAATTTCGGAAGCCCGCCCGCCCGCTTGAAGATGTGCCGCCCGGCCCACCCGTTGGAAGCCCGCCCGCCCGCTTCACGGCCTGCCCGTGAGGGTCCGCCTGCCAACTGTCTTCCTCCTCTCTCCTCCCCTTCTGGCTTTCCGTTCTCCGTCCTCCTCCCTCTCTCTTCCCCGTCCCTTTTCGTTTCCTCGTCCCTTCATCGCTCTCTCCGTTTTTCATGTCTCCCTCCTCTTCCTATTTCAGCGGCCGCGCCAACTCTAAGCAGACACAGGCTTCTCAGCAGGCTCAGGCCTCCAAGCAGGTTCCTAAGCAGGCCCTCAAGCAGGCCTCTCAGCAGACACAAGGGGCAGCGGCCTTCCAAGCAGGGTCCTAAGCAGGCTCCCAAGCAGGCTTCTAAGCAGGCCTGTAAGCAGATGCAAGCCTAAGCAGGCCTCAAGCAGACCCTAAGCAGGCTCCTAAGCAACGGCCTCTAAGCAGACACTGGCTTCGAAGCAGGCCCCTAAGCAGGCCCCAGAAAGGCTTGATCTTCTCTCTCGTTACCTCGCGCGTTCGATTGGATTGCCTCCGATTGATGTTTTTTTGTGTGTCCGGGTGCTAAGATAACGCCACGGTGCGGGGCGGAGGGATGTCCTCTCCTGGACCTCACCCTAGGACGGCCGACGAAAATCAATTTCTCGAAGAGCTTTGCAATAGAAATCTCATCGAAAAAAAAACATTTACCAACAAGAAGACAAGCAGGAGGAGGAGGAGAAGGAGGAGGAGGAGGAGGAGGAGGACGAGAGGGGAGAAGGAGCAGTAGGAGGAGCAGGATAATCATGAGGAGTTGGAGGCGGAAAAGAAAAACTCAGCAGTTCTTTAAGAACCTGAAGATTTTTCAGACTTCCCTGGGAATCTCTTGGAATCTGGCAGATTTCGTAAAAATTCTTCGGGATGATCAGGATCCCATAGCAATCCTATGTAATCCTTCGGAATTCGTAGGAAGGCTTCGGAACGCTTAGGAAGGCTTGAAGAGAAATCTTTTTTTAGGAATCCTTGAGAATCCTGACGAATCTTTGTGAATCCGTAGGAATCCTTGAGAATCCGGCGGAACTTGTATGAAACCTGATGGATCCATTCAAGTCGTTAGGAGTCATCAAATATGCTTGCGAATATTCATACTATTATCATTGCATGAATTTTCCAAGCAGCAAGCGACATCCTGAGTCTTTCATGAGAGCCACGCAGATTTGAATTACGAATTTCGATTGTGGCCCAGGGGCCAGGCCTCCGCGAATTTGTTTTGTGTCCGGGTGCTAAACCTATCGTTCGGTTATTTCGGCCCCTCGGAACATCGAATAAAAATGCGGTGCTGAGATATCGCCGGGGGGGTTCTTAAATGCTTCCTCGGGTTATGTCGCAGTGGTCATGAGCGGGTCCTGGAACTCAGGATGGAGGGTCCATCCTGTGGTTTGGTCTGGCCAGGGCTTCAAAATGAATCCAGCGGGAGGCCAAAACAGATTGGGAAGCACGCCTCCGAACCTCCTCTTCGAATCTCGACAGTAGGCCAGTAGGCGCGTCAAATAAGAAATCGGTCTGCCAGTGGGTGCCCCAATGGAAATATCTGACCCCCCGATGGCTCAAGGGACCCTCAGAAACCTTTTGGGATCGATGAAGACTGTGCCCCAAGATCTCTGACACCAAGATGTCCCGTCGCATGTGCTTACTGGGTCTTTTCCTCCTCCTCCTCCCCTTCCTCCTCCTCCTTCTCCTCCTCCCTCCGTAGCCGTTTTGGCTCAAGTAAACATTTCCCAAGGCAGCTGGCCGTTCAGCCCTGTTCCTTTCCATAACCCACCGGCCCGTCTCGGCTGCCCAGCCTTCGGAGCCGCTCCATATCAGCAGTACGAAGTCGTCCTTCGCACTAATACTAATTCAACCAATTCAATTGCATGTTGTTGGGTTGGCTCTTCTCTCGCTTGGCATCGGACAGGCGGTACGTGGTCTTGCGCTGCTCAACACTTCCGAATAGACATATTCTGCCTCAGCACCTCCCCGAAGCGATTCAAAAAACAGAAGCCAAGCCAGTGGACACCGACGCGATCGACGCAGACACCCTGGAAGACGTAGTGCAAGAGATAGAGACCGTGACCGTGATCGACACCGCCGACGTGATAGGGATAGACGCCACCATTCTTCTTCTTCCGAAGGAGCATGCCAGCCGCACGAAGGACATAGTGGACGCTCTAAAGGACCTCTCGGACGCGAAGCCTCTGGGGCCCCTCGAGGATTTCACTCAGCTGCTACCCAAGAAGCCTGGCAACGAGCTGCCCCTGAAGAGTTGGAGGCAGCACCTACTTTCCTCTCTCAAGAGCGAGCACAGTGGCAAGCCCATCAAGCTCAGCGAGAACGAGGTCGACGCGAAGCTCTGCATCGCACTGCTAGTGCAACAGCTTCAACCGCCGCCGCAGCCAGCTCTGGACCAGTGGCATCAGCTCTAACCCCAGCTCCAGCAGAAGAAAGCAAAGCCACGCCTACATAAGCACCTTGGCCACAGTCAAATCTCGCCCCAGATATTCAGCGCGAGCTCAAGCAGATCATGGCTTCGCAGCTCGCTGCCATCAATGCCGCCGTCGGCAACACTGCCTGTGCCTCGCAGACTCAATTTCTCGCTGCACTACAGCGACATGACGCAGCTACTACTCGCAGATTGGATAGCCAAGAGCAAGATCTCATGGTTCAAGACCGCACAAGCAAGGCAAGAAGCCCAGCACCAGGATATCTGGGGTGCAATCCAGCGTATCAGCCAGCAGCTCAGCCTCGGCGAAGCAGAGGCACTCATATTGGACATGGCCAAACTACCGGACTGAGATCGCGAGCCGGATCCCGCCATTCTCGTTCCCTCCCGCGCGCAGCCCGTCGCCGCCGCCGCCGTTCGCATCGCCATCGCCGAGTGGCTCGACGCAGCAGAAGTGGCTCCGCAGCAGTTTCAGATTCATGGGGAAGGACCGAATCGGCGTTTCATCTTACAACTCCTTGGAGGACGCCCAGTCGCCATCACCAGTTCAGTGGCCCTTGCCCGGGCACTTCAGTTACCAGGCCGTGGTGGCTACAGACAGCTCACAGTTCAGACCTACCAACAGTGTCATCAACAATGGCCAGTGCGTTCCGCTCTACGTCAATCCATACAAGAACATCGAGCGCATCATAACGGAAACTCGAACTAAAAAGCTGCTCGCCCTCTGCCAGACTCACTGCCCCACGCGGAATTGGCGCGCTCGTCGTGATCAGGGGCGTATATGCTGCAACGCCACCCCCACCGCCAAACTGGAGCTCACTAACACGGATGCGGCTACCATCATTCGTTGGAAACAAGATGCGCTGGCCAAGGTTCCCATCAACAAGGCCACCATCGCTGCAGAATTTGCCGCTGTCTACAAAGCCGAGGATACAGCGCAGTGGATTTCGCAAGTGCTGGTCGCCATGGCGGACGACTGCAACTGATGCTGATCGCGCGCGCCCTCCTGGGCCTGACTTACCTGCAGGGCAGCGACCGCATCCTCTACAGCACCTTCGACCAGCACCTGAACAGGCTCCACCTTGTCCAGCTGCTGCTGACGCCCCACAGCTCCCCGCGCGCGCTCCACGTGAAATGGGGCAGGCTCCGCAGCATCATAGGTCTCATCCTGCAGAGGCCGCGCCGCGACGACGGGCACACGGGGATCGGTGCACCCCTGTCGTCCCCGAGGGACTGGAGAGCCCTCCAGATCATATTTCAGTCTTCGCAGGCCTGGAGAGCCCTGCAGTAGCACTTCTTCCCCGGCATGACATGCCCCACCCAGCTCAAGCCCTTCTTCTTCCAGAACAAGATCGTCTGTTGAAGACCGACAAGACTCAGGTGGCCTCAGCCTAAGGATTCAGCTCATCATCGGGCAACGCTTCTTCTTCCAGTTCCAGCAGCGCATCTGCTTCTTCTTCCAGCAGCTCATCTTCTCCTTCCAGTTCCAGCCGCGCACCCTCGCGTACTCGTCGCTCCAAACCGACGCGGGTCATTGCCAGATCTACTACCTCAGAGGCCGCAGGCAATTGCATCTGTTGGAATGCCAGGGGCCTTCTCTGTCATGGTGATCGCAAGAGATGGGGGAATATCAAGCATATAACTCCCTTCATGCGCAAGCAGGCCCTGGTTGCCCTGCAAGAAGTACGCGGCTCGAAATCAGATCTCGAATCGCACATCGGCAAACTTCCTCATGATTATTATGTACATGTCAGCGGCTACCCCTTCAACCGTGGCAAAGGGGGAGTGGCCTTTCTGGTTCCGACACCTATATCGACCTCTACATCAACGTCGCTCTGGCCAGTCATCCGCGGTCGAGTTGCAGCCCTGCGCATCGCTCATCGCACCGCGGGCTTCGAGACGCTCATTATGAACGTACGCGACCATGACTTGGTGGCAGCAGACATGGACAGAGTGGCCGAGGCGCGGCACGCCTCCCGGAACTGGGCAGCAGCAGCGCCCCAGCAAGGACTCATCGCCATGGGCGGCTTCAATGCCAGCGCCGTTCCCTCCTTCAACTTCAAGGGCCCTTCTGCACGCTGGCGGCCTAAGGCACCTGGCGGACAATATCAGCGAGAGCAGGCGCGGTGGCGCCAAATTTTCGCCTCGCCCACAGAGATCGCGCACGACCTCCCCGCGCACTCCTCGGCCAACGCGCAAGCGGCCGCGGCAATCGACCGCGTCTTCATCTCCCTCTCGGGAGCCGACCTGGTGGATGTGGACGAGCACCTGGGGATTCACAAAGACGGTGCGGCTCTATCTGACAGAGGCCTCAGCGATCACGCCATTCTTCATTTGCTTCTGGTCAACGCGCCAGCCTCACGGCCAGAAGAGCAATCCATCGATCAAATCATCGTCCACGACCCCACCTACCAGCGTCACTTCAACTTTCTGGAGGACAACATTGCCAAGGCTGCGCTTACGCCTAGCGCAGCCGGGAAGCAGCGCAAGCTCATCATCAAAGAGTCGGCGAGGCTCACTCGCAACCCTCCAGCAACGCGCCTCCCTTCATGACCACAGTTGGGCAAAACATGGCAGGCTCACTACTCTTCGTGCAATCTCACGGGCGATCTGGCGAAAGGATTCAGACACAGCGTCGCTCCTCATGGCCGCGACCGACATCGGCAGCGCGCACCTGCGCCTCGCGGACGACGGCCCCGAGCTCACGAACAGGGGCGATTATATCATGCTGATGGACGCGGCGGTCGCCGCCGACTGCGACAGGCGCATCGCGCTCGCCACGAAGCGCCAGCTGCAGTCCAACGCCGAGATGCAGCTGGACCAGGCCGGCAGTCGGCAGGCCGCGATGGAGCTCGCGCGCCGGGCGCAGGCCTGGAATCCGTTTCGCCGTCGATTCGTACTCTCAGGACTCGAACTACATATCCAGAAGACAGCGATTGTGCCCATATGGGCCCCGTTTTCACCTGCCGTGCACTCCCTCACTCAACGCCTCTTAGTATTGCTTGTGTCTGAGTGGCAACGCATTCAGATTGCGGAATACGCGCGCTATCTAGGCGTGCTCATTGGCCCAGCAGTTTCATTAGACATCCAATGGGAAGCCGCATTTAATAAATGCTAGCTGCGCGTTGTACAATTAACGGCGAGCGATCCTGGCCCCTCAGTGGCACTCAAAATGTATAACACATGTGTTACCACTGTCCTCTCGCACCTTACGCGGTATTTTCCATTGCCAGCCACGTTCCTGAGGTGCGAACGTGGCAAACTACATGATTCTCAGGTCTCTCCCCAACTCCTGGCGCCACGTCGACCTCCTCGGTACTCGCTCGTGGTCGCATTCGTCCTCCCCCAATTCACTGATCACGCTTTCACGGGCCTCAGCGTGGCGCATGGCATCTGTCTCGCTTCCCGGATGGAAACCATTCATTGTATCGCTCTTTAGTATTTGCTTAAGACGAGCTCAATCCAGAATTGCCCCTGGCGGATTTGGCCCAGGCCCGTATTCGGGCCACCGTTTCTCCCGCGTTTTGGAAGTGCCCTGGCATGGTCGAATACTGGCGCGAGCTTGCTGACGGCAAACCGCCGCACTCGGTCTCTCCGCCCGTCTGGCGTGCAGCTCAGCGAGCGGCCGCAGGTGAACAGACTGTCGCTGCCCAAGAATCCAGGCGTGCTAGGGTCCAGCGTTCCTTCGCTTCGGTCCTCCACTCCTCCCTCTTCCCCGGCAATTTCGCTGAGACTCTTGCACGCCGTCTCTCATCGGCGCTACCTGACCTAGTAGTGCCACGGAATCTGCCCGACCGCTGGCAGGAGTTAGTCAGTCACCTCTCTAAGAGTGCCCCAGCCATCCGCTGGGCCGTACGCAAGACGCTGGCGGGAGCATGGTGGACCAGCCACCGCTCCCCCTTTGGCCCGCGCCGCGCCTGTCTGCTCGGGTGCGATGCTTGCCCAGATCGTCTCGGCCATTACCTCACCTGTCCCCGCCTCCTTCACTTCCTCGCGTTACCTCGTTCCTTCCTCTCCTCGGACCCTCTTGTTCGCATCGGCCTATGGACGCCTGGGCAACGCGCGAACCCCGAGCGCGCTATTCCTGAGGCTGTCCGTCGGACGGCATGTTCATTTCACTTCTACAAACTGCGTGTCATCACGCACGCCGCGCCCAGCGCCGCGCTTTTTACGGTACTGGCACTGAGTGCCGAGCCGCTGCACTCCACGCGATGAGGCCGTAGCTTGAGACGAATTGGAGCGGGGACACTTGCCCTCTTCTCGCGTCTTGCCCGCTTGCCCTCGTCTCTTCCCTTGTTGGTACGGTCGTTCCTCCTCCCCCTCCTACTCCTCCTCCTCCTCCTCCTCCGCCTCCTCCTCCTCTTCCTCCTCCTCCTCTTCCCCCTCCTCCTCCTCCTCTTCTTCCTCTTCCTCCTCCTCCTCCTCCTCCTCCTCCTCTTCCTCCTCCTCGTCCCCCTCCTTTTGTTCCTCCTCCTCCTCCTCCGCCTCCTCCTCCGCCTCCTCCTCCTCCTCCTCCTCCTCCTCCCCCTCCTCATCCTCCTCCTCCTCCTCCTCCTCCTCATTCTCCCCCTCCTCCCCCTCCTCCTCCTCCTCCTCCTCCTCCTCCTCCTCCTCCCTCCTCCTCCTCTTCCCCCTCCTCCTCTCCTCCTCCTCCTCCCCTCCTCCTCCTCCTCCTCCTCCTCCTCCCTCCTCCGCCTCCTCCTCCTCCTCCTCCTCCTCCTCTCCTCCTCCTCCTCTCTCCTCTCCTCCTCCTCCTCCTCCTCCTCCTCCTCTCTCCTCCTCCTCCTTCCTCCTCCTCCTCCTCCTCCTCCTCCCCTCCCCCCCCCTCCCCCTCTTCCGTCCTCGGTGTCTGCGATTCGCGGGCCCCGCCCAGGCTCGACGCCGACGCCGCGGGCGACTGGCCGGGCAGCTCGGCAGGGCATGCCGCTCCCGACGCGGACGCCCTGCCGCTGGCGGTGCCAGCAGCGGAGCCGACGATGGTGGAGGCCCCCGGGGAGCCCCCAGACATGATCAGATCCGCGCATGCAGTCGCAACGCGTTCTTAATTTTGTTTCCCCTCCCTCTCCTTCTTGCTCCCCCTGGAATGTGGTGGCGTTTGCCCGGCCGGCCAACACTGCGCAGTTCATTTCGAAAGGGTCGCTTACAGCCCCCGTGAGGGGAAACGGATATGATATGCTGTCAGTGGTTTGTGGCTTTGTTTGCGGGGGAAAGAAGACACGTTCAGATCCGTTTGCCAGAGGAGGTGACTTATGTCCGTCTATCAGTATATACATACACATTTGTGCATATGTCATGTCTAGGCATATATATATATATATGTTCACACATGAGAGCCGTTTCTCTCTTTCTCGTTCTTTCTCTCTCACTCTCTCTCTACAGATATGCGCATACAGAAAGTATAAGCATGCCTCCTTCACACCCTGAGGCCAGGCACTTCTTTGCCATCGCCTTCCCTCTTCTGTTGCCCCCTTCCCGGAGTCTCCGAGAGGCTCCACGACGGCCCAAGAGGCTTCCAAGGCGGTTCAAGATATAGACGGCCCAAGAAGCGATTCTCCAAGAGCCCTCCAAGAGGGCCTAAGATGGCCTCAACACGGTCCAAGAGGTGCCAATGCACCCCAGGAGGAGGCCCATAGAGCGACCCCAAGGGGGTCCGAGGAGGCCAAACATTTGAATTTCCTTTGGATTTAAAGTCGGCGTCGCACCGACATACTAGTGCTACATGTGCGTCGACCCCCACGGGCGACCCGCGCACCGAGAAATCTCCTAGTGTCAGCTCCGTGGTGGGCGCTTCCTGGCCGCACCGCGCAGGGATCGATAGATTACGAGATCCTTGTATTGTATGTTCGGATCGGACGCATCGTACTAGTATGTCGTTCTGCGCCCCATTTGTCCCCTTCAAGAGGACTGAACGGTGCCGACTCCTCCCTCCCCTGTTGCTCCTTCTCGTCCCTCCCCCCTTCCCGCGGGGACCGAACAACGCCCGCAGCGCGCGGCGTGAAGACTCGAGAGACCCAGCCAGTGCAGTAAGGCCAGGCAGAGACAACGTCGGACGAACCCCAGACGTGGATCGAACTCCGGCCGGATAAGCCCTGGGCCAGTGGCGCCTGAGAGGAGCTCGGGGCTATAGAAGGCCCGATGAGTCAGTCACCCAGGGGGGTGTCCGGCCGGGCCAGCTTCCGAGCTGATCGCGTGCGAGCCTGTCCTAATACTGGCCGGAGATGGAGGTCGACTCGTTGGCGGGGGGCGGGGATCTCGACCAAGGAGATGGTCTCTAAATGGGCTCAGGTATAAGATCGAGGTTGGCTCGGGGTGGGTACCCTATTGTTCTTCGTGTTTGTTGGATGGTATTGTGCATCCAGGGGGAGGGCACCCTCAAATATTCTTGAGTTTTGGCCGGCGGACGGTCTCGTGTTCCTCAAGGACGTTTTTCTGTTCCAGGTTCCGCCGTATTTGGAGCGAGAGGCCTCGGGACTATGCTCCGGCACCCGACCGGCGGACCAGGGCACGTCACTCGCGCGGGCAGGGAGCTGACCCCCGAGATGATGGAGATGATGGTGTGTGGCTCTGCGGCTGCAGTTTTTTTTCCTCCGCAGGGTAACGCTCGTTACCTGGGCCGAGCCTTTACCCCCCAGGTAAACGCCAATGATTGCTTTCGGGGGGGGGTGGCCTGGACCCCCTTCTACATTCGGGCCAGACGAAAGGGGGGGATTGGGAAAGGGGGGGTTACGAAATTTGCTGCACGCAGCTGGTTTCAGACCCGCCGACGGGCCCATTCCTCGATACATGGGCGCCTCCTGGCGCCGGGAGGCGCCGGGAAAATCAGCTACGTGAGCTGATTCTCAACCCCCCCCTTTGCTATCCCCCCCTTTCGCCCGACCCGATAAACGCCAACGATCGTTTTTGGGGGGGGGGGGGCCTGGACCCCCTCTGCATGCCGTGGTGCACACGGGCGACTGTTGTGTCGGTGGCGCGGTCGCACCCCGCTGGCGGGCGCACGCCGAGGCCGCCGGCACCGTGAATCTGCTTTCGAAGATAGGCGGAAACAGTTTTTCCCCGGTGGAAGCAAGAATGCCCCAACGACATCACAGGGCATGCCCCCTGGCATCGCTCGGACGTGTGCATTTTTTCTCGGCGAGAACCATCGAGGATCATCCTTGATCATTTGGCGAAAAAACCACGCACGAAACCGAAAAAACACAGGGAATGGACGTCCGAGCGATGGCGAGTGCCCATGGTTGTCGTTCTGAGGCGTCGGGGGCCGCGACCACCTCGTGCTCCTGCTTTCCTCTTCTTCCCCTTGAGTAGCGACCGTTCCCCGGCAAGGAAAAGATGGCAGCGTGGCGAGCAGAGCCTCGGCTTGAATGACTGCGGAGTGCTGCGCTTGGCGCCTGGCGTCCCAGGCGCCCTGGTGGTGCGTCAGAGGATGCTGAGCCTCGGTAGAGGAACAGGAACAACAGCACAGGTCAAGAGTTTCCTCAAGAGAACCCCCTAGGACGACTCGGCGTCCCCACCAGAAGTTCACTGAGGAGGAGCAAAGACCCCACCCAAGGCCGAGCAGAGACTCCATCCGACGCCACCGCACCCGCCGCCGACGGAAGACGACGACGACGACGACGAGGACGACGACGACGACGACGATGAGGACGCCGACGACGACGACGATGACGACGACGACGACGACGACGACGACGACGACGACGACGACGACGACGACGACGACGACGGCGGCGGCGGCGGCGGCGGTGACGACGGCGACGACAACGAACCACCCCACACCCACAGGGTGGAGGGGGAGCACCGGTGCCTTCCACCACGCCACGCGACGCTGACAGGGCCACGACCATAGGGAGGGGGAAATTTCCCATAGGCGAGGCCTTCGCGAGGCTCACGGGAGTACCCATTCAGCGGGGGGGAGCTCGATCCCATATGCATTGGTGCGGCGGGGGGCGGAAACCCACCCTGGATCATATAATCGAGGACGCTGGCGGCGCATCACCGGCCGCTCCCTGGGAGTTTGCCGAAGATCGCGCAGCATCGAAAGTCGTGACGTGGCGCGGCCCATCCCGCCACCGTGCTTGGGTTTTGGGTCGGAGTCCTCGTGGACGCTTCTTGGGGTCTCGAGACTCTCGGGGCCTCTGCAGGGGAGTTTAGGGCCTCTTGAGGGCCTCCTGGGGGCTTCTTGTGAGCCTCTTGGGGGCCTCTTGGGGCCTTTGGGGGCTCTCTTGGAGCCTCTTGGGGGCCTCCTGGGGGCCTCTAAGAGCCCCCTTAGGGGCCTCTTGGGACCGAAAGCTCAAAATGTTCATTCGGGTTCCCCTTCTGAGCGCCCTCTTGGGGCCGTCCTGGGGCCTCTCTTAGGCCGTTCTGGGTGCCTCTTGGGCCGTCTTGGGGCCCTCTTGCGCCGTCTTGGAGCCCTCTTGGGGGCTTGTTGGGCCGTCCTGGGGCGATCTTGGGGGCCTATTGGGCCGTCTTGGAGCGTGGGTAAGCCGAAATGGCGAGAACGCGAAAATCCTTCAAAAAACATTGATAAATCAATGATTTTTGCATGTTGGGGCTCTCTTGGGGGTGCTCTTGGAGGCCTCTTGGGCCGTCTTGGAGGCGTCTTGGGCCGTCTGGAGGCCATCTTTGGCGTCTTGGAGCGATCTGGAGCCGTCTGGAGGCTCTCTTCGACTGCTCGGGACTCTCTAGGACCGGCTTGGAGCGCCCTTGGGTCGTCCCCAGGCCGTTTGAGACCTTGAAGGGGGGGGGGGCCAGCGGGGGGCCGGCGGCAGAGTGGGGCCCCCTCGGAGGGACTTTCATGAGGTTTTTGACCAGGCACTGGAGAAGGGGGTCAAAGACTGTGCCAAACACTCTGTCAGAGAGGTCTCGCACGGCCCACACCGCAGGGCGGGAGCGGCCGGATTTAAAGGCTGCCGCCTCTGCCGCCGACCCCAAATGAGCGACGTATGTTTGATTCGTTTGTTGTCGGGGTACCTTTCCGAGCACGGCAGGAAGGGTTCAGGTGATACATCTAGGCCTGAACCTCGCCCCTTGGACTCATGATTCTGTCGCACCTCGGACTCCTCTCTATCTAATGGCCTTCGGTCCATCCCGCCACTATGCCTGGGTTGTCGGTATGTAGCGTAGCGTTCTCCGTTGGGATTTCGTGGGGGATCTTTTCGAGTGCCTCGTGGATGAAGTTTAGAGGCCTCTTGGCTGCAGCTTTGGAGCTCCTCGGGGTCGCTGGGCCAGCTTCGGGTGCCCCAGCCAGTGCGAGACATTCAAGGCGGCGACAAGCGAGATAGCTTTCAGATATGCGCTGAGCACTCTGGAGAGTGCCAGTCGGCGCTTGCAAGCTTCGGAATCGCTGGGCGCAGCGCTGGATTTCTCAATTCCAAATCGGGGGTTGAGCGCAGCCCAGGACTCAAACGCAACCCAGAACGCAAGCTCAGACCAGCTGACTACCTCCTCTTTGTTCCAAGGGTGCTCGGACTTCGCAAGCGCGGAGTTCTCCTTCGCAGGCGGGTGCGTTGATTCGAACGAGGAAACGCAACTCGACAAGAATGGCAACGACTGCTCCGTGTATACGGCTGTCCCCTCTTTCTGCGGCATGGCCGACGACGACGACTTCCAGGCGGCCGATTTGTGCTGTGCTTGCGGTGGCGGCCGCGAGGACGTCCTGAGTTCTGCTTCTTGCTGGGACAATTTTGAAAGCATGTGTTGGCATATGCCGCGGAATGCCCGGGCGTTCCTGTTCTACGTGAGGGCCTTTTTGAATATTTGACGAGCCTGTCAGGATTCAACGACAGCGTCACCGAGGTCGTCGAGAAGGATTACGCTGGGGTCAATCCCGACGAGGGCATGATGGCCGACCTCATCGAGCCCGTCGCGACCGGCGCCATAGGGCGGGCTCTGGTCAGTGGCATTTGGGAGTTGATGCCTGGGCTCGCGCACCCGCGGGGGTTGTCCGGCTGCGACTTTCTCGCGTCGTACGAGGTCACGTCTTTGCTGAACCTCGACGCGTGCGCCGACGGGGACCACACGTCCCTGAGGTTCTTCTGCCCAAAAGCCTGCGGCTGCGACTCATCGTTCGGCATGGACGAGTGTCCCGTTGCTTGCGTCCTTACGGAGTGTTTGACGGCAGATCCATCGTGTGCTCACGTGCACCCTTGGTACAGCGACGAGTGCCTCGCTGGGTATCACAACGATGGCGGGCGTCCTACGTGTCTCAGCTGCGCCGGCGGCGAGACGAGGCGGCGGCGGGCGGCCGACTGCACGGACTGCCCCGACGGCTTTTACGACATTGGGAATTTGGACGATTGCGTGTCGTGCGTGGGTGGAGCCGTCCGGCGGCGACGCTCCCAGTCCTGCACTGACTGTGCCCCGGGCTATGTCGACGCCAGCGACAGCGACGAGTGCAGCCCTTGCGTGGGATGCACCACGACCCGCAGGCGGTCTGTCTTCTGCGCAGAGTGCGCGACTGGGAGGTACAACGAGGGGGGCATGGAGGACGATTGCCAGCTGTGCCTCGGCGTTTGGACGACGAGGCGGCGCGCGTCCACTGCAAGCGAGTGTCCGGCTGGCCACTATAACGACGGCACTTTCGACGATTGCCTTCAGTGTGGCAGTGAGACAAGGCGCCGCCGTGCCGAGACTTGCACCACCTGCGATGCTGGTTACACCAACCTTGACGGGGACGACACGTGTGAGCCTGTTGGGTGTCCATATAACTCTGCTGGAGACAGCGTTGTGGACGGATACAAGTGCGATGTTGGATTTGTCGGTCTGATCCAACCTCTTTCTGGGCAACCGTATTTTTCGGGTGCATGCTCGGAGCTACCCTTTTACAAAATAACTTCTGGATTTTGCCCGGTTCCAGTCGCGGACATTGGTCTGTGTCCTTTCGCTGCGCAGGTACTTGGTATGAGTGATGCTACCTCCGCGACTGAGAGAAACACGTATTACTCTTACGAGTGGTGGGCGTATTTCTCTTACGAGTGGAAGCCACGTGGGTGTTACGTGGATACCTTGAACGGCAACCTCCTGTCCAATCAGTACGGAGAGCAGTTTTGTAGTCCGAGGTATGAGTGCATTTGCATAGGGTACGAGGACGAGTTTGTTTGCACTGATTCGGGAGACACAACGTGCCCAAATGCCACCGACGCTAGTTTTTCTGCATATTATGATTGTTCGGATGGCGAAAAGGAGAGTTGCTGTGATTGCGGCGGTGGGGACCTCACGAAGCAGAATGTAAGCTCGTGCGTGGACACATATGGATTGCACCTCAGTGTTCCCGCCGAATTTAGTTTTGTAAACGACCAGGGTTCCTCACTTCGATGTCTAAAGTGGGACTGGATGCCATCAACCTGTCATTGGGCGATCTACTATGACGAAGAAGATTTCACTGCTGCTGACATGTGCTGCGCTTGCGGTGGCGGGCAATATGCGATCACTTTGACCGCTTCCGCTTCGAGCTCCACGACCACAACGTCGGCCACCGAGTCGAACGCTACGCAGCTTTAAGTATTACAGCCCCGAGGCAGCGCCAAGAGTGGCTGGCGCGTGGAGGGCGGCTGGCAGCGGGCGACGACGCCAGGCTGCCGACACTGGAGGAAGAGGAGGCGGAGGCGGAGGCGGATGAGGCTGGCCGAGGGGGCCAGTGACGCGACGGCGGGCGGCGCCGTGAATGTACTAACTTGTATTGCAGCGCCGTTATAATTCATGATATGGCACCTCCCACCTTGTCCTTTCTCTCCTCCTCGTCCTCCCGCCTTTTCCCCCTCCTCCTCTGTTCCCTCCCGCGTGCCTGGTCCGAGGCATGGCAGCACGCAGCGTGCCGCGCGCCGCGTGGGCAGGCCGCGGCTACTGGCGCGCGGCTTCTTCCTCCGTGCCCTGTGGCCGTTCTGCAGCCTCCAGGCTGTCACGAGCCGACGTTCCCCTCTCGTCGTTCCTCTTCGTGTCCCTTGTCTTTCTCGCTTTTCCTGGCCTCGTGGCCTGTTCGCTTGTCGTCCTCGTCGTCGTCGTCTCGTTTTCCTCCTCCACACGTTCTCGCCGACTTGCCTTGGCTGAGCCAGCCTCGGTGCGACGCTGTAGCATCGAAGAATCCTCGTCCCATCTGTTGGGAGGCTGGCGATTTTCACTGTTTCAAGTGTGTATGGCCCTTCCATGTAGGGCCTGCCCAGCCCAATGCTCATCCCCCTCCTCCTCCTCCTCC
Source organism: Prorocentrum cordatum (assembly GCA_963575745.1). Classification (NCBI taxonomy): domain Eukaryota; class Dinophyceae; order Prorocentrales; family Prorocentraceae; genus Prorocentrum; species Prorocentrum cordatum. Next base: position 420,376 of record CAUYUJ010014230.1, read on the forward strand.
GCCCCGGCGAGCCGACAGTCTGTTAGACAATTCTGTTTGACAGTTTCTCGTCGTGTGAACGTGCACGAGGCGAGCCGACAGTCTGTTAGGGTGGGTTTCGTTTGATCTGGGGCCGATTTTGCAGGCCGCGTGGGCGATTCAGTGCAGCGTTGCTTTTGTCGACGAAGCACGCCGACTCGGTAGACATGAAGGCGTGCTCCACAGGGAGAAGATAGGATGATGATGATGATGATGATGATGATGATGATGATGATGATGATGATGATGATGATGATGATGATGATGATGATGATGATGATGATGATTATGATGATGATGATGATGATGAGGATGATTCGTCGAAAAAAAGTATTACACTGGGCTTGACAGCTGCGCTCGCTGCAGTTCGCGCTGATCTCCTCTGGCAGTTACAATGCCTGTCGGATGACAATACATCTGGGAATCCGGGTACCTGGCTCAATGCCAGGTTTTCCATTTTTTACAGCTCAGCACGCCCATGATCTCGGCGCGGCAGCTCGAGCTTCCTTTCCTGCCATCACTGGCGTCCGAGCCACGAATTGCCTTCTGCCAGCTGTGCAAGCCAAACTGTGCGCAGCCCTGCCTTGCATCTCCAGCGTCACGAATAACAAGAAAGAAAATCAGAGATGCACGTTTCTCCGTCCCCCTTTTTATCGTCCCAAAGGCCGATCGGGCGTTCGCGGAAGGGCGGGGCGGCAAATGCAAACAGGGGGGGGGGGGGCGGGGGGTGAAGAATGGCGCGCCTTTCGTGCGCCTTGGGGACTCTCAAGGGGGCCTTCAAGGCCGAAGGGGTGCACCCTTCTTCGTCCCCCTTTTTATCGTCCCTCTATTGCCCTGGGACGGCTGGGAAGACGCCTTCCTCCACCACATGCAATAACCGGGCTCCGGCCCACCCGCGCTGCTCCTAGGGGGCCCGCCGGCCGTCTGGCGGACTCAGCGCGCTCTTCTCTTCTCTATTGCCCTGGACCTTCACCTTCCGCACCTTCGGACGGCAGGTGCCGCGCAGCGGCCGCCGCGGGTGCGGCCGCAGTCGCGACCGTTGCCGAGGCCGCAGCGGCGGTCCGGCGGTTGTCGCGGCCGCGCCGGTGCGGCACCTGCTGCGCGGAAGCCTCGGCAGGTGGAGGTCGAGGGTAACTACGCAACGCCCAGGCCGGCGAGTTCCAAGTGATCGTTTTCTGATTCGTTGTTCTTCCGGTGCGGGCCCTCGCAGCCCCCTTCCTCCTCCCCATGGAGTAGGGCTCAGCTGTTTTCGGCGCGTGTTTCGAGCAGGCGGGGTCTTCCCTATGGGACGCACTGTTGCAAACGGTGGCGTGAAGCAGAGGTCCGGAGCCTGACCCCCCCCCTCCCCCTCCCCCTCCTTGCGCCCAGTGTCTAAACGCCGAATATCGGCAACGCGCAGAGGGGGGTAGAGGGAGGGGGGAAGGCTTCTTAGAAGCACCCCTGCTTCTTAGAAGGCGCGGGCCTTCTCTATAGACGTAAGGCCGAGGCCTTCTAAGAAGCAGGGCGCTTCTAAGAAGCCTTCCCCCCTCCCCCTAGGGGGGAAGGCTTCTTCCCCTGCTTAGAAGGCGCGGGTCTATAGACGCCGAGGCCCTTTCTAAGAAGCCTTCCCCCCTCCCCCTACCCCTTCTTGCGCTCCGCCAAGAATAAGAAAACGCTCACCAGCAGCCCCCCGCCGTGGCTCTGCGACGCGCGGGGGCCCGCCAGGGGGGCCAGTCGGCCCGCGGGGCCGGTCTGGAGCGGGTGCCGGCCGAGGTCCCCGCAGGGGCCCCAGAAGTCCGCCTGGGAGGTCCGCCCAGAGGCCCTGCGTGCAGAGGCCTCCGTCTGTGGGAAAATAACACACAATGGGAAAACAAACACGCACACACAAAAAAACAACAACACAAAAAAACACACACACACAGTGGGACAAACACACACACACACACACTCACACACTCACACACTCACACACTCACGCACTCACGCACTCACACACTCACACACTCACACACTCACACACTCACGCACTCACACACTCACGCACTCACACACTCACACACTCACACACTCACACACTCACACGCTCACACACTCACACACTCACACGCTCACACACTCACACACTCACACACTCACACACTCACACACTCACACACTCACACGCTCACACACTCACAAACACAGACACAAACACACAAAGACAAAACACAAACACAAACGCAAACACAAACACAACCACAAACACAAACACAAACAACAAACACACACACAAACACACACCACAAACACAAACACAAACACAAACACACACACAAACACAAACACAAACACAAACACACAACACAAGCACAACCACAAACACAAACACAAACACAAACACAAACACACAGCAGCACAACAAACACAAGCCACACAAGCACACACAAGCACAAACACAAACACGAAGCACAACCACACAAGCACAAGCACAAGCACAAGCACAAGCACAAGCACAAGCACAAGCACAAGCACAAGCACAAGCACAAGCACAAGCAAGCGCAAGCACAAGCACAAGCACAAGCAACAAAACACCAAGCACACACGAACACCAAGCGCACACAACACACAAACACACAACACACAACACACAAACACGCAAACAACAAACAAACACACAAGCACACAAACACACAAGCACAAACCACAAACACACAAGCACACAAACACACAAACACACAAACACTCAAACACAAGCACACAAACACACAAACACACAAACACACAAACACACAAACACACAATCACACAAACACACAAACACACAAACACACAAACACACAAACACACAGACACAAACACACAAACACACAAACACACAAACACACAAACACACAAACACACAAACACACAAACACACAAACACACAAACACAAACACACACACATACACATACTGTGTGTTTTTGTTCCCACAGACTTGTCCCACAGTGTTTATTTTCCCACTGTGTGTGTGTTTGTAGGTTTTTTTCCCACAGTGCGCTTTTTCCCCACCGTGTGTGTTTTTGTGTTTAAGTCGGGCATGTCCCTCTACAGGAGAAAAAATTCAAAAAATACTACGCAGCACCCCGCAATTGCGTATAAGAGTGAGGGGCGGGCGCGGGCGACGCGGGCGTCGAGCCGGCGGACCTCGTGGCCTTCACCTTCCCTGTCGATGGCGCTCTCCTCCTCCTCCTCCTCCTCCTCCTCCTCCTCTTGTAGCCATTTCGGCTCAAAGGGCCCGCTCCTGAACTTTCCAACCTCGTTTGAGTCTGGCAAGCGGCGCTGCCAGCTTCAGCAATACAGGCTCTTGGGCGGACCGCGGCGTCCGCTGCCATTGTCCTCGCCTCGTGCAGCCTAGGCGCAGCTTTCAGGCCATGGCTCCTCCAGAGAGCTACCGTCGATCTGACTGCTGCTCGCGTCAGGGATGCAAAGGATGGTCCTACATGGACCGCAACAACAAATTCTGTTCCCAGTGTGGCACCACCTTCCCCACGCCAGCCCAGCCGAAGTCAGGTTCTCCTCAAGGGCCCGCGAAGCAGCAGTCTGGGGGAGGTGGTAAGTCTGCCGGGGGGCGCTCAGGATCAGGAGGAGGTCGAGGCAACCGCTGGTCGCGTTTCCAAGTCAGCGACCAGAGTGAGTGCATCCACGCCGCCTCCCCAGAGCAGGCCGCAGCAGAGGGCCCCGTCGATGTGCACCGGGATCTTGTCAGCTTTTGGAAGGTTCGCGAAGGCACGGGGGGAGAAACAGAAACTTACGTCAAAGCCGTCGTTTCTCTCAAGCAGGCGAAGTCATCGGCTCTTCAAGGCAAGCCCTTGGAGCAACCGTGTCGATCAGGCCCCCGCCGCCCAAGGCAAAGTTCAGAAGTGCACCGAGCAGGTCGACCACGACATCGAGGATATCACCGTCTTGGCCAGCAAGGTCGAGGCGGCGGAGGCAGACAAGGTCACCGCCAAAGTCGAGCTCGGGCAGCTGGAGGGCCAGCTGGCAGTCGCAGTTCGCGCAGCGTCTCAGCAGCAGGCGCCTCTCCCGTCCTCGCCCTCCTTCCCGCGAGTCTTGAGATTCTGGGGGCGTTCCACAACGGTCCAGTCGCAGGAGTTTCTCCGCAGGTCCAGGAGCGGATGCAGGCCTTGGAACAACTTCTCGAGACGGCGTGCCAGCATCAGCAGCCGCAGCAACAGCAGCCGCAGCAGCAGCAGCAGCCTCAGCAGGAAGGCGCGGGCAAACCGCCCATCCCAGGACAACTTATCCCTCCTGTTCCTGTCGAAGACCTGCCCGCCGTAGCCCTGGCCTCTGCAGCCTCCTCAGGTGCCCCGGCAGCCTCCTCAGAGGGCCCCAGCAGGCGCAGTGTATGAATCAGAGCCAGACTCAGAATCGGCGCCAGACAAACAGCGCAGCAGCCCTCGGACGAGCAAGCCAAATTGCCAGTCAAGCAGGGGACAAAGGGGACCAATCAGCGAAGGAGCCCAAGCAAGCATCCGAAGCAGGTCTGGGGACATATCCGCCACGGCTCCAGTTACAGTAAGCAGACCGCCGCGTTGAATGGCAGCTTTTGGGGGGCCGTCAAACTCTTCGCATCGTCGTCGTTCTCCGAGAATGCCACTGCGATATGCTGTCAGGGGGGTCGTATCTCAGGGGGTCGCATCATTGATGCCGCGCAGTAGTGCCCTAAAGCAGGGTGTCGCGCTAATATCTCACCGAGTTCCACAAGTGATTCTCACCGTCCGATGTCTGGCACGGCTATCCTTGTCCGCGTTGGCCTAGACGTGGGTGTTCGACCCGCGGTTCTCCCTCCTTCCAGC
>CAUYUJ010014231.1:0-82500 GCA_963575745.1 Prorocentrum cordatum
GAGAGTGAACCTTTTCAAGTTCCCTCCTCAGCCCAAAACGCACGCGGGAGAATGAACCTTCTCAAGTTCCCTCTCCCGCTGACGACGACAAGGTTGGAAAGCACCACGGAGAGGTAAAACAACATCCCACGGTGACACAAGCTCTGCGCCAGCAACACCTGGTCACTCCTCCTTGACCGCCGTACGCAACGGGGAGAGCTACTCGGGACACAACGCACAAGCAGAAAACAGGCAAACCGCTAGAGACATCCCCACAAAACGGCGACTAACGGAGCCGTGAAAGCACCCTTGGCGGCTCCCCTTAGGTAGCTGAAACCAGCGCCCCGCCTGAGACATCCTCACAATCTGCTCTCCAAACGAAGGATGTTGAGGCAGAAAACAGGCAAACCGCTTGAGACATCCCCACAAAACGGCCGCGAACGGGACTGTGTCATACCCCTCGGCGGATCCCCTTAGGGGTGCTGAAACGAGCGCCCCGCCTGAGACATCCTCACAATCTGCTGTGTGTTGAGTAAGTCAGACAATGAGAAGGTCTGGGTATGCGTAAGTCTGGGTATGAGTGAGTCTCAGCATGAGCAAGTCTGAGTGTGAGTAGGTCTGAATATGAATAGGTCTGAGTATGAATAAATTAGTATGATCAGGTCTGGGTATGAGTGAGTCTGTGTATGAAAAAGTCTGTGTATGAGTAAGTCTAGGTATGAGGAGGATGAGGAGGAGGAGGGGGAAGAGGAGGCGTCCAAATAATAGCAAGAACCCCATCTTAGGATGTGGGGAACAATCAGGGCGGGAGGTGTTTGGCTATTTTCGGCCTCGGGGGGCCCTCGCTGGGCCTCGGGGCCGTCAAAAAACGGCTCAGGACGAAAAACCGGTCCCGGGAAAGGGTCGGGACTTCCAGGGGTGCCGTCCTGAAAAAATCAGGACGTCGCATGTCTGGGGTCCTGGCCCACTGCCCGCCCCGCCCTGCCCGGCATCCCATTGTTGTCGTTGTTGCACCTGGCGCCGGACGCACGTGTGCCAATGCATGCAAACATGGCGCACACAAGGCTGGCTTATCCATGACTAGCGCTAGTAGTCCTAGCCCATGGTGCCCCTAGCTTCTCGCGCCATATTGGGGTCCTTGGGGCCGTCTGGGCCTCGCGAGTAGAGGGCAGAACAACCACCCTCGTAATGAGCATCCCGCCGAGCGAAGCCGTTCAGCAAACGCACCCCACGATGACATCGACAAGGGCAAGGCTGTTCAGGAAACTCCGGGGGCCGAGGAGCAAACGCCAACTATGCGGGGTCGGGTTGGTTTTCTCTCTCTTGGGTTATGGGGGGCTCTGGAAGGGGGACCTCCGAAGAATCCTGCAGCTACCGCTGACACCACGGGACGGGGGTGACGAGCACATCGACGACGCGCACGAGCACCAGCAGAAAGGTAGCGCGACAACGAATGGGGCAGCGCCAGCTGCAACTGGAAGCCTCCTGGGCCTCCCCAGAAGTCCTGGGGACACCTTTGGGCTTAGGTCGGGCGTGTCCCCCTACAGGCGGTTTTTGGACGAAAAATAAAAAATACCTCCAACATGCTCAAAAATATCCCAAAAGATGGTAGAAAAATAGTCGCCAGAGTATTTTTTGACTATCTTTGAATATTCCCCCTGTGGAGAGACAGGCCCGACTTAACCCTGGGCCCGGGACGCCTCTGGCACCGCCCGAGCAGAAGCGAGCACCACCGCGCGCCGGGCACGCGCCAGGACCTCCTCGCGGGCCGCCGCCTCGGTGGAGGCACGCGGCGGGTCGGGCGGCGGCATGGCGCCCGCAGGGCGCGGCCGACCCGCGGCGCAGAGGGGAAGGCCGCTTGCTGAGCAGGGGGGGGGGAGAGGAGGCGGGCGTTGGTTCCCTTTCCTCGCGACCGAAAATGCTCCAGGGCGACGAGACGGGCCTCCCTCTCCCCTTCTCCGTCGGCGGCCGACGGCCGCCGCGCTGCGCTTCAGGGCACAGACCCTCATGGCGCGTCAAATAACGGGAAACAGCGGGCGTTGATCGGGGGCGCGCCAGCATGGACCAGCGATCCACGGATTTGGCGAGCGGTCGCCAGAGCCATGGACCGGGGGAGGCGCCCTCCCCCAAAATGCGGCTGGTGCCGCGCTCGGCGGCGGAACATCCGCGCTTTCCCTCGGCAACGGGACCCGTCGCTAATCCACGTCCCCTCGATCCATGCTCGCGATCGCCTGGGTTGAGGAGCGAGAGGACGGGCGGGCGACGCCACCTCCCCCACCATCTCGCCACAAGGCAGCCGCAAAGCAGCCGCAAAGCAGCCCCAAAGCACCCCCACAGAGAGACCCAAGAGGTCAAACGCATAGGCTCCCTGTCGGTTTTCCATACGTGTTCGGGTCCTCTGGCTCCTTCCAGCTTCCTGCGCTCCAGGGGGGTCCAACCGGCCCCCTTGGTGGCCGACCTGCGACCCTCACGACTCGAGCCGCGCCGGGGGGGGCGGCGGGCGCCCCCCCCCCCGCGAGCGCGGGGCACGCAGCCCAGGGGCTCGCACGGCAGCCCCCTCGAGACAGCCGATCGCGTTGGAGCAAGCGGGGCGGGCACGAGGAGAGAAGCACGGGGGGGGCACCTGGGTGGAGGAGGAGGAGGAGGAGGAGGAGGAGGAGGAGGGGGAGGAGGAGGAGGAGGAGGAGGAGGAGGAGGAGGAAGGAGGAGGAGGAGGAGGAGAGGAAGGAAGAGGGGAGGAGAAGGAGACGGGGGAGGAGGATGATGATGATGATGAGGAGGAGGAGGGGAGGAGGAAGAGGAGGAGGGAGGGGGGGAGAAGGAGAAGGGGGGAGGAGGAGGAGGAGGAGAAGGAGAAGGAGGGGAGAGGAGAGGAGGAGGAGGAGGAGGAGGAGGAGGGGAGGAGGAGGAGGAGGAGGAGGAGAGGAGGAGGAGGAGGAGGAGGGGGAGGAGAAGGACGAGGAGGAGGAGGAGGAGGAGGAGGAGGCGGCGGAGGCGGACTACCTGGCCCTTGACCGGTGCGAGGGTCGCGCTCCCGCGGCTGCCCCTCGCCACGGTGGCGCCTCGGGGTGCGGGCACTCGTCTCGGACTCCGCGCGGCGGTGTCTCTCGTCGAGGGTTCTCGACGAAGGCATGGGCGGGGCGGGGCAAACAACCGTTTCGGACTCCGCGCGGCCTCGCTTCTCCGCGGGCCCTCGGCTTGCTACTCGTGAAAAAAGGGCTCTTGAGGAAACGGGCCTGCCCCCGAGCCGAGTGCTCGCCCGGAGAAGCTGGAAACGGGGCAAAACCTCGGGACTCCTCTTCGTCGGGGCTCCTTTTCTTCCCGCTGCGTTCTGGACTCCGCGCTGCGATGCTTCGGCAGAAGCCCTCGGCCGACGGGCCCGCGCGGCGCCTCGGGCCTGGGAGGGGCTCGAAGTTCACACCTGGTCGCCCAGTCGGCCAAGAACGCCGGCGCACGTTCGGGGCCCCAAGGCCGTGTGGTGACGGACCGCGCGGTGACCTCCCCCTCCTCCTCCTCCTCCTCCTCCCTCCTCCTCCTCCTCCTCCTCCTCCCTCCTCCTCCTCCTCCTCCTCCTCCTCATCCTCCTCCCTCCCCTTCCTCCTCATCCTCCTCCTCATCCTCCTCCTCCTCTCGCCTCCTCCTCCTCCTCTTCCTCTCCTCCTCCTCCTCCTCCTCCTTCCTCCCTCCTCCTCCTCCTCCTCTCTCCTCCCCTCCCTCCTCCTCCTCCTCCCCTCCCTCCCCTCCTCTTCCCCTTCTCCCCCCCTCCTCCCCCTCCTCCCCCTTCTCCCCTCTCCTCCCCCTCCTCCTCCGCCTCCTCCTCCTTCTCCTCCGGAATCCCCAACCACCTCACCGCGCAGTCCGTCGCCGCATGGTTTCGGGACCCTGGAGGCCCCAGTCGCCCGAGACGTCCTCGGAGAACGACACGGATCCTAAAACCGTAGAGTGACCCCGAACCCACACTGACTCATTACACCAGAGAAACTCCCCAATCAGTGGATGATTTGATGAGATCGATGGTGAGATCGATTGAATGAGATGAGTACTTAGATCGATCATGAATCGTGGGATCAAAAGCAAATCCATAAAACGATCGGCCGGGAACCAAGGAACCTGGAACCCACCAAAATCGGCCCGGAACCAATAGCCAAGAACTCGGGAACCCGGAACCGGGCACCCGGGAACCCAGCTGGCTACCAAAATCGGCGGGAAACTTTCGCCGAATCTGTCAATATCCGCTAGGACCCCTCCAGTGCAAGCGCTGATCGGGGAACCACGCGGTGTGGTCACCACACCGTGTGGGGGACCCCGGCGCACGGACGGACGCCAGTTCCCCATGGACGGACGCCAGTTCCCCAGGCCGTGGAATGCCAGAGCGTCTGAGCACCGAACTCTCGTTCGCTGCCCGCCGTGGGCCGTCTCGCCATCGCTCGGACGTCCATTCCCCGTGCAGTCTTCGGCTTCGTGCGTGCATTTTGCCGCACGACGACCTGAGATGATGTTGCTCCCATCGTACTTAAAGGCCAGATCCAAGAAATAGTCTCGAACACCCAGAACAGTATCGAAACAATGTTGAACGAGTATCGCCTCCCAGGGACCGACACGCGAAAACGATCAATTTTCGGTATTGTTTTGGCGCTCGAAATCTTTGCTGGCGATCCAGCCTGAAATAGGTTGGAACACCATGGCCATAAACCGAAGATGCTCTTTGGTGGCCCCTGCCGAGAAACGTGCCCACGTCCGAGCGTTGCCAAGCCGCTGGCCGACCCGACGACGTGGCGTTCACTGCACTCATCGCGCCCCGCCCACGGCCTCCGCGGAGGCGGCTGCTCACCCGGGCACCTCGCTGCGGGTCGCCGTCGCGCGCGAGCGGACGGAGTGCAGCGAGGCGCAGGGAGGCTGCAAACGTTGGCCACGCAGCAGGAGAGTGCAGCAGGACGTCAGCCACGGCCGCAGAGCTGGGCACCTTCGCGCCCTCGCGCCGCCCTTCCAGAGACCAGCCCAGGCCGAGAAGGGCGAAGCACGCCTGTGCTCGCGCCGCTGCAGGTGGCCTGGAATACCATGGGCCTTCGGCGGCAGAGCGCCTCCACGAGCAGCCCAGGCCCCGGATCCAGGAGGCGGGCCCTGGAAACCCTGATCCCGAAAACGTTCCCATCTCTTGGAGGTGCATCCTTTCCTTCCGCCGCCTTCCGCCAGCCTTCCGCCGGCTTCTGCCGGCGGCGGCGGCCTCGTTTTACTTCCGCCGACCTTCCGCCGCCCTTCCGCCGATGATGCAGAAGCTTGAATGATGTACGCTGCAACTTCATAACAGTGCACATATGTGAAAATGCTTCCCGTCTTCCTCCTCTCCCACTCTCCTCCCTGCAAGTCTTCTCTCCTCTGCCTCTACCTCCTCTTCCTACTATACCTTCGCCCTCCCTCAACCTCTCCCTCTGGCCCCTCACCTCCTCTACCTCCTCGTCCTGCCCTCAGCTCCCCAGGGTCGCGCTGCCGGCGCTTTCGGCTGGCCTCCTTCCGCGGTGTTCCTCCAGGATCGCCTTGCGTATGGCGACGGCCCGCCACAGCAGGCCGGCGTCCACCTCCTTCCTGCGTTTCAGGCTGGTCGGCCAGAGGAGGCGCCGCTGCAGCGCATCCTGTGGCCGGCCTACGGGCCTGATCTCCGCCTCGCAGCGCCAGACCACGTGCTCGAAGTCCGGCGCCTCGCTCCTCCCACAGCGGGGGCAATGCTCTTGCACTGCCGCTCGCCCTTCTCGTCGTTGTCCTCGTCCTCCTCCTCCTCCTCCTCCTCCTCCTCCTCCTCTCTCCTCTCTGCCCTTCGCCGCCTGCAGGTGCGCCGGCGAGACGGAAGCTCCGGACATCACGTTGGCCGCGTGCGTGCTGCCCTCTGCCAGAAGCCTCGTGGCCTTGCAGCGCCGCTCGTCGTACTGCTCGAATCGGCACAGAGACGAGTCGATGCGGCTCTGCCCCCGCCACCTCCCGAAGAGGTTCGCGCGCCAGCCTTCCCGGAGCACGCGCTCGAGGCGTCCTTTGCACTCAGACCAATGCTCGCTGCCCTTGCGCAGGCTGAGAATGACGCCCGTGACTGGGCGCCTCCATTCCCACTCGGCGCGTTCCTGCCAGCCGCAGCCCTGCAGGAGAGCGTGGATCCGGCCAGAGCATCCCTCCTGCCTCCTCCAGGTTCCCAGCGTGGCCCGCCGCTGGTCCTTGCGGAGGGTGCGCCACGCTGCCATGAAGGCAGTCGTCAGCAGGCGGCACCTGACACTGAGCCGGTGGCCACGGAAGATGGCCCGGAGGTGGGGGCTCCCTGCTTTGGGCTCCTGCCTCGCCCTCACGATCGCCGCCTGTAGCTTCGTCTCGTCCCTCTTGTTCATCTGCCTGTCGATCCAGCCGTACTCGGCGACTGCCAGCGCCTTGCTCGCCATTGTCGCCTCCTTCATCCTTCTGCAGACTGGCAGGCTCGCACTCTTTTCGAGCATCACCTTGGCCCTCTTCAACCTCGTCTTCTCCTTCCTGGTATACTTCCTTCCTCTTCCTCCTTGGCGGCCGGTCCCCTTGCAGAAGCCCGCCCCGAGGATCTCTGGAGCGTCCGTCACCGTGGTGTCCGGCGCGCCTGCTCTGAGCAGCTGCTTCCTGCCCGCGGCCGTCCGGTGGGCGTGCTGGGACTTCGCCTCGTTCTCCTTGAGGCCCAGTACGAGCGACCACTTCCTCCACTCCTCACCAACTGCCAGCAGTTCCTGCGCAGTGCTGGATTTCCACGACCTGTCGTCCACGAAGCAGGAGAGCTCCGTCCCAGGGAAGCGCGCCACGATGGCGGTGATCGGCAGGTGTAGGATCGCCACCATAGCTATCATGGACCACGGGTCGCCCTGGGGCAGCGAGGTGCCCACCTCCTCCGGCCGCCTGAGTGTGACTCCTTGGTATTGCAAGTACCGGAGCTGTCCGGTCCACACCTGTTCCAGGATAGCGGCGACCGCGCGCGGGCACCCGAGCTTCCTCAACACCGCGACTTCCAGCTTGGGGTCGGTCTGGTCGAAAGCCAACGTGTAGTCGTAGGACGCGATGAAATCACCCTGGTGGTACGCGTCGATGAGGCGCATGAGCGGCATGTACACCTCTCCGGCCTTGCGTCCTCCAACTGCCTCCTCCCTCCACCATTTTTTCTGCCACGCTTGGGCGTCGGGGGACCTCAGCAGCACGCTGCCGAGCAGGCGCCACCAGCAGCTCAAAATGGTGATGGGTCGCAGCGCCTGCACCGCTATGCTCCCATCCTTCTTTCTCCTTCCTTTGCCCTCCTTCGGGAGCATTACTTGCCGTGCCTTGCGCCACTCTGTGGGCACGCAGCCCTGGTCCAGCATAAAATTGAAGACGTCAGCAAGGTGGTGGACCACAGCAGGGCAGTAGAGCGAAGCGAGCTCATCTCCGTGCCAACCGTCAGCTCCCAGAGCGGAACCCCGTAGCCTGCCCATGGCGCCCCGCAGCTCCATGGCTTCCGCCGATGATGAGATGGCAGCGCCTTCGATCCTCGAATGCAAGGCCCTTCTTGGAACGCTCTAGGAGATGTCGATGGACTGAGGGTCTGGGAAGCCTTGGCTTCTCATTGCGATCCTCCTCGGGCCCGAGGAGGCCGATGCACCCTGACAAGATGTGAGCGGCTTCCTGGTGGGTGTGCCCAGTGTATCGATTATACTCTGTAGTGCTCGAACCGCTGCTGGGGAGAGTGCCCTGCTAATCCTCATTGCTGATGCTTTCGTGCATGGTCCCTTTTCCTCGAGCCGCGCCCGATGCTGCCAGGCATTCGCTCCTGCTCTTCTGATTCAGCTCGCCGAACACTGGCGGCCAGCAGCTACCAGCTGCACGCGTACTCTTCTGGAACTCTTCGCGGGGCTGCTGGCCTTTCCAGCAGCGTGAGCCCCCGTGCGCCCTCGGCCGCGAGGACCCGCGGCCCCTCACGAGGCGGGGCCCTCCCGCTGCCCTGCCCGGAGGCCTCCTGTGGCCGGCCCCTGCCCTGCTCGGGGCAGGGCTCCCTCCCACCTCCCCGCTCCGAGGCCCCACAATCCAAAAAGCCGTCGCCGTTGAGGCCCGTGGAGATCCCGTGGGCACGCCCGCAGCGAGGCCTCCGCGTGCCTCCGGCCGCGTGACCCCTACAAGGCTGCCGCAGGGCTGCCGTGGGTTGCTCGTACACGAAGCCACCAAACTCCGTGCTTCGCGTCGCGCGAAGCGCGCTGTGCGGGAATCCACACGCCCTCGTGCCGTCCCTGGGAAAAGAAAACGATTCTCCGTGCGCGGTTGCCTTCGCGCGCAAGCGGGTGACCTACAAACGAAACGGGAAAGCAAGACAATTGCCGGACCCCCTGCAAAATGCATGACGTTGGCACAATGTATCGCGTGCTGCCGTCTGGCCAGAAACCAAGACAATTGTGATGTAAAAACAAACGGGTCGCAGCCCGCGTGCAGGTGTCGCCCGTGTAGCTGCACCTGTTGCAAACTCCCAGACTTCGATATGCTCGGGCCGCTGGAGCTCCTTGTCCCGCGTGGGCCTCAAAAAGTGCGTGAACCGAGGGTGCCGCATGATCATCGGTGGCCAAGTGGATCGCGCCTGGCGCATGATATATATAAATATATATATACATTTGACCGATTTCGGAAGTTATAAGACAAATGTTTCTTTTCATCTCTCGTTTTACTCCCGCATCTTTCCGCCGACCTTCCGCGAACTTCCGCCAACATAATTGATGTTGACGGTTGGCTTCCGCGATCCTTTCGGAAACCTTCCGCCAACCTTTCGCCACCCCGCGCTGACGTTGACGGTTGGCTTCCGCATTCCTTCGGGAAACCTTCCGCAAACCTTCCGCCACCCTGTACATGCGCCCACACGTATGCCTTTGCATGCACCATCACGGCATCATGCGTAACTTTCTCTGCGGTGCACACATCGGAACACATCAAATGCATTCACACTGAAAAAACAACAACAATAGAACTATGGCGGGAACTACCACCCAACCAACCAACAAACCCTCTTTCTCACCTAGCATGCTCGCTTCCGCTAACCTTCCGCCAATGCTTCCGCGCCCCTTTCCGACAGGAGGTAGTTGTAATATGAAATCATCAGTATGAGTCATCATTCTGATACACATACGAATAGAAGTAGTAGTAGTCGTAGTCGTAGTAGGAGTAGTAGTAGTGCTGGTCGGAGTAGTAGTTGTAGTTGCAGTAGAAGTAGAAGAAGTAGTAGTAGTGGTAGTAGTAGTAATAGTAGTAGTAATAGTCTTAGTAGTAGTAGTAGTAGAAGTAGTATTAGTAGTAGTAGTAGCAGTAGTATTAGTAGTAGTAGGAGTAGTAGTCGTAGTTGTAATAGTAGTCGTAGTAGTCGTAGTAGTAGTAGTAGTAGTAGTAGTAGTAGTAGTAGTAGGAGTAATATTAGTAGTAGTAGTAGTAGTCGTAGTAGTAGTAGTAGTAGTAGTAGTAGTAGTAGTAGTATTCGTAGTAGTAGTACAAGTAGTAGTACACGTCGTAGTAGTATATGTAGTAGTACGACTCATAGTACTACTGCGGATCGTGGTAATATACGTATCCGTAGTAGTATCAGTCGTAGTAGTAGTCGTAGTAGTAGTAGTAGTAGTAGTAGTAGTAGTAGTAGTAGTAGTCGTAGTAGTAGTCGTAGTAGTAGTAGTAGTAGTAGTCGTAGTAGTAGTGATAGTCGTAGAAGTATTAATACGATTACAAGTAGTAGTAATAGTAGTCGTAGTAGTAGTAGTAATAATAGTAGTAGTAGCAGTAGTAGTAGTAGTAGTAATAGTGATAGAAGTAGTAGTAGTAGTAGTAGTAGTAGTCGTAATATTAATCGTAGTAGTAGTAGTAGTAGTAGTAGTAGTAGTAGTAGTAACACTAATAATAGAACTAGTTCTAGTACTAGTACTCGTACTGGTCGTAGTGGTAATCGTCGTAGTGCTGGTACTGGTAATAATACTAGTCGTATAATGGCAATACTGGCAGCCGTAGAAATACTACAGGCTGAAATGGCCGTAGTAGTAGCCTGTGTAGTCGAATAGTTAACGGCTCCTACTACGACTCCTTCTACGATTACTACTACTACTACTACTACTACTACTACTACTACTACTACTACTACGATTACTACTACTACTACTACTACTACTACTAAACGTAGCAATACGAATAGTAGTAATGCTTACAGACATAATAATAGAGTGGTCGTCGTCGTCGCGGTAGTAATAGTAATGGCAATCGTAATTGCAATAGTAGTAGTAGTAGTAGTAGTAGTAGTAGTAGTAGTAGTAGTAGCAGTAGTAGTAGTAGTAGCAGTAGTAGTAGCAGTAGTAGTAGTAGTAGTAGTAGCAATAGTAGTAGTGGCAGCAGTAGTAGTAGTAATAGTAGTAGTACTAGTAGTAGTACAACTAGTACTAGTAGTAGTAGTAGTAGTAGTAGTAGTAGTAGTAGTAGTAGTAGTAGTAGTAGTAGTAGTAGTAGTAGTAGTAGTAGTAGTAGTAGTAGTAGTAGTAGTAGTAGTAGTAGTCGTAGTCGTAGTAGTAGTAGTAGTAGTAGTAGTAGTAGTAGTAGTAGTATTATTAGTAGTAGTAGTAGTAGTAGTAGTAGTAGTAGTAGTAGTAGTAGTAGTAGTAGTAGTAGTGGTGGTAGTAATAGTAGTACTACTACTAGTACTACTACTACCAATCGTAGTAATAGTAGTGGTAGTAGTACGAATAGCAGTAACAGTACCACTGCCAGTAATAACGACTGTGAGAGTTGTAGCAGCAATACGAGTAATGTTGTTTGTTTATATTTTTATATAACAACCAAACAATAATGACAATAGTGGTAGTTAAAGATACTCAACCAACCAATTAACCAACACGTCCACCCCATGGAACCTAACATGCTGGATTCCGCCAACCTTCCGCCCATGCTTCCGCGCCCCTTCCAGCAGGACGTACACGCCTGCTGCATCGCGATGATCATGGGGATTTGAAGAGAAGTCTGACCAACCAACCAGGCAACCCGCCAGACACATCCCCACAACCTGGGAACGGACGGGCATATGTCGTAGGTCGGGCATGTCCCCTGTACAGGACGATTTTCGAAGAAAAATTAATATTAGCCCACAAATATTCGAAACGAAATGAAAACATACCTAAAAACATGGTCCCCATACGACTTTTTGACTATTTTTGAACATTCCTCCTGTAGAGGGACAGGCCCGACTTAACACATGTCATAACCCTTGGCGTCTCCCCGTGAAGGTGTTCAAATGCCACGCCCGCTACCTCGCGAAGCGCACGGGGCCCTGGAAAGAGAGAGGCCTGGTCAACATCATAGGCGAACCGCCTGACACATTCCCACAACCTGGGAGCGGAAGGGCACATGTCATAACCCTGGGCGTCTCCCCGTGAAGGTGTTCAGATGCCGCGCCTGCTACCTCGCGATAAGCACGAGGCGAGGCGAGGCGAGGCCGTGTCCGGCCAAGACGGCCGACCCGCAAGGGGCAAGGCGCGTGGGCCGCAGCCCTCACATGTCACCCTTCTTCTGTGCGAGATCAGATCCAACTGCTCCCAAATCTCTTGCAAAATTGTACCATGATTCGTGGACTTTTGGCAATAAAAGCTTCTGGATATCTTCGCGATGAGCACGGGGCCCTGGAAAGAGAGAAGCTCAGTCAACATACTAGGCGAACCGCCTGGGACACCACCACACGCGGAGCGCGACAAGGGCACATCGAAGGGGCCCAGGTACACACAGACAAATACACACAAATCCCAGGATCCCCCAGATGTTCTAATGTTTTGTGGGTTTTCGTCTTCCCCCCCACTTTTCCTATTTTGCAATATTTTCTGGGTTTTCGTCTTCCCCTCCCCCACTTCCCACATCATCCCATATTTCCGGGGGGATCGACGATTCATTGTGTCTATGTGATTTTTCCCCTCCTGACGAATGTCTTACCCCCTGCTGGCTCCCCCTTGGTGTCTTCACGTGACACGCTTGCTACACCGGGCTTTCCATTGGGGCTCGGAAGAGAGGTCTGGTCAACCGGACAAGCGAACCGCCTGAGAGGTCCCCACAAACTGGGGCGCGCACGGACAAAAATCGCACCCCGTGGCAGCTCCTTCTTGGGGTCTTTGGGCGCAGCGCCTGCAACGTCGCGATCAGAATGCGGCTTGGAAACGAGAGAAGACGACTGAACAGGTAAACGCCTGAGACCCCCGCAGAATCTGGGCGCGACTGGGCAAATGTCTCATCCCCTAGCGGCTCCTCACTGGGGTGCCCAAGTGCCACGTCTGCAACATCGCGATGATCACGGGGCTCTGACTGTAGGAAGGACGCATGTGCGAGTATGAGTAAGGCCTGGCTGAGTATGAGTGAATCTGGATGAAAGCGGTGTGTGTATGAGTGCATGAGTGAGTATGAGTATGTGCGTGTCTGAATATGAGCGGGTCTGCGTGGGAGGGGGTCTGAATGCCAATGAATTCGAGTCTGAGTGAAACTGGGTATAGGTGTATCTTGATATCAGCGAATCTGGGTGTGAGAGCATCTGGGTGCGAGCGCGTCTGAGTGTCACCAAGTCTGAACATGCATGGCCGGAGGACAGGCAGGTCGGCAGAGGAAGGGGCAGAGGCATCGCACGAACATCAAGAAACCCTCACTTAGCATATGGGAAATAACACCGAATGGGAGGAGCAACGGAGAACGGGAGGAGGCAGGAAAGACCAGAGCAACGTGCGGGAACGCGCCAAAGAGAGATGAGAAGGGAGAGAGACATCAGGGCGGGGACTTGACAAAGGTCCTCAGTGTTCGTCGGATCCTCGTCCGGCGTGCATTCCACGTGTATTCGACAAAGGCCGTGTCGCTCAAACTGGCCAAACATGCTGAGACATCGCTGCCGTTTCGAATATCGAGCAGCGTGTGCTCGATTCGTCGATGCCGTCTCGCGTGTCCGTTTGAGGTGCCAAAGCTTAGGTTGTGCCCAAGAGATCCTCACGCCTCGCTCTACAGCTGGCCACGAGCCGATGCGAAAGCGCACGGGATAATTACCCGGGCCGAGGCGAGAGCGAGGCCGTCGCCGCCACTGCTGGTTCTGGCGGTGTTTGGGTTACCTTCCCTCGAATGATGCTCTTCTCCCAGCATCGCTTGCTCGACGCATCCCTTGGCAACGTGGCTCTCGCTGTGCTGCCAACCTCTATTGCTATCCTTCCGTCGCGTCGCTCCGTACGTCGCCAGCCGCCTAAAAACCGAAGAGGCCCCACTTGTACGAGAAGTTGATGATGACTGGCGGGCCCAGGAGCAAGATGGCGCTGGCACGGGCGCGCGTGCGGGGCTGGACGATCCCAGGGCAAGGCTGCACGTGGAGTTTAAGTGCTTGGATACGCGGGGACCTCACTCTGTTCTGGTGGCCAACCAATCTTGGGCGGCCTGCTTGATCCCGTCGTAGTTTTTCCCTCGGTCCGACGGAGCAACTGCTATCAAAAACTTCGGCTTGCCTTCTTCGAGAGAGCAGTCGAACATATCACCGCTGCTTCCCCGACCTGAGCACGCGCGTCTCTAGCCCCACTCCCCAGCTTCACTTCATCCTCCCTGGCGTCAGAACGATTCTGCAAATAGAGAAGAACGCACATTGTTCGAATGAGAAGAGATCTCGAGAGGGGCAGACAAATATTTAATCTACGACGGCATGGCCATCTCGATGTTGGAGATGGCAATTGCGAAATCTGTGCCAACCCATGTTCTCATAACAAAAAAGACCAATGGATAATCGAGCTTGCATCAAGACCCTGTCCCTGCCTGACGATGTACACGTAGTTGTAATACTCATAAGCCACTCGCAAGGAAATAAGTCCAATCAAGTACAATATGGTCCCGTAGTAAGGCACGACTTTGACCCATGGCAAGAGCGCCTCCGAAAACCGACCAATTCACAATGGAACAAATACGTGGAGCGTCCAATCCAGGGCTGAAGCCATCCTGTGACACTGACCCTGATCTCGCACGCGGTGTCAGATCCGACCCAACATGACCGACGGCCGCGAGAAGACAAGTCACTGGATCCAACAAAATGAGAACCTGCATGCGGATGAATCGCTGTACTCCGATCTGTCGGTCATGGTCCGCTGTTGGCATGCACGGGGCGCACAAACATGAATCGCACACATCACATTCACAAGCGAACGGAATCACGACCCACGGAACTACCTGGTATGACAAGCTCTGAGGCAGTCAGGGACGTGCATCCCCATAACCGGGACGCTGCTAGCACTCCGCGACATGGGCCCGACGAGCTCTGCACCCCATTGTGGGCGTTTTCTTGTTCGGCATTTCGAGATTGGGCGGCTGTGGGGGGTCTGGCTCTGGACCTCTGCTTAATGCAACTGTTTGCAGCAGGGCATCCTTCATGGGGGAGACTCCACCTGCTCGAAACAGGCGCCAAACACAGCCAAAATCTACTCCATATGGGGGGGGGGGGGGAGGGGTGCGAGGGCCCGCGCCATCGGCAAAACAATGAATCAGAATACGATCACAGATTCCCGTGGCCTGAGCTTGGAAGCGCTGGCCGTCAGGCCTGTGTGTCAGTGCGAAGGGCCGATCCCTCGAAACTCCGAGGTGTGGTTTTGTTTTTTCTCTTCTCCCCTCCCCGCCGTCGCTCGGACGTCCATTTCCCGTGCATGTTTCGTTTTCGTGCGTGTTTTTGGTTGCTCGATGATCCAGGATGGTGCTCGATGTTTATCGCCGAGAAAAAATGCACACGTCCGAGCGATGCCAAGCCTCAGGCACAGGCCGGAACATAATTTACCCAACTTTGTCTGCATGGCTGTCTTGCTGCATCCGCCGCTGCCGCAGCAGGGAGGCGGTCGCACGCCGGCAACCTTGGAGCTTCGGGGGTCGAAGCTCCGAGGAGGTCGGCAGGGGTGTGCGGTTCTGGACGTCAAAAAGGGCCGCAGCGCACGGGGTCGGAGGATCGCGCCGCACCTCTATAGTGCACTGGCGACGTCGGGATTGAGAACATCGGCACAGGGCCCCAGATCGCGCCGCATCGCGGATATCCACCAACGAGGCGACGCGAGCCTCTCGCCTCTTCTGCGTCAGCCCTGCCAGGTGGGGCTGGCCATTCGGCCTCTCAACCCCACGCACAGCGCCAGGACTCCCATCGTCAAGCTGGGAAGTCTCACAAGAGAGGTCTGCCGAACGTCTGCCGCGCCGGGCGGCGCTCGAGCACAGTTCAAGTTTGAAGCGCCCTGAGAGGAGCGGACAACGCGAAAGGCCAGGGCCTCCCACCCACGCTTACAGCCATCGTGCTGCAAACAAGGAACATCGAACAAGGAACGAAGGGCGTTTGTGCCAAGGGGGGGGAGGGGGGGGAGGGGAGGGGGGGGGGGCGAGGGGGGAGGGAGTTTTTGGGTCGAGGGGGGGGGGGAGGGGAGGGGGAAGGGGGAGGGTCCAGGAAGGGGGTAGGGGGGGGGGGGGGGGGGGGAAGGGGGGGAGGGGAGGGAGGGGGCTCGGATTGTATTGGCTTCTGACAAGGCGCCTCAGAATGCGGGGGGGGATCCAGGACGGGGGAGGGGGGGGGGCGTTTTTGGGCCCTCTTGGGTGCCTCTTGGGTTGTCTGGGGAAACGTCGGGAAAAGGCCAAAGGCGAGAAATCTTCCAAATCGGCAACAAAACAGTCCAAGGAACATTACTGATTTCTGCCTCCCCCAGGAAGATAACTAGCGGGTTGGGGGGGTGGGGTTGGGAGGACACGGGGCACGACTGTGTAGTAAGCACGCTCGGCATACGCGATCATACGGGTGATCTGACCATCTCTCCCAACCCCATCCCCCCAACCTGATAATGGGGAGACAGAAAAAAGGTACCGAACCGATACCGCTACTCAAACCGCTACTCCCAGGACCTCTCCCAGGGTGCGTTCTGATTTGAATTTCGATGCGAATCCAGCGGTGGCGACGAGGGCCTCCCAGGAGGCCTCAAAAAAGGAAAACGAGGGACGGGTAGCGGCGTGGCTACATCCTCCTCCTCTGAGACAACTGTGTTTCTCTGCCTCTCGGGACCCTCCTGGGAAGGGGGGGAGGGGGGGGTGGGGATGCGGGGCGCTCGTGCCTCTCTAGCGCACCCGCGTGGGCTCGCGCGCGCCGCGGGCAGTCGTTCCTCTGTGTCGCCCCCCCCCTCTTACCGAGGGGGGGGGAGGGAGGGCCAGTTACGCCTTCCGGCAAGAGTCTACCATCAGGTCCGACGAGGGAGTACGCAGCATAATAATCATTACCACCAGCACCACTATGGAAGCCATGTGGGAACATGATGACAATATTGAGGGGGATGAGGTCCAGAGAGTCTGTAATGAGGTTCCGTCTAACCTTCTGTCTATAGCTCTTCTGATGCCAACTCGTCAATCGGCGTTCCAGCCGCCAGCTCCCGAAGAAAACGGACGGCTTCCGTAGGCCGGAAAGGTAGAGTATGGGACAGCTCAGGAGAGATGGGTAGGTCGAATTGGAAACGGAGGAGAGTTTCAGCGGAGACCGATAGGCGAGTCACAAGCCTGCGTTGCCGCTGAGGCTTGCTCCTCGCCTTGACGACTCCCTTTTTTCTCCTCGTCCATCTTGTGCCGAAGTTGCAGCGTTACGGCGAAAGTCGGCCTGAAGCTGCTGACCTAGAGTGCAAAATGCATTGCAACCCATCCTTGGAGGCGGCGTTGCCGCTAAGCCCCCAGAGACTGTTCAGACGTAGGGGCAGCACCACGGGAACTTGTAACTACGCGTGCTGACATAGGGGCGGCACCACGGGAACTTGTAACTACGCGTGCTGACATAGGGGCAGCACCACGGGAACTTGTAACTACGCGTGCGGACATAGGGGCAGCACCACGGGAACTTGTAACTACGCGTGATGACATAGGGGCAGCACCACGGGAACTTGTAACTACGCGTGCTGGAACTCAAATTCATTCCATGCGTAGCGTGCTCTCCCATATGCTGCTGATGCTGATGCTACGCTGCCTGATTCACATGGCTGGAGGGCCCCCCTGCACACGCTCCTCCTTCGGAGTCCTGTGCAGTAGGACGTGCACAGGGCCTCTGACAATCCCGATCGCACCCAACATCGGAGGACATACCCCGCAGCTCGATCGGGGTGTAGGGGGCCCTCAGGTGCTCTGGCGCTGCGCGCGCTCAGATGCCCAACAAGCCGAAGTGGGCCCTGACCTTCGCCGCGTGGTCGGGCCCCTTGCTCTTGGCGCGCCCGTCGGCGCGCATCAGAGCCGTCTCCACGTAGATCAGCTCCAGCATGCGGCGCTCAACTCGGCTCCGGATGGCGTTGTCCTTAGTCATAAGGCTCCTCGTCCTCCAACTGCCGCGACCCTCGGCGATGTGGTTCGCCGCTTGGTGGTCGCCGTGGAGGACTGCGGTCGTCTGCAGCTCCATGGAGTGGGCGACCGCCTCCAGACCGTAGAGCACCTGGCAGCTGAGGGCGAGACCGTTCACCTCCGCCTCGGCCGTCGAGAAGCAGACCAACTGCTGCCTCAAGCTGCGCCAGTCGACCAGCATGCGCCCATACATGAAACAAGCGACGCGTGTCTGCGCGCCCGCGTCGCCATGGCTGGCATCCGAGAAGACGTCCAATTGGCAGATGAGGTCCTGCAGCTCGCGAGGGGTGCCCAGCACGTAGACCAGCGCCAACTGGCGGGTAGCCGGTACCGCGAGACCTTCTTGCCCAGAACGAGGGACGTACGCGGCCTCCGAGTCGCATGGCTGGATATCCGCGAGACGCTGTAGGACAGGTCTGGCCGAGTGCGGCTCGAAAGCCACAGGAGTCCACCTGCCGTCCGTTGCGCGCCGCGCACATCATCAGGGTCAGGCTTCTCCTCGTCGTCCTCGGGCTGGACGGGCAGGTCGATCTCATCGTCGGGGTTGATCGACTGGCAGCCGTTGCAATGGGCCATGTTCCACTTCATCAGTATGTCGTTGACGTATTCGTGCTGGTTCAGCGTCAGGCGGTAGGGCTCTATGCCGATGTCGATGGACAAGTACCGAGTGGTTCCCGGACAGTCCGGGGAGATGATCTTCTGGGAACTCGTGGTCCAGAGCGCGCCGATGGAGGTCTGCAGTGTCCTCGCCACGTCCTCGGAGCCCATGAACAAGAAGTCGTCCACGTAGCTCAGCGCATAGCCCAAGACGTCGTCCACCCCGTTAGCCTTGACGAGCCAGACCGAGCTATCGACCGCAGACTGCTTGAGGTGGCACTGGAGCGCGCCGACGGTGAACGTCAGCTTGCGGAGCTCCGCGTCGCGCAGATCGCCCCAAGCCTTCGGCGAGCACCTCAGGCCGTAGATGGCCCTCTCGGCCACCCAGAGCTCGCCCGCCGGCACCAGCCCGAACTTGACGAAGATGGCCGGTGGGCGAATGACCACTCGCTTCTTGTCCACAGGGAGGAACGCGTTCAGAAACGCGGTAGAGACGTCGAGGGCCGACACGCCCCAACAACGGTGCGCGCGCACGGCGAGCGCCATGCGGAGGCTGGCAGTGTCCAAATTCTGCGTGAAGGTCTGCTCCGAAGGGCCCACCGCCTCGAAGTTGCCGCACACGCAGCCGCGCGCCCTGAAGCGCCGATAGCCAGAGGCGTCTGGAGCCTTCTGCCTCGCAACCACCCTCGTGGGCAGCATCTCGGAAGGCTTTGCAGAGTGTGCCTCCGAGGCCGTGAGGGGGCGAAGACAGCCGTCCTTCAGGCTGTTGAGCTCGCTCTCGAGAACCGCTCGCCACTTCTCCCTGGTCATCCCGATCGTCTTCGCGATCTCCGCGCACGTGACGATGCTCAGCCCGCTGTCCTTCACGATCTTGGTGAACTCGGGAGGCGCATTGTCGTCGTCCGCGGCGAGGGCGACCTGCTCCGGGGCCGCGGTGGCAAAAGCCACAGGAATAGATTCGAAATGCCCCGCCATGCGAGGAGAAGGCTGAGGACCAGGAACATCGCGATGACCGAAACCTGCGAGTGCAGCTCGTTGATGCTTGTCTTCTCCTGATCCCAGCCTGCACCCGTGGCCCCTGGTGTGCTTGACATGTCGGCCGCGGCGGGCAGGGCAAGAAAATCCTCCACCGGGAGCTCCGCGATCGAAAGGGCTGCTCGCCGGTGTCGCTCAGGAGAGGCCCGCGCCTGCAATGCGCGTCTCGAGTGCGCGTGCGGTGGAGGCCGCGGCACGCAGGACAAGTGATGTCCTTCGGCACCACCTCCTCGAACACATCTCGGTCACCGGCTGCGTGGGCAGGTCGTCGAAGACGGTCGTCCGATGATCCCGCGGGTGGAGGGGGCTCCAGGGGCACATTCGGGTCGCCACTGCTCTTGGGACTCTGGCCATCAGCACCTTCAAGGACTCCTCCGAGACCGTGGTCAACATGAAGTGCACCTTCCGGAGATCCAGCGCTGGTCGATTCAACAGGTGGCGCTTCTGCAATGCCATCTGGTTGAGCTCCTCCTGCTCTTGGACCCTCGCCGCGAACGTCTTGAGCACCACCGGGGTCCTCAGGCACCACTGCGAAGGACGACGAGGACTCGATTACCCACCGCTGCTGAGGTCGCTTCGCGGTGAGGTCCTTCCGCCCGATCAACCATTTGCTCTCCGCGTCCACGCCCAGGAACGCGGCGTCGCGCGCCCGCTCTGCCCACGTGGACGAAGGGACATCCTTGATGCGAGCGCAGACCTTCGCACCGAAAGCGGGGCGCTTCACTGGTCGATCCTGCGCATCCTGGAGCAGTACGCAGAATGCTGCGCGGCGCACGCCCACAAGGCCTGCCGGTCCAGGGGGTCGCTGAAGGAGAGGAGCATTGCCCTGGCCCTCAGCTTCACCACGCCGATCCCGCGCTCGGCCCGGCCATTCGAGCTGGGCTCGAAACCCGGCGTCGAAGTAACAGCTATCAGAGGGCTCTTCGCCTCGAAGTGTCGCTTGATCTGGTCCCCCGTGAGGTTCCCAGCTCGATCACCATGGATGCGGTAGCAAATCTTGGCCCCCTCGACCTCCATCCGAAGCTGGGCAAGGATAGACTCGATCGCATGAATGCAACTGGCGGCCTTGAGGTTCTCCAGCGGCACGCAGAAGTACCAAGTCTTGGAGACCATGCCGCTCTCGTCCTCGACCTCGTCGTCGGCCGCGATGCTGGGGTCGCCGCCTGGGGAGAGCTTCTCCTCCTGTTCTTCGGGAAGCTCGAGCTTCGGCCTGCCGGGCCGCGCCGAAGGGCCGAAGTTGGGCACGCAGACGCTCGGCCCAACATGATTCGTCCGCAGCTCCAGGCCCCCGAAGGAATTCACCCCGAACATGGCCGCCACCTTCTTCGCCAGCTCGGTGTCCTGCTCAACGGAGTCGCCCGCGACCACAGCGTCGAGTCGAGGGGCGCCACCGATGTCGGACTCCCCCGGCGCCGTTGGCTCAGGGTTGGGGAGTGGGGAGCCTGCGAACGCGTTCTCCTTCGCGATCGACTCCGGGCGCTCGCGGCCCCTCTTGGCAGCCGGAGTCTCGACGACGTAGGCCCCGAGAAGGAAATGAACGGCCTGCTTCGCCGAGTTCTCGGGGCGGCTGGAGGGGCGCCGCCCTGGGAGGTGCGGCCCGGAAGTGTCAGTGCTGAGCTGGCCTTCGGGCCTCGTGGAGACGTCGAAACGGTGATGGGCTCGAAGGCGACCGCGAGCTCCACGACGGCCTGGGCGGTCGGGTCGAACGCTGATGCGCCCGCCGCCCATGTGCTTCTGAAGCAGCTCACGACGACGGAGTCCAGCAGCGAGAGTGCTCATGCGCTCATCTTTGGTGGCGCGCTTCGCCTGGCGCCTGAGATCGCGCAGAAACTCTGCATCGCCCTCCTCGATGTAGATCGCGCCCTTGTCGCGGAGCAGGGCGATGACCTCGCCCGTGGGACAGCTCAGGGTGCATGCCGAGGAACTCCATGAAAGGTCTAGGCTCATCTCGTCGATGTAGCTGCCCAACGGGAAGAGCCACTGGAGGTCCTCACCCAGCGCGTGCACGGCATTTCCCACCATCATGGCCTCTTCCACCCCTGTTGCCGTCTCCAGCGGGACCGGGGCGGCGCGTTCAGGCAGGTCGCTGAAGGACTTGATGCCGCGAAGCTCGTGGGTGGCGCCAAAGTCCGCGAGGATCCAGCGCTTGCCGTCCTTGACCAGAAGCCTCCTCGCCGCCTGCGGGCCGCCGGGGACCTTGATCACCTTCGCGATCGGCGGCTGCCCGCGCGAAGGCGGAGCCGAATCAGCCGGCGCCGGCGCGGGCGCTGCTGTCGAAGCAGGCGCAGCTGTCGGCGCAGGCGCACGCTGGCCGTGATCAGGAGGAGCAGCGGCCGCGGCCGAAGACGGACTCCAGGGAGGCGGGGGTGGAGGGACATCGAGGACATCGTTGAACTCGTGAGCGTCGTCGTCGTAGAAGTCGGCGAGGCCTCGGGGGCGATG
Source organism: Prorocentrum cordatum (assembly GCA_963575745.1). Classification (NCBI taxonomy): domain Eukaryota; class Dinophyceae; order Prorocentrales; family Prorocentraceae; genus Prorocentrum; species Prorocentrum cordatum. Next base: position 21,412 of record CAUYUJ010014231.1, read on the forward strand.
AGATCGAGCAACGCGCCCGGCAGGGACTGCCGAGGAGGATCCAAGCTCCATGAGGGCCTCAGCTCCTGTCGCACAATCCGCTGACGTCGCTGGTAGTCAAGGGACTCGGAGTTGCAACCGCTGCCGACTTGCCAGCGGCTGCCGGCCTGCCCGCCTCGTCCGCGCAAGCGGCCGAAGTCGATGGAGATCCTGCCGAGGCTGCGTTCTGGTCCTCCGCCTGGCCCCTCTTGGCCTTCGCCGGAGCCTTGGGGCTCCGCGGCCGGCGGCAAGCTGCCGTGTCATGGCCGCCCGCGCCGCAATTGGAACAGCGCCCATCGGTCGGCTCCAGTCGGGCGCCATCCGACCTGCAATGGCGCATCGGGCATGGCCATCCCGCGCTGCAGCCCGTCGCGAAGTTGTTGAAATGCGGGCAGATGGCCACGCCCTTGCCTCCCGCGGCTTCCTTGCCCTTCCCGAGCCTGCCCTTCGGGTCGCCTTTGGCCGGCTTGCCGCCCTTCGGGTCGCCCTTGGTCGGTTTGCCCTTGCTGGCGGCCGCAGCGGCAGCGGCCGCAGCGGCAGCGGCGGCCGCGGCGGCAGCTGCTCGAGCCGCCTTCGTCGAAGGATTAGGAAGGTCCTTCTCCTTGACGTCGCCCGAGTACTCCCGAGCCTCGGCGCTCAAGTACCTCCAGAGAAGATCTATTTGAGCTTGGTGGACCGTCCCGGCCGTGATGTTGTTCTGCACCAGGAACGCGGAGAAGCGGTGCTTGAACTCCTCGATGCTCTCCAGGAGCTTGCTCGCGGTCTGCTTCAGGGCCGCCATCTGGGTGGGTGGGTCAGGCAGACTGGTGTTGAGGATGACCAAGCGGTTCAGCGCGAACTTCCACTCTGCAAGCTCGTTGTGCACCCCTTGACCTCCACCACCTTGCCTTTCTGCACTCGCTCCAAGACTGCATGCTTGTCGCTCCCTGTCCCCGGCCCTGCGTCCACGTACGCGGTGAAGAGAATGTCGCACGTGCTGACGAGCTTCGTCGATAAGCACATGGTCTTCACGTTTTTCGGGACGAAGTGGAGGAGGAGGGAACGCAAGCGGAGCTCGATCGCGTGGAAGGACAAGATCTCAAACGGCTCCGGCACAATGGCGATCGGCCGCGCGGCATGGCGCATCAGCGGGCCCTCCTGGAGGTACTGTGCATGAGCGCGCTGCACAGAGTCAGGGCGCAGAAGCCAGTAGCGCTTGATGTGCCAGCGCAGCCCTCCCAGATCCAGGCCCACCGACTTCACCCAGTGCTCCAGGTTCGACGGCTTGGCCGCCACGCCCCCGCTCCACGTGAGCTGAGGGAGCTCCGCGGCCTTGATCTTCGAGAGCACGGTCTCCAGGCCAGCGTCGCGCTGCGGAGGGCCCTGGTGGATCGCAGCGGCTGCGGCTGCAGGGTCAGGCGGCGGCGGCGGAGGTGGAACTCCCGGTGCTCGTCCGCGACCTCCCTGAGGTAGAAATCCTCCAAGACCGAAGCCTCCTGGATCGTCGTCCCCACCGCCACCTCCACCTCCTGGGGCACCTGGAGCGCCGCCATGGTGATGACCACTACCTCCAACACCTCCCTGGGGCTGCTGAGGAAGTCCTCCGAAACCGCCCTGATGACCACCATGTTGATGATGATGCTGAGGGGGTCCTTGAGGGAAGGCTGCAACGAAGCCGCCAGCCTGCTGCTGGGGAGCAGCGTGGTGAAGGAGTCCAGCTGCGTGCGCATGCTGAAGGTGGTCGAACCGTGGCGAAGCAGCAGCGGGGTGAACATGAAGCCGACGAGGATCACCATGAAGAGCACCAAGATGATCCTGATGAAGACCAGGGGGTACTTCCTGAAGGTTTCGGGATGGCTCTTGGGAGGCCTCCTGCTGCATCGTCCAATCCTCGTGCTCATACTCGGCGGCGATCTGGGCAGCATTCGGCTCGTTGTCCTCGTCGGGCTCGGGCGCGTCGGAGTCGTCCGCGTCGAGCCTGGCCGCAGCGCACGACGAGGGCGCTGGGTCGCTAGGTTTCGCCTGCCCGCTCTGGGGTGCACCCTTTGCGGGCTTAGGCGCAGCAGGGTCCGGCGTCGCGAACCCACTCCTGGCCTCAGCAGCCGACGCCACCGAGGCTGACGAACGCAGCCGGACGTTCTCCGCCCTGAGCTGCTCCATCTCGCGCTTCATGGAGCGCATGTCCGCCATGAGGCTCTTCAGCTCGCTCCCCGACTCCGCGGTCTCGAGGGACACTGCGGCCCCGCTGCCCGCGTCCGAGATGTCGTACTCTTCCAGAGCACGGGGCCGCTGAAGTGGTGCAGAATTCGGGGCCGCGCCCGAAGTCGAGGAAGCCGGTGCGTCGAGGGCGCGGAGGCCCTGACATGCGGACGCGGCTCCGGCGGCCATGCCAGTGACCAGCCGGGCGGTCCCGCCCACGGCGCCAGTGGCGACGGCTCCGAAGGCCTGGCCCGCGACGGTGCCCGTCGAGGCCATGAGGCGGCCGAAGGCGGCGCCTCCTTGCGCGATCATGTGCTGCGCGCGGTGGTGGCTGTAGGCGTAGTCCAGGCTCTGCGCGCAGCCGTTGCACACCGCCTGGCCCAGCCTGCGGGTGACGCAATGGCTGTGGACCGACCCACCGCATGCCGTGCAGGTCACTGACGGGCCTGCCAGAATATCACCACAGCATGGGCATGTAAGCAACATCCACGGAAAAATACAATATTAAATTGATGTAGACGGGGGGGCTCCCATGAATCCAGCGCCCCTCGGCGTTGGGCTAATAACCCCAGTTACGCCTTCCGGCAAGAGTCTGCCATCAGGTCCGACGAGGGAGTGCGCAGTAGAATAATCATTACCACCAGCACCACTATGGAAGCCATGTGGGAACATGATGACAATATTGAGGGGGATGAGGTCCAGAGAGTCTGTAATGAGGTTCCGTCTAACCTTCTGTCTATAGCTTTTCTGATGCCAACTCGTCAATCGGCGTTCCAGCCGCTAGCTCCCGAAGAAGACGGACGGCTTCCGTAGGCTGGACAGGTAGAGCATGGGACAGCTCAGGAGAGATGGGTAGGTCGAATTGGAGACGGAGGAGAGTTTCAGTGGAGACCGATCGGCGAGTCACAAGCCTGCGTTGCCGCTGAGGCTTGCTCCTCGCCTTGACGACTCCCTTTTTCTCCTCGTCCATCTTGAGCCCAAATTGCAGCGTTACGTCGAAAGTCGGCCTGAAGCTGCTGACCTAAAGTGCAAAATACATTGCAACCCATCCTTGGAGGCGGCGTTGCCGCTAAGCCCCCAGAGATTGTTCAGACATAGGGGCAGCACCACGGGAACTTGTAACTACGCGTGCTGACATAGGGGCAGCACCACGGGAACTTGTAACTACGCGTGCTGACATAGGGGCAGCACCACGGGAACTTGCAACTGCGCGTGCTGGCATAGGGGCAGCACCACGGAGACTTGTAACTACGCGTGCTGGCATGCGGGCAGCACCACGGGAGCTTGCAACTGCGCGTGCTGGAACTCAAAATTTCATTCCATGCGTAGCACGCTCTCCCACATGCTGCTGCTGCTGATGCTGCGCTGCCTGACTCACATGGCCGGAGGGCCCCCCTACACACGGAGGGAGGGGGGGGGGGCGCAGGCCTCTCGGGCTCGTGGGCGTGATGGGGGGATGGGGGCGGGGAGGGCCCCGAGGGGAACGAGCCCTGGATCTAATTCGGAGGCAGGCGGGGAGGGGAGGGGCGGTGGAGGGGAGGGGCGGTGGAGGGGAGGGACGAGGAGGGAAGGACGAGGAGGAGGGCGAGGAGGGGCGGGACGAGGGGGGGAGGGCGAGGAGGGGGAGGGACGAGGGGGAAGGACGAGTATTGCCAGCCGACAGCTTTGGGGGGGGGGAGGGCTTCGAGGGCAACGGGCCCTGGATATACCTCAGAGGAAGAGGTGCAGCGTGAACCGCCCGTTCTGCATCGCCCGGTGAAAAGATATCCGCGACCCGGGGGCCAGGCGGAAGCAGGCGACCTTCCAGGAGGAGGAGGAGGAGGAGGAGGAGGAGGAGGAGGAGGAGGAGGAGGAGGAGGAGGAGGAGGAGGAGGAGGAGGAGGAGGAGGAGGAGGAGTGTGTGTGTGTGTGTGTGAAGCTCTACAGAGAGGTGCCAGCATCTCGCAGCAGTTCGCAACTCTGGCCTTCGCTGGACTCCTCTCTAGAGTGCGCCGCGGCTCGAAACTTGGCCGCGCGTGGCCTCGAAGGTACCCAAGCTCCCACCCACCCCCTTCAACGGCGGGGCTGCCACGTTTTAAAGACAGGCAGGCCGAAGGGGCGGGGCTGTAAACGGAAAAAGAAACAAGTTAAAGAAACCTCCCAGGCCCCTAGGACGTCCGAGCGGGCAGGCTCGCTGGAGCCGCGAGGAAAACCAGGACGCCAGAGCAACAAAACTGGGCGCCAAGGCCCCGCACCCCAAAAACGGGACGCCAAAAAGTTTCGCGGGGGACTCAGCGCCGAAGGCCCAGGAGGTTCAGGATCGTCGAAAGAGGGAGGGGAGTCTCAGACGAAGGGGTGGAATTGTTCTGACCTGCTCTTGACGCTCTGGGCTCACTGGGGCTCACTAGGGACTCAGGTCGCCTCTGGGTCAGGGGCGGGGATGGTGACGGAGTCGTAGTCTGGATCGAAAAAGGAGATACCCTCTGGGATCCCAGAGGCTGCAAACTTGCCGAAGGCGTCTGGATCCTTTGTGCCCATGTCGGCCCCGAGGAAGTAGCGTCCCTGTCCGTCGTGGCAACTATCACATCCCGTCGAGGTGCAGCTGGACCAGGCGGGCGTTGTGGTTCCTCGGCGGCGTGCTGTGTTTGTGCACCCCTCCCAACTGCACCAGTGAGTTGGCCACTGTGTTCTCGAGTGTCGGAGGGTCCGCCGCAATCCAGATCTTTGTCATCTCTCCGTTGTGAGTGCTTTGCATGCGGCAGTGGCGAATGTCGTCTGCGAGGATGCTGTTGGTCGGGCGCTCTTGCCTGACTTTCTGCTGATACTGCGTGAGCGCCGCCAAGTTCTGCTGTCCGATCTTTTCGCCCTGCGCGATGAGGGCGCCAACCAGCGCCATCCACACGTGCGGGTGGGGGATACCCAGGGCTACGAGCTCGTCGACTGTCTGGCCCGACTCCAGCTGCTCGCGCTTCTCCTTCCTGATCCTGGCGGCCTCCGTGCCGTAGTACTTCGCGGTCAGCTGCATCGACTGGACCACGTCGTGCTTGGTGGGCATCTGCACGTGTCGGTAGCTGGCGGCCTCGAGTTGGTTCAGGCCTTGCTCGTGGCGGAGAGACATCCGCATCAGGATGGGGACGATGGCCTGGACCCATTCGATCGGCATGCGCTGCAAGCTGGCGACATCCTGTCGGGCCAAGCCGAAGTGCGTGTCGGTGGCGTCCCAGACCATGGGGGCTGGCCCAGCCGCGGCTGCCGCGGCGGCTGCTGGTGCCGGCGGTGCCTCCACCCCTTGGCCTCCTCCTCTGCGTGAGCGGCGGGGCGCTCCTCGCTCGTTGCTGCGGGTACGATCGCCCTCTCCGCGCTGGCGGCCTCTGAGTTCGCGCTGGCGTTCTTCGGTCCCAATGCTCAGAGCACGCTCCGCGAGGTTCGACAGGAGGAGGAGGAGGAGGAGGCGGAGGAGGAGGAGGAGGGAAGGACGGAAGGAATGAATGAAAGAAGGAAGGAAGGAGGGAAGGAAGGATGGAAGGAGGAAGGAGAACGGAAGGATGGAAGGAAGGAAGGAAGGAGGGAAGGAAGGAAGGACGAGGAGGAGCACCTCGGAGCGAGGAGGAAGAGCGAACGGCATAAACATACATTTTTCAAGCTCCGCGCGGATTTCTTGGACTGGCGCGGGGCCCCCCTGGCGGCGCCTCTGGCGCCGCCTCTGGCGCGCTCCGCGCGCCAGGGAGAGGAGCCCAGCGCCCGATCCAAGACATCCGCACGGAGTGCCGAAGTTTTACAATCAAAGCGTGTATCGGGGACGGGTGGTACAGACGAGGCGTTGACCAAAGGAACCCCAAATAAAGAACGAGGCCAGTTTTTTCTCCACAAGTTAAGCTTCGGCTTCCCATCGAAAACTGCAGGAAAACCTTAGGCAAAGTTTGGAACAATGATGGAACACCGAGCCCCTCCCCAACGCAAAGGGTTCCTTCTTCAGCGCCCCGACTGTACGGACGCAATACCATTGGAGGCCGAAGCGGGGATTTCTTGGGCGGCGGGCGGCCAGTGGAAATGGTAAAGGAAGGGCCGCAGAGGCAAGGACACAAGGGCACCCTAGACGAAGGCGCGCGTCCTCACTGGGCGCGTTGACTGTACCCTTGCCTCTTGTTCGCCCTCTGGGGCCTGCTGGGAGGCACTCGTCGCCAATGCTGGATTCGCCTCGAAATCTTGGTCAGAACGCACACGGTGAGAGGTCCGGGAGTAGTGGTACCGGTAACTCGTGGTTTCCCCAATGCCCCCGCCACGAGCACGCGAACGTGTGCACACCCGCGCCTTCGCGGTCTGGGCTCCGTGCGCGATTCGGTGGATGCGCGGTCGCACGGGTACGTTCCACGCGGGGCGTCCGCGAAAGAGACGCCCAACATTCAAAGGGTCGTGTCCCAAGGGCCTGGCCCGCGAAACCGTGTCGATACGGAGATGTTTCCCGTCGAAGGCCCCGGGGCTTCTCCCGGGACCAGCTTTTCGGCCCGGATCGTTGTTTGGAGGGTCCAAAGGGCCCTGGAGATGCAGCATGCTGGAAGCCGAGCATCTCGGAGAACCCGGCCTGAGGACCCCTGTTCTGCCATGGTGGGCCTCGCTCAGAGGGCAGGAAGAGCGGGAGCATCAGGACGGGGGAGGGTATTCTTCATCGTCGTTGTCGTCGTAGTCTTCTTCCTCCTCTGCCGTCTCCATCTCGCCATTCCTCCCCCTGCCCCTCCACTCCTCCGCCCCGTCCTCCCCCATTCTCCTCCGTCTCCTTCCTACATCTTCTTCTCCGCATCCCCCCTTCCTCCTCCGCCTCCTCTCCACTTCTTCGTTTCTCCATCTCCGCTTCCTTACCTTTCTCCTTCTTCTTCTTCTTCTTCTTCATCATCTTTGTCTTCTTATTGTTTTTATTCCTCCTCTTCCTCCTTTTCCTCCTCCTCCTGCTTCCTCCTCCTCGCCGTCCTCCTCCTTGCCGTTCATCCTCCATGTTTTGACTCCCACAAGATACCGGGCATCTTTGCCCTTCTCCCTCTTCCTCCTCCTCCTCCTCCTTCACTTCCTCGTCCTCCTCCTCCTCTTCTTCTTCCTCCTCCTCCTCCCCAGAAGTCCCGACCCCGCCCGCCTCGACACCCCTGTACACCTCTGACACACTCCCCCCGAAACTTTCGACCTGTTCGAGCCGCTGGACCTCGAGGCTGCCGGCCCCGGGTTTTTCCTCCCGGGCTGCACTCTGACCGCCCCGGAGCCGAATGGGCCTCCAGGTGCCGAGCGTGGCGAAACGACAGGTCTGGGCCATCCTTCTCCTCGTCCTCCTCGAACTGCTCCTCCTCCGTCTCCTCCTGCTCCTCCTCCTGCTCCTCCTCTTCTGCTTCCTCCTCCTCCTCCTCTTCTTCTTCTTCCTCCTCCTTGTCCTCCTCCTCCTCCTCTCCTCCTCGGTCCTCCAGCTTCCTGGTCTGACGCCGCCGTCCAGACTTGTGGGCTCCGCCCCGCAGGCAACGTCTCCCCTTCGCCCCCGCCCACCCCTTCCGCCGCGCCTCTTCTTCGGACATGGTGTCGGCTGCGGCTGCCAGCGCGGGCCTCTCCACACGGCGGGAGGGGGGGGGGCAGAAGAGGGGCGGGGTGGGGCTGCGGGCCAGAGGGGGGGAGGACGACGGGAGGGGGAGGGAGAGAGGGAGGGAGCGAGGAAGGGGTGGGGGAGGAGGGAGGGGGGGGGGGAGAGAGAGAGGGGGGAATGGGGGGGGGAGAGCGGGATTGGGAGGGGGGAGGGGAGAGGGGACGGGGAGAGTGCAAGCTAGGTGCGCTCGCGTCATCTCTGACATCGTACCCCTCCCTCCCATCCCTCACCATGGCGTAGATATCCTCTCTAGTCGCACAGTCGGATGTCGAGCAGGGCAATGATCCCGAGAGGGTGCGCGATGCATCTTAGAGCACGGCATAGCAGGGCGTAGTAGGTCATAGCGCGACCTGAGTTTGCGTATTGAAGAATTGCATCGCAAAGCATTGCGACGCAAATACTGACATTCCACAGCGGCACAAAACAGAACATGGCATAGCATGTCGTTGAATATCAAAGCGTAAGTATGGCGTGTCACTACGTGGTCAAGCAATACATACCCTAGCACTGCAGCTGAAGGCATGGCATCGCACAGCGGAACACCACATACCATTGCATTGCATGCCATGGCATGGCACTAGAAATAATGACGCCTACGTTGGAGCGGGAGCACGAATCGGAACGAGCGGAAGCGCGGAAATGAGGCCACCGCTGCAGCAGGAGCACGATTCGGAACGAGCGGAACCGCGGACATGACGCCAACGCTGCAGCGGGAGCGCGATTCGGATCGAGCGGAAGCCCCAAAACGAGGCCAGCGCTTCAGCGGGAACAACGTTTTGAAAAAAGACCAAGCGAAAACCTGACTCCCGGGAATGTTGTGTAAAAAACTAGACGCGGAGGAGGGCCGAACAGCTTCCGGACGTCATCAGGGTAGGGGCGAGAGTAGTATTCATATGGTGTAATTGTATAAGGGAGGGGGAGGCGGGGCGGAGAGAGGGGAGGGGGAGGGGGAGGGTAGGCTAGGTGCGCTCGCGTCATAACTGTCGTCATACCCCTCCCTCCCAATCCTTACCATGGCGCAGATCTCCTCTTTATGCGCACAGGCTGATGTCGAGCAAGGCAATGATCCCGAGAGGGTTTGCGATGCGTGGTAAGCACGGCAGAGCATCGTGTAGAAGAGCGCGGCAGAGCAGAGCATGTCATAGCATGGCTTGGCATTGCGTAGTGTAGAATTGCATCACCAAGCGTAACATCGCAAAGCGTGGCATCGCACAGCGGAGCGCAACGCAACATCGCATTGCATGCCTTGGCATGGCACCAGATGCCTTGGAGGGCGAATGGCCCGGGTACGAAACGATAAAGCCTGTCCTGAATCCCGGATCCATGTCCTGCGCAACCGTGTCTGCCCGATGCGGGCGCTTTCGAATGCCAAGTGCTGTCTGGTCGGGGCAACTGTAATAGTGTAAGGTCCCCCCCTTCCTTTCGACACGCTGTCGTGCGTCCCCCGAGCCCCGTTCCAAGTCTCCCTGGGTTCCCCAGACACCTCTGCACGAGGCGTGGCGGAGGGCCCGAAGACTTCCGGAAGCTCCAGGGGACGCGCAAAAACTGCCGACGGCGACGACGATGCAGACGACGACGGCGGCAGCGGCGGCGGGGGAAGCTGCGGCGTGCGATGACGGATGTCAGGGAACAGGGGATATGTCGACCCCTATCCCAGGCTTCGTGGGGTTTCCGAATGGACCAGAAATTTGGGGCCTAACCCTGGGATATACGATGGGGGGGTGTCCATTCTCGATAGGGGTGCGTCCGAATAGCCCCCTTGGGGTGTATCCCAGGGTTTTCCCATTCTTCTGAGCGGCCAGACTTTTCGGGCGAAACTCGGGGATTGGGGGAGAAACATCGCCCGCGAGCTGCGGCGTGCGATGGCGGATGTCAGGGAATAGTGCGGCGGGCTGCCAGGCTCGATGGCCTGGCTCCCTTGAGCAACCGGCTCCCCCTGGGCCCCTGGACCCCTCACGGGGTCAAGTCGGATCGGCGTTTTCCAGCCGGATCGTTTTGAAGCGGGGGGGGTGTCTACGGCACCAAAACCAGCGAATCGACACCGAATGCGTAATCACTTCCGATGGCTTTTGGAAGGGATTTTTTTTATTCTGGGGGCCTATTTGGAAAGACCAAACACCATGCCGTGGCATGGCGCTGGAAATTCGCCGGCCCAACGGGCCAGAGGCCTGCTGAGATCTCCGTCAACTGGTAAACAATATGTCTAATTCGCGCGCGCGGAGCGGCCCCTGGGGGTCCCTGGACGAAGTACCCCGGGACGGTCCCGTCAGAGATGGTTTTGCGCCTGGGCGCGGCTTTCAGGCGCCCCAGAGCGCTCCAAGAGTCGCTTCCCGATCGGTCCAAGACGCCCAAGATGGCCTCCACATGGCCGCAGACGCCTCCACGACGCCTACAGATGCCTCCAAGAAGCATCTCAAGAGGGCCCTAGGAAGCAAAAATCACTGATCCCCCTTAAGTTCTTGACGGATTGTGGTGTTCTCACCTGTTCGGCTTCCCGACGCTCCAAGACGGCCCCAGAGGCTCCGAATATCGCTCCAAGACAGCCCAAGAGGCCTCCAAGAGGGCCCCAAGACGGCCCTCCAGGGCCCCAAGACGGCCCAAGACGCCTCCAAGACGGCCCAAGATGGCCCCAGGACGGTCCAAAAGGGGGTCCCAGACGCGGAACCCGAACGGACATTTCGAGCCCTCGGCCTCAAGAAACGTCCAGGAGGCCCCAAGAGCTCCCCAAGAGGCTCCAAGAGGTCCTCAAGAGGCATCAAGAGAGCCCCAGGAGGTCCCCAAGAGGTCCCCAAGAGGCCCCAAAGATGCCCAAGAAGAAGCCCCCAGGGCCCCCAAACGGCCTCCATTAGACCTCAAGAGGCTCCAAAACTGCCTCCAAGAACTTCCCGAAACGCCTGCCAAGAGACCCCAGCAGCGCCGCATTGACAACGATCCCTCGGCCAAACTGCAAAGATGAGGCTACATGGGCCGGCGGAATGAGCGAAGCGATTGAATAATGACGCCAACGCTGCAGCGGGAGCACGATTCGGAACGAGCAGAAGCGCGGAAATGAGGCCAACGCTGCGGCGGGAACGCGATTCGGAGGACGCGTAGCCTGACATAGCATGGCGTGACGAAGCCCCAAATTGGGGGTGGGCTTCTGCGACCCCCCAAACCAACGAATGGACACCGAATATGTAATCTCTTCCGAATGGGGCCTATTTGGAAGGATCGAAAACCATGCCGTGGCATGGCGTTGGAAATAATGACGCCAGCGCTGAAGCGGGAGCACGATTCGGAACGAGCGGAAGCGCCCAAATGAGGCCAACGCTGCAGCGGGAGCACGATTCGGAACGAGCGGAAGCCCAAAAATTAAGCCAACGCTTCAGCGAGAGCAACATTTTGAAAAAAAATCCGGGCGAATACCTGGCTCCCGGGAATGGTGTGTAAAAAACCAGTACGCGGAGGGTGGCGGGACAATTCCCGGACGTCACCAGGGGAGGTAGGAGAGTAGTACTCATATTGAATACGTGTATATGGGGAGGGGAGACAGGAAGGGGGAACGGTCGAGAGGGACCCCGGCTGCAAAGCAGAAGCGGGACGTGGTGACCAAGGCGACGCTTGCCCCCTCTGCACCCGGTGAACAGGAGAGGCAGCGGCTTTGGACGCGCCTCGGCGTGCGCGCCACGGATCACTGAGAAGAGAAAGCGTCGCCTTGGGGCATCCCCCTCGGAGGCCAAGTGCCGGGTCTGCAGAGCAGGTTGCCGAATGTCCTCGCAGGGCACGGGAGACAGAACAGAGGAGGCTAGCACGAGTGCGCTAGCGGTGAGCAACAAGTCGCGCCTGAGCAGACGTGCGGAAGGCCTGCTGGAGCTCGTTCGAGGCGGACCGCGCTCTTCGGAGCCTGTCGAGAAGAGGTCTGCACGGTCCCTAGATGATACGCAGCATGAGTGCGAGGCTGGAGGCGCGCTGTTGCAGCGACGTGAACGTTACTTGTGGTGAGCGCGGCTTAGCGATGCTGGTGGGGCTGCAGCTCCGGCTCGGGCCTGAAGGAAGAAGGGGGCAGGAAGATGGAGGGGGGCAAGCACTGCCTCCGCTGGCTCCCGTCGTTGGAGGCGGCCTCGCTTGACTCTCGCCGCGCCCCGCCCGCCCTCCGCCGAGGAAGAGATGCCAACGCCTTCGATGCTCGGAGGCAGGGCGGAAACGCACAGCCTCCGTGAGCGCCACCCTGTCCGCGAGCGCCACCCCTGGGACGCGAAGCTCCGGGAGAGGAGGGCGGGGCCCCGCGGTCGGCCCCGCAGCACCCAGTGGACGCGTCCTGTTCTCGGCACGCCGCGGTCCACCTTCGAACAGTGCTGGTTGAGGGAAAGGCGGTGCAGGCAAGCGGGGCGCCACGTGGCGATCACGAGCTCCTTCTCTTGCCGTCAATGCTGCTGCTGCTGCCCTCCTCCTCCTCCTCCTCCTCCTCCTCCTCCTCCTCCTCCTCCTCCTCCTGCTCCTCCTCTACCTCTCTTCCCTCCCTCTCCCCCTCGACCTCCTCCTGCTCCTTCTCCTCGGCCTCGTCCTCTGCCTCTCCCCTCCCCTCCCCTCCCCATCCTCCCACCCTGCTCCTCCGAGCAGCAGCAGGCCGAGCAAGGCATGTGGGAGCGGCGCGCAAAACGGCTGAGGCCTAGCGCAATTGTACAGACCGGGGCGAGGCGGACCATTGCTTTCCTCCGCTCACGCTGGCCAGATGCGCCCAACCGCCGCGACCTGGGCGAACTTCTCGGGCGTGTCGATGGCCGGGTGCATGGCCATCACGTGCAGTATCCAGCGCTCCCTGTGCGGGTCAATCGCGACGCGGTGCAGGAAGGAGTCGTCGAAGACGAGGACCTCGCCCTGCCGCCACCGCAGCACCCGGGGCCCGACCTGTATGCGCGAGGAGCCGCCGCAGCCGCTCAGGCACAGGTGCAGCGTCAGCCGCCCGTTCTGCACCGCCTGGTGGAAGGATATCCGCGACCCAGGGGCCAGGCGGAAGAAGGCGACCTTCAAGGAGGAGGAGGAGGAGAAGGAGGAGGAGGCGGAGGAGGAGGAGGAGGGAAGGACGGAAGGAATGAATGAAAGAAGGAAGGAAGGAGGGAAGGAAGGAAGGATGGAAGGAGGAAGGAGAACGGAAGGATGGAAGGAAGGAAGGAAGGAGAACGGAACGAAGGGCACAAACATACGCTTTCGGAGCTCCGCGCGGATTTCTTGGACGAGCGCTGGGCCCCTCTGGCGGCGCCTCTGACGCCGCCCCTGGCGTGCTCCGCGCGCCAGCCCCTGGCGTGCTCCGCGCGCCAGGGAGGGGGGCCCAGCACCGATCCAAGGCATCCGCGCGGAGCTCCGAAAACTTACTACGAAAACGTGTATCAACGACGGGCGGTCAGGACGCAAGACCCTTGGAAGCCGAGGTTGGGATTTTCTTGGCGGCGGGCGACGCGTGAGAACGGCAAAAGACGGGCCGCAGAGGCAAGGACACGAGGGCACCCTAGATGAAGGCGCGCGTCCTTAATAGGCGCGTTGACTGTATCTGACATCTTCGGGGCCCTGGGACACACAAATAAGTACACACAAATAACAGGATTCCCCATATTTTCTCATATCTTCTGGGTTGTCGTCTTCCTCCCCGCTTCCCATATTTCCTCACATTTTCCTGGGGGTCGACGATGAATCGTGTCTGTGTGTTTTTTTCCCCTCCTGAATTTTCTCTCCTTCGGCACCTGCTCATGGTCGGGCTGGAGGTACGGCAGATCTGGGTGCCGCAGCCCGGGGAGCAGAGGCTGCAGGATCCTGTGAAGGGGCCCAAGGACACACAAATACACCACACACACATAAACAGATACCCCATACTTTCCCATATGTTTTGGGTTTTCGTCTTCCCCCCACTTCCCACATTTCCCCATATTTTCTGGGGGATCGACGATTCATTGTGTCTGTGTGTTTCTTTCCCTCCTGAATCCTGCACGTGTTGGGGGCGTACCTGCTGCACAGCCCGCCGTGGAGGCTGCGCTTCTGGTACGGCTGGCCCGGGAAGCCATGCGGCGGGGGGCCGCCCAGGTCGCCGTCGTAGAGCAGCATCTTGGTCCAATTGCTCGGCCTCCGAATGAGGTCCTCGCCGTACGCAACGGGCCACTGCCGCTTCCGGATGCGCCTGAGGTCGTCCAATATCTCTGGGAAGCCGTTTCGCATGGCGTCCGCCAGCTGGCCCACGGCGGAGGCCGCCTCGAGCTGCAGGTCGGCGCGCTGCCATTCGGCGAGGGTGCGCAGGCCGCGCACGTAGCGAGAGCACATCTGCCACGGGCTCGCCCACGGCACAGCCCCCGAGGGCCGCAGAGCCGCCAGCAGCCTCGCAGCCATCCGGTGCGCCGCGGCCCGCCGCAGCAGCTCGCTGGCCTCGCTCGCGAGCTGCGCAACGCACGCGGGGTCGTCGGTGCAGTAGGACAGCGCCGCGCGGCCCAGCAGCGACCCCTCGACGAGCTGCAGGGACCGTCGGTGCGACCTCCTGGCGCTCTGCCGCCTCAGGCGCGCCCCGCGCACGAGCCTCAGCGCCTGCGTGGCCCACCCGGCCACGCTCTCCGCTGCCGGCGCCTCCCAGCGCAGGCGCAGCGCCCGCTGCGCGCGCACGCCGCTCGCCGGCGAGGGCCCGCGCAGCAGCGCCTGCACCGCGCCGCGGGCCGCGGCGGCCCGACGCGCCGCCGGGGAGCGTAAAAGCGCCGGCGCCGGCGCCTCCACCCGCCCCCGGGCCCAGGCCGACGGGAGCGCCGTCGGGGGCGCCGAGAGCTGGTGCGGCGCGAAGCTGGCGCAGGACGGGAAGAACGTCTGGCAGCGCTCCACGAAGGGGTTGCAGCCTCAGGAGGCCACAAGCGAGCCCTGCCCAACCACCCCACGATCTCCGAGGGAGGAGGTGGGGTGGGGTTCGCATGTGGCCACCGGAGCCTCCCGCCTCCCAGCCGCACAGGGCTTGCGCCAGCGGCCGGACGGCGCGGACCGACGAGTGGCGGCCCGCATGGTGCAGCTCCCCGACTACGGCGCCGACGCGCCCGTCGCGCACGGCAGCGGCAAAGGAGGTGCCCATGTCGGAGCCCAGGAATCCCCATTCGCACCCTTCGCAGTCCAGCTTGAGGATGGTGACGCGCCGCAGGTCCAGCGCCCTCATCAGCTGGGGGAGCGAGAGGCACCGCGCCCTGTGCCGCCGGCACAGGCGCTGCCAGAGCGGCCTGGGCACCGAGGAGAGCGTTTCCCGCATCTCGCGTGGCTGCCACCACGGCCACAGCCCGAACCACCTGGCGCGCAGCGGGTCGCAACCGCCCAACCGCAGCGGCCACACCCGGTCCGTCACATTGTTCTCGCGGAGGTTCCACAACAAATAATGGTACAACGCCGGGTGCGGCTCAAGCGAAATCACCCGTGAAGAGAAGTGCCCCCTGGCTGCGAGGACGATGGACACAAGGCCCAGGTTTGCCCCGACGTCCAGCGCAACCTCCTCGGGGCCCAGCGGCGCCCTGCCGTTGAGGTCGTACGGGTCGTGCAGGCCGCCCGCGTAAGCCCGGTAGTTGGTGTTGTGCTGCCAGCCTCCCTTGATGGAGACAGAAAAAGATACCAGCACCGCTACAGTAGGGGCTCGACCGCAAAAACTTCCCACAAGAAATCCATCCTTGATAATCCAGGACGTCCATTGATTTTTGGTGTGGGAAGGTCACGCTTTCCATCGCAAAACGATCGAAACCCAAGAAACCCAGGGCATCCTGGAGTCAAGCAGGGCGGTTCTTGTGATGGGTTTCCACTCTACCTCCCCAGACCTCTCCCAGGGCCCAGTGTGTCCTGACCGGAAAACTCGAGGGGAATCCAGCCGTGGCGACGAGGGCCTCCCATGAGGCCCGAGAAGGCGACAAAAACAATGGCAGGGTAGCGGTATCGGTACCGTCCCCTCCTCGGGCCTTGAAGTCGTGCAGCAGCACGCGCACCCCGCCCACACTCAGCTCGAAGGCCGTCGAGGCGCGACGGTGCCGCGCCTCCCAGCGCCTCTGCGCCTTGCTTGAGGTCGGGCATGTCCTCCTACAGGCGGATTTTGGAAGAAACACAACAAGAGATGGCCGAGCAATGCTCGAACAGACGCAAAAGCAGTCAAAACATCGTCCCCAGACTATTTTTTGCTACTGCCGTTGGCTCTTCCTCCTGTGGAGGGACACGCCCGACTGAAGCCTTGCTCCGCGACGGGTGCGGGCGCGACGGCGTCGGGCCGCGAGCCGCGGGCCGCGGCGGCACGGCCGCCTCGGGGAAGAGCAGCGCGGCGCCCGGGCCGCAGCACTCGGCCGCGGTGACGACCGGCGGCACGCCCCACGGGGGGAAGGCAGAGGCAGGGGGCAGGCCTCCTCCTCCACCTTCTCCTCCCTCCTCCCTCCTCCCTCCTCCCTCCTCCTCCCTCCTCCCTCCTGACGTTTCTGACGTTTCTCGCTACACAGCGTCTTGTCGCGCGCCCCGCGGGCGCGGAGCGCGCCGCACCGGCCCACTAGGGCCGTGCGGGCACTCGAACAGCGGCCCCGGGAACCCGACCCCGAGGAGAGCAGGGAGGACCAGGGACCAGAATTAAACCTCAGAGGAGGGAGGAGGGGGCCGGGTTTCAGAAAAAAGAGGGGCCCGTCAGGGCCCATGGGCGGGCGCCGCGCGCGCCCGCGCCCGCGGGCGTCAGGCAGCGCGGCACGGCGCACGGCCAGGCCGACGGCCTCTTCGTGGGCCGGCGGCCGCACGATGGCGGCTGGGCTCCCTTCGGCGCGGCGCGCTGAGCCCAGCCGCCGTGGGGGCGGCTTCGGGTGGCTGGCTGCCCCCCGCAGTGGCGACCTCCACCCACCCTTCGGCGCAGCGCGCTGTGGAGGCTCGCCGAGCCACTCGTGGGCTCCAGCAGGCCTGCACTGGCGGCTGCTCTCTCCTCATCGTGCCGACTAGAGCCAGCTGGCCTCGGCCCCTCGCATGCCACGCGAGGGCGGCGGGGATGCACCCTTCGGCGCCTCGCGCTGTGTATCCCACGCCGAGGGGCAGGCTGCCCCTTCTCTTCTGGTAGACTCTGATGTGCTCGAGCCTGCAGTACTGCTGGATTCTGTAGTGCTCGAACTTGTATCCCTCGTCCCAGTCGTGCTGGTCGAGGTGGTACTCCTGCGTATGCCATGCCCAATCCTGCTGGTCGTCATGGTACTCGACCAGCCGTAGTATATCCAATGCCCTCAATCATGTCGCCCCCGACGCTACAGTACAGGCAGGCGCTGATGTAGAGGAGTGGTTGTGGTGTGACGGTCGTTTGTTTGTTGGCTGAGTGTGGGTTGTGGAGCGTGCTGGTTGGGTCGTTGGGCAGTCGGCTCGTTGCTGGTGTTGTGTTGATGGTCGTGGGCGCCCATGGCCTCCATGCACCGACTTCAAGTGGGGGTCTTGGCTGTCCCACCTCGTCCCGCTATGGCTAGGGGTCACAGTGCCCTCGGTGGGGGCGAACCCCAGGCCTGGTACTTATTATTGTCGGAGTGGGATGTCTCGGCTGTCCTATGCTTCGCCCTCGGGCGCTCGGGTAGCTCCTCCTTCTCCATGGGAATGGTGGGGGTGGCGAGCTAGGGCGGACCGCGGGGGCGCAGGTAGTGGCCGTCCTACCCCCCCCCCCCCTGCCCCTCACCATCCCCCCTGGTGGGCGCGGGAAGTACTCGTCCTTCCCCCCCGCCCTTCGAGCCCGTCTCGAAGTTTGATCCATGCCTCACCAGGGCAGCGCTGACTTGACAAAAGGTGTGCGGGGCCGTGCTGGGCATGATGTCGGTGTCGGTCAGTAATGCGGCGGCGTCGTGTGGATCGCCCGCTTCCAGCCAGCTGGTGTCCTCCGAGTTGTATGTGGCCGGTCACCGCCAGGATACCCACAGCAAAACGTAGCGACCTCTGCCTGGGGTGTTCCCTCGCATTCGGGGCTTCCCCAGGACTTGCGTCCTAACCCAAGCAAAACTTGGCGACGCTGCCTGAGGTCTTCCCACGCATTCGGGGCTTCCTCAGGACTTAAGCCATGACGCCGTAGTGCTTGTCGCCGAGGAAGCTCTTTGCCACGAATGT
Organism: Prorocentrum cordatum; assembly: GCA_963575745.1. Classification (NCBI taxonomy): domain Eukaryota; class Dinophyceae; order Prorocentrales; family Prorocentraceae; genus Prorocentrum; species Prorocentrum cordatum. The sequence goes on from CAUYUJ010014231.1 coordinate 39,278, forward strand.
ACTGCCGTATCCCCAGTGACCGTGCCCATGCCTGTGGTGTTCGAAATAGTGCAGCATAGGGCCCGTAGTCATACTTGTCTCAGTAGCACCACCACATGATGTGCTTGGCCCAAAAGTACTGGTCGACATGATGGTGCTTGACTCCACGCTGCACTGGACTGGGATGCTCGGCTCCCACATGCTGCTCGCTGATACTGCTTGACCTGCTTGCAATGTAGTTGCGCGGGTCCGAGGTACTCCCGACGGTCTTGCTGCCCGCCTGCCAAGAGATGTCCAGAGTTGTCCAAACATATACGGTGGGGCCTGGGCGCTACGCTGCCCTTACCTAGGGCGCTAGATACTCATAGCAAGCAGATGCCAGAGTTGAAAGAAAAACAAATAAAAATCCAGTAAAAGTGCTCGAGGGGGGGGCACGCTCCGTCGCCATTGAGGGATCGTGCCCACCCGTATGGGCGCAACGGGCCCCCCCCCTCGAGAATGGCACGCAATCGCAGTCCATGACGAAGCCATGCTGATAGACAAATATCCTCGCAAGTCACTCCCAGTATGAGTTCATGCAGTAGGTACGCTGACCCTCTCTCGCCTGCTGCCACTCTGTAATGTTACCAATCTGTACACCATTCTGTAATACAAACTGCAATCCAATCTGTAAGCTGCCAATAATCTGTGCACCAATCTGCAATCTGATGGTCCGTCCCATGAACTGACAAATATGAAATAATACAGACAACAATTTATCCCAAATATTTGTGCAGGCAGTCGTAGTACCACGCGCTGCAGTGTCAACTGCTAGCGCCGGTGGATACCCCATGTCCTGTGACAGTCGTGGCCCAGCTGCTCTGGCTCGATGTAATAGTCCAGGGGGGCATAAAACCTGTGATAGCACTCATCCGTTTCGGCCCACAATGCCTCTTCGTCAGCGAGCTGCCCCCAATGGGCTGCGAAGGCCGTTGCCATTGCCTTGCAAAACTTTGAAGGATATTCTTTGAGGGGGGCGGTCCTCCAGCCGCCCTGGCCGTCTCGTCCGTAAGCTCTGTCGTGTCCGTTATGTCGGCGCAGCTGTCCCCCAGGTACTGCCCCAAGCTCTTGTGTGAGTTCACTGAGGTGCACCGCCAACAGGCATGCTGGCTTTCGCGCGGCCTGCCCAAACTGGCACTGGTCGATGTAGTGTAGTTCGACGTTCGTCTGCTCCAACAGCCAAAGCGTCTCCGCTCGCTGCCAGCTGCTCGGCGCTTGAGGACGCCGAGTAGCTGGGGCAGGATGCTCGAGTACAGCGGATACATTGTACTGCAAGCCAGTGGTGATGAGTAGTAGAGCTGTCCTGTATAGCTCGTTGGCTAGTGCTAGCTGTTGAAACTCCGCTTGATTGACTGCTTGTATGCCCCAGGGGAAGTCGTGTGTACGTAGTGGGCGTGGAGCTTTTCCCTCGGCGGCATGCCAGCGCGATGAGCACCGCGTCTCGCAGGGGGGGCCAGCTACAATGCCGAAAATTTTGCCCTGTCGTATCGCCGCGCACCAAAACTCGACGACGTCTGGCTTCGTCAGGTCTCCTTTGTCGGGGTCTATCTGCACGTCGATTGATAATACTACCAAATTGCATTCCCGAGTGTTCATCTCGAAGTGGTGCTGGAAATCCTCCGCTCGGCGTCTGCCTGAAAAAAGGTGCAGCAAGAACATAGCAGTAGTAACCATGGGCCTGCACGGTGCGAATGTCCTTGCTGGTGGCGTCACTGCTTGAGGGGCCGCTGCTGCGGGCGGCGCAGGCGAGAGCTGGAGCTGATGCTGTTCGATGTGGTCGGCGAGCTTGATGTGTATGACCTGTTGAGCAGGCACCAGCGCCTTGGTAGCTCCATGACCCATTGCCTTCCTCGTCGCCACCGCCTCTCGTTCTTCTTCTCGGCGTTCGGCTGCCTCCTGCAAATCCATTGGGACTTCAATTGCTTGGAGTACGGCCAGGCACCTGGGGCACCTTCTCAGGTGCTTGAGTATGCGCGATCGCGTGATGAAGTCCTTCCCACACCCAGGGCAGGTTGTCGAACGGGCGAGTAGTTCGGGGAGGTCATAGCCGATGTGCTCCATGGTGCGGTGGCGCTTCCATGCTCCCCGAGTTTTTAGGATCTTGCCACACTCGTAGCATATGTAGCCACTGTGTTGTGCAGGTGGCCGTCCATCGAAGTTGGGCGTGGTCAGTCCAAAGTCTTGCGCTAGCCGGTGCAACTGCCTTTGCCATATCCGATGTCGATATATGTCGTGCTGCCATGCCTTGTACCTGAGCCATGCACGCGTAATCATGGCTTGTGCGGCTTGCTCTTGCTGTGTACGTAACCATCGTACAAGGCCCCTGATGTCGCAGCCAATGTCCTCGTCGTCTAGTAGGAATCTTATTATCCAACCCAGATCCTCGACGATAAGTACATTCCAGGCTTTACTGTCCTCCCAGAGCTCGTCGATGAGGCGGTGAAGGAAGGGCGTGTCCGCATGCACCATTCTGACCAGGTACATTAGGCGCCGTCGGCGCAGATACATGTGGATCGGTACTTCGTCACATATCAAGTATATTTCGTCGTCCAAGGTATGTACGTGCCCCGCACCGTGTCGCTGTTGCCGTGCGGCGGCTCGAAGGCTCGCCATGTGTCTGCTCTGCAGCATCTGCTTCTGTTGTGCTGTCAGCGGCCCCCATACTTCGCAGTCGTAGGTCAGCTTGCTCTGCGCCAGTGCCGTGAGGTACAGCATCTTGGCTTTGAGGTCGATGTGCGGCAGACGGAAGATGGACTTCTTCAAGGGCCCCTCTGCAGATCTGTGATCGATGATGCGTCTCATAAGGTTCGGACCCTCACCGCCGTCGCTTGCCACAATATTGCCCAATGTGAGTCCCTGAGACGTGACCTCAGCTGTGGTGGCATCAATGCTGGTCAGCAGCTGGCAGTCCTCGCGTTGCAATGTGATGGGGCTTGTCTTGAAAATCCTCGCCTTGATATGTTGTTTGGCGTGCCCGTCTATATGCAGCAGAACTTTGGTCTTCTTGGGGTGTAGGTCGTGCCCGAAGATCTTGAGTCTCCTCGCAATGATGGGCAATATATCAAAGATGCTGCTCTCGATTTTCGTGTGATCCCTGAGTGCGCACAGGAATGTCGCATCGTCCATGAAGGATACTTCTGGCAGGGTCCCTTCGTGACCTCGGAGCTGGCCTGTAGTGGTAATGGCTTGATCTCCCGCTGGTGGTAGCTGCAGTGAGTACCCCCCCGAATGTAGCTCCTGCTCCAGCGGGCCCAGGGCGTGCGCGAAGCTGATGTTGAAGATGAGGTCGGCCAGGCCGTTGCCTGGGCGTGTGCCCTTGCGGCTCTCCGCGCAAAGCTCATCTCCCCGTACTTGGAAGAATGTCATGTCGTGTGCTTCTTCCAGCTGAAATCGAAGGTTCTCGTCTACGTCGTTGAGCGCTAAGTAGCCTGGTGCCGAGATCAACTGCTGGATGGCGGGCATGAGCCATTCAGGTGGGTCGCCTCCTGCCATCACCTTTTGAAGCCAGGCTTCTCACCCTCCCGCCCCAGCACGAACTCGCGAATGACAGAGTAGAAGGCCTGTCGGAGGTCCAACAGGATGCCGACGGCGCTGAGACGCATTCGCCTGCAGATCCCGAAGAACGCTTTGATGGTGTGGGTGGAGTACGCGCCTGACTTCTTCGGGATTCCGCCATGCTGGGTGACTCTCAGCAGGCAGCTGCAGACCCTCAACGTCGTTGAGCGGAGCCACTTGTGGTAGTGCTTGGCCACAGTGTTGTTGAGGAGGATCGACCTGTAGTACTCCAGTAGGGCCCTCGTGCCGCTGCCCTTGTAAAGCTTCACTGCAATACCTGCCTTGAATTGGATTGGTTCGCGGCCTCGCAAGATCGTCTTCAGGACGACAGGATACCAGTGGCGGGCCGTCTCCTCGGGCGCGAGCTTGAGGATGTCGTCCAGGTTGCCATCGGGTCCTCCTGCTCGGCCCTTCTTGCCGTCCGCGAAGCTCTCCACCAGGTCGTTGAGTGTCATGTGCAGGTGCTGCGAAACCTCATCGGGTGGTGATCTGTGGGTACGGCTGCTGTTGTAGCGGTCCGCGAGGTCGTACTTGTCCCTGATGTCTGCTGACTCGATCTTGGCGAAGTGCTGCAGCGTGGCGCGGCTGATCTCGCTCTGGCTGCCCATGATGGTACCGTCGGGCTGCTGCATGGTGGGTAGCGCACTGACGTATTTTGGTTTGCGGCCGCCGTGGATCATAATCTTCTTGGTCAGCTGCCACTCGGTCCTGGCGTCCCTTGCTGTTCTGCTGTCCGCCAATTTGCTACCGAGGTCGTGGAAGTACTGATTGCGGTCGGTACTCAGCTGGTGCTTGAACGCGTCCCTAATGTGGGCGATGAAAAGCCTTGCGGCGCCGTGCGCGATGCCGAGGCAACCGGTGGCGCGGCTGAGCTGGCAGGCGCCCGCAAGGGCTGCCACTGAGCTAAACCAGCTGTCTTCAGCGCGGGCGTAGACCGACGCCTCGTAGCAGAGCCTCTTGCGTAACACTTCTAGTGGTGCTGGATCCCCATTGTTCGTGTAGGTCCGCGTGGAGCTCTCGGCATATCTGCGCAGTCGCAATAATCGCATGCTGGCCTCTGAGATTGTGGCGTTGCAAGGTGTAAGCGGGTCCCGTCCGAAATGCTGCTTCGTCTTCTCGGCAATGAGTCCCGCCGTCTCGTGATAATGGTCATTGACGTCTGCCTTCCATGGTGGTAAACTGGTGCTGCTCAGGTCCTGCTTGAATGCGGTGATGCACTCTGGGTTCTTGAGTTTGTTAGTGTCCAGCTGAGCGGTTCCCTTCAAGTTTCGGTGGCGTCCGATGATGTCGCCCACGACTTCAACCAACACGGGCAGGTGGTCTGTGGTCGTGTCGTAGCCGTTCTGAGCGCCATTGTTCCTCTGCTTGCTGTGCTCGTTCTTCTTCTTGGCGGTCGGCTTTTGGAAATCCCTCAGTACAGTGCAGGCTGCGACGCACTTGAACAGGCAGGGAGCCATGGCGACGTAGTCGATGCGGTTGGAGACCCCGTCCTTGTGGCATGTGTAGTCGTCGCTGTTCCCGTAGTATGTGTTGACGACGTGTAGGTGGCAACTGGCGACAGACTCATGGAATTCATGTCCATTCTTGTCTGTCAGCTGGTTTGGGCCCTTCTGGCCCAGCCACTGTGTGTCCTCTCCGTCCTTGTGTCCTAGCTTGGCATTCGCGTCGATGAGCAGGATCTCTGGCTTCCACGTGTCACACAGCTCTCTGAATTGTTCCCGCCACCCGTTGATGTCCTTGGCCTTCTGGTACGGGGCGTGAGCAACGGCGATGACGTGGTGGAACAAAGGGGCATGCACGCGGACGAAGAGCATCCTGGCCGAAGAGTACAGTTTTGTGAGCTGGGACTGCTTGAAGTACAGGTCTTTCCCTTTGAGCTGTCCGTACGGGATCTCCACATTGAGTAGTAACGCGCGTCCCCAATTGCCGTCCTGCGCCTCGCTCTGGATGTTGATGAAACCTTGTCCTGTCCATACGGCCTCCTTACAGCGAGTCTCCTGCAGCCCCGCGACGTGGACCTGAAGGTCCAAGAGTTGGGCTCTGACTAGAGCCCCCTTGCTGGAGATGTCCAGGTGCAGGTCTGTGGAGGTGAAGTCGCCTACCATGGACTGAGCGTTGTACTGCACGATGTTGAGCTTCAGCGTACCCTTGTTGTAGCTGTCTGCGGTAAGGTCAGGGATGTGGTCTGCTTCAGCCAACTGGGGTGAGACGTGCTCCTCGAGCTGTCCGTGCCTCCAGGTTGGGTAAGCATGTAGATCCTTGCACGCAGGGTTGACCATCCAGGCCCATTCGAGCGTGCTGTTGTATCGTACTATGTCAACTAGCTCTTCCGCGGGTGGTGGTGGCGCTGGTTGGAGTGCCGCATATTTTGACAAAATATCTGCTGCTTCATTCCAGGGGGCATCTCGATGAGCATGTGTATGTTCGAAGCTGATGGCCTTGGTGAGCTGGAGTTGCTGGACTAATATACGTGTGAACCTCGCGAGTGGGCGGTTCCTGCACGATCTGATCCTCGATGTTCCAGCTGCCGCTCCCAGAGCCGCGGTGTTGTCGCCGATGATGACGATCTCCTGCTCATCGTCCTCTTGGATACATGCGATACCTGCCCAGAGCAACGCTCCCAGTTCGGGGCTGGTACTGGAGGTGATGTTGTTGGCCATTTCCTCGCTGACAGACAGGGCATGGTTGGAGTACATGTGTCTGTAGTAGGCGATGCCCTGGTCGTCTTTCCCCAGGTGTACCACTGCCCATGCCGATGTGCCTGGCGCCTTGGCGTGGTAGGGCGCGTCGGTGAAGTCGTAGTGCCGCTTCACAGGCGCCGAGGGTCTCGGGGGGGCGAAGTTCCTCACCGCCAGCCTGGTGTGCTCGTGCAAGTCGTGTTCCTCGAGGTCGTAGTGCCATGTCAGCTTCTGGACGTGTTGTTGGAACTGCGTCGGTAGGAACTGTGGTGATCCAGTGTTGGCAAAGCGTCGCTGCATGCTGCTGCTGCCGCTGCGCAGGTCGGTTTTGTGCACTTGTCCGTGTGTTGCTGGTCTGGTTCTTTGTCGGCGTCGCCTCCTGCGCTCGCATCGTAGGTAGTCGTCGCTGTGCTCGCACTCAGTGCTAGTGCGTTGATTGTCTCGAGCGTCGTCTGCAGTTATGCTGCGCCTAGTTGGAATACGGAAGGGGTGCATGGCTGTGGTTGTGCGGCGGTGTGGTGCGGGGATGGATTGTTGCTGTCCCGTCGGGTGTCCGATAGCGCCGTGGTAGCACCTGAATGGCAGCATTGCTCGTCGGGATTGCCCGTCCCTCTGGGGTTGAAGGTGTTGTCTGGTATTAGTCGTGCTGGCTGGGGGGTGACTGCTCGGGCTCCACATGGTCGGCTGGCTTATCGGGCGTGGGCCCCGCCCGCGTCGTGCTCCTCTCCCGCGGGATCGGTGGTGATTGGCAGCACACCTCATCGACGCTCAAGTTGTCCGATCCAGCCCGCACGGCCTGACTGAACAGGGGCTCGTGTGATTGGGCATGGAGCATGCTGTCACGTAGACGATGAGTTATGCCTTCAGGGGGGTCACTTGGAGTCGGTGGTGAAAGAGTGAGTGGAGTTGGCTCTGCTCGGTGCTCATTGGGGTCAACGCTTGATATGGCTGGTGTCGGTGGCGGGGCTGTAGCTGGTTGGTGCTCGTTGGACCTGGTTGCGCGCCCCAGCACGACATCGCTGACGCGAGGGCAAGGCTTCGACCACCCTCCCGTCGGAGGCATGCCCTCGCGTCTTCGCACCTGCAAGGGGGAGTCAACCCGCAGCTGCTCGGGGAGAGCAGGTCCGCCCGTCGACGGCCTTGCAGAGTGAGGCGGCCCCGCGCTGACACGCCAACGCAGACAGGTCCTGGTCGGTGCATTGTGTTGTTTGGACTCGTCTGAGCATTGAGTATGCTCTGCTGCTGTGGACCGAGGCGTTGGCCTCCAAGTAGTACGCATACTCGAGCGGCCGCTGCGGCGCTCTCGATTCGGGCACCCGATGGCGGCTTCCAAATCCTGCTCCTCAGGTCGTCCAGTTCCAAGGGGCTGAGTACTATCTGGCCGTGCGTCGTCCTCGCTACTGCTGTTGTCTGCGAGCGCCTCGAAGGAGTTCTTGGTCGGTATCGCTCCGCGGCCTGGGAGCATCTCCGCCTTAAGCGCCTGTCTGAGTAATCTTTTGCGCTTCGCCACTCTTCTTGCTGTTGCAACCGCTGTGACGTCGTTGAGGTGCGATTCTGCTGGTGCTGGGCTGCTGTCGTTGCTGTCGAGGTATGTATATTGGATTTGCTCTAGCCCGTCGGCTTGTATTGGTCCATGCTGTATCTGTCGGGTGTGATCAGTGCTTAGTTGTGCCGTGGTGTGTGCATTTAATTTGGCTGTCACTGGTGGACTAGCCAGCCCCCTTGGGGTATTTCTGCTTGTCTTGCGGTCTTCTTGCGAGCCAAAATGGCTGGTGGCGTGAGGTTGGCGCGTGGGCCAAGCTCCGTCGACTGCAAGTGTGGGATACCCCCAGGGTACCCGGCGCTGGGAGACCTCCAGATGAGATGGCTCTGGTAGTCTCGACCTGCTGCCTGGGTCCGCCTTCGCGTGGCTGTGCTGCCAGGGTTGCGACGCCGCATGGGCAGCCGCAGCTCCCGCGAAGTGGGGTGTCGATCCTGGCATGGCCAAGGGGTGTCGCCTTGGTCCACGCTGCTGGCACTGCGGCTGGCCGCCCGAGTAGCTCTCCCACTCTTGCTGCAGCCTCGCCCAGTCGCGGTGCTGGTTGCCTGCCTGAACCCTGGTGGCAAAGGGGGTCGCGGCCTGAGGGAGTCGCTCAGGTCCGCGCTTGGAGCGCTCAAACTTGAAGTCGCCGTCCTGTGGGTGGCCCCCACCCTTGCCCACAGTTGCGGCGTCTAGGGAGCTAGTAGTGCAGGTGGTTCGTCTGCTGCGTCTTTTGAGTCGGGGCTCCCTAGTAGAGCGCTGGTGGTTTGAAGCGGATGCGGCATCCCCAAGGCTCGCATCGGCTTGGGCGTAACTATGTAGTGTGATGGAAGCTAGGTGCGATCGTGCGCGGGCGGCCAGGGGCCGTGGGTGGGGGTCGCTGGGCGTAGGCTCGTCACCGCGCGGGTCTCTGAGGCTGGGGGCGCAGGTCTGGGCCAGTTGCCCCCCAGCCTGCGTACTCCCTCTCAGTTTTTTGACAGTCGACCCCCGTCGAGGTCGCTCTCGCCGCTCTCGATGAAGGATGCCACCCTGTCGCCTGGGTCCGCGAAGCCATCGTCCGCGTCGCAGATCCTGACCTTTTTTCGGCTGGCTCCTCGCCCTCCTGGGGTCTCTTGGCTGCTTCAGGTTGCCTCTGCAAGGTGGTGCTGAGCTCGTCCTCTCTGGCGTGCCCATGTGGAATCGCGGAGGTGGCAGCCGTGGCTCGTGTGGCACGGCGGGCGTGATGTCCTCGATCGGCATCCGTGGAGGTGTGCTAGGGCAGGCCTCCTCGTCGCGGCTGAGGTCGATGAACAGGGTCGTCATGGGGGTTTTGGCTGGCTGTGGTCGTTGTTGTGGGGTCTTGTTTGGCGTGAGAGGCGTGACGGGTGGGAAAAGTATGTGTCTTGGCGTGGGCTGTTCTGTCGGGATGGGTGAGTCGGCTGGTAGCGCTGGTGAGGGTGAGGCGAGGTTTGTCGGAGCTTCGTCCTCCTTCTCATCGCGCAGGCCTTGGCAGATCTTCGGCTCTTCGTCCTGCAAGTCAGCGTCGTCGGATTCGCCAAGTGGGATGCAGTCACTGTTCGCCCGTGCGTCGAGCAGCCCCGTATGCAGGAATGGGCCGATGCTGGCGTGCTCCTCGATGGGCGGGCGCTGCTGAGGTGGTGGTGGTGGTAGCGGACGCTCTTCAGCGGGTGGCCTCGGCACGAAGCTCATGTCCTGAAAACTGAGGTCGCCGAACGGCGAGAGGGTAGGCTCCTCTGGCGTTGGCATCGACGATGTATGAGACCTCTCTCCAAATCCCACCTCGGCCAGCTCCTCGAGGTACGGCGGTAGTTCGGGATGTGGGAGTTCGTGCTGGCTAGGTAGAAGCCGGAGTAGGTCTGCCTCCAGTTGCTCCCTCTGGTACGTGCCCTCCTGCTCCGCCATGCCTTGGTCGCGCTCAATCGTGGCTGGGTCTTCCATGAGGTCGTCCGTCATGTCGAGCAGCAGGTCCTCATCCACTTGTCCTCCTGCTCCCCAGGCGTCCCGTAGGGCGTTCTGGAGTCCTGCCGTTTGCATATCATGTGCGCGTTGGAGGTCTTGTAGTTGCTGCTGCCTCTGTGCGTCGCTCATGTACTGGATGTGGGCGTAGTGCTGCACCGCGGCCTGCAACTCCTGCTGGTGCTGGTGCTGCAGAGTGCTGTGGTACTGCTGAGACACGTGGTTCTCCAACTCCTGCTGGTGCTGTAATGCTTGGAGCTCGCTCGTGGCTGCTGCTTGTCGCTGCAGTGCCACCTCCTCCATACTTTGAGCTTTGTCCACCGCCCCCTGGTGCTCCCCGACGCGCTCCAAGTACTTTTCCTGCTCGTGCTGCATCTCGTATGCCTTCGCCTGGATGGCTGCGTGCTCCAGGTTCAGGACGACCCGCATCGCTTCGCGCCTGTTGGCCTCTTCCTGGTGCTCGTAGGCCATCTGCTGGTAGTTCACTGCGATCCGCAGCTCCTCCTCCTTGTAAGCGCTGCGCCGGGCGCATCTCTCCTGGTATTCCGCCTCCGCCATCTCCTGCGTCGCCTTTTCATTGTGCTCCTGCGCCATCTTGTACCACTGGGCCTCCTGAGCCGCCATCTGTCTCACAGCCTGCTTCTCCTGCCTGGCCTTCTGGACCTGTTGCGTGTAGACGGCTGCTCTTCTCTGGTCTTCCTTGTGCATCTCCTCGCGTAGTGTCTTCTTTTCCAACTCGAGGTGCATTTGCAAGTCCACGAGCATCCCTTTGGCCCTTTCCTCCTGTGTCCTCTGGCTGCCTCTCTGTGCCTCGTATGCTTTCGCTTCCTCCTCCTCCAGCTTGGCGTTGTGGTGTCGCTTGAGCGCGTTGACCTCCCATGTGTGCCACTCCTCCTGCTTGGCCAGCTGCGCTTCGGTCGTGTGGATCATCTTTTGCGCCATGGTCTGCTCGTAGGCCTTCAGCTCGCTTTTGTGCTTAAGCTCTGCCTGTGCCAGCAGGTCACTTTGCTGCTGTTCCTTTTTCTGCTGCGAGTCGAGCCTCTCGGTCAATTTCCTGATGGCGTCTTTGATCTCGTCTGGTGCTGCTGGGGCTGATCGCGCAGTTGTTGCTGGTCCCGAGGAGGCACTCGCTGCTATGCCTGGCTGAGCTGTGGCTGGTGCCGCTAGTGCTGCAGCTGGGTCGCGCCTCCTCCTCGCAGCCGGGTGTGGCGTGCGTCCTCTGGTGGGGTCCTGGCTCCCCTCCTCCTCTGACGATTCCTCCTTCACACCCGCTGTCTTTGCCATCTGATCTCTAGTTTCCCTCAGCAGGGTCTTGTAGACCCTGATGGTTCTGGCGGCCGCCGCCTCCTGGTCGAGCATCTTGCTGAGCCGCTTCTCCATCTCGGTGTGCTCCTCCTCCAGCTTTTCCAGCGTAGCCCTGAGCTGCTTCATGCGCTCTTTGTGGGGCAAGACGAAGGAGATGTTCGTGGCGGTGATCGCCGCTTCCTGCTCGAGGCTAGATGTGCACAAACCCGCCAGCCTAGCGCCAGCAATGTTCTCGGAGAGGCGTCCCAGCCTGTGGCACTTCGTCTTGTACCACACGAACCGCATTTCCTCGTCGTCTGGTGGTGCAGACCAGCTCTCATGTTCCATCGCAACGGCGAAGGAGACTGGCGTGATGCTGTCCAGGACTGCCTTCTGCTGCGGGCTGTACTGGAAGCTGCCGATGTAGGCTGAGGCTGGAGCGTCGTGTTGGTCCCTCCTTCTGCGCCTGCTGCTCCTCCTTCTGGCTGAGGCGCTCCTCCATGGCGCACTGTGCTTCCAGTGCTGGGCGCTGTCGCTTCGCTGCTGGTGCTGTGGGTGCTTTTGCTGGTGCTGGTGGTGGGCTGGCTGGTGGTGGTGCTTGTGGGTCTGAGGCTGCTGCTGCTGCTGCTGCTGCTGCTGTGCTGCCGCCTCTGCGCGTTGTGCTGCTGGCCATCCCCAAGGGCCCACTCCCAGGGTCGCCCTCCGATGGCTCCGTAGTCACCAGTCCAGTCACTGGCACTGCTGCTGCGCCTGCGCTGGTGCTGCGCCTGGGCTGTGGACCCTGCTCCTGTCCACCTTTTCCCAGGGCCGCGCTGCGACGCCTCGAGGTGTGTGGTCCCTGCTCCTGACCACCTTTCCCTCGAGGCGCCGCGCTGCTGCTTCCAGTTCTGCGTCATGGCGTGCTGCTGGTGGCGCTGGGGCTGCTGCGCGCTGTGGTGCTGCTCCAGCCTGCTGGCAGCAGCCGCCAGTCTGATCAGCAGCCTATCCTGTCCTCTTTGGGTCCTGGCGCGGCGGTGCCAGGCTTCTTCCTTAGTCCTGGGCGTGGCGGTCGGGGTGACCGCCGCGGCTGCGGCGCCTCTTTATCTTCTCTTTGATGGCTCCGCGGCGCGCGAGCCACGACCGAAGGGGCGACCGACGACGAGCGAAGCCGCGACGGTCCCAGCCCCTCCTCGGCCGTATGGCTTCCTCCTCCTCCTCCTCCTCCTCCTCCTCCTCCTCCTCCTCCTCCTCCTCCCTCCTCCTCCTCCTCCTCCTCCTCCTCCTCCTCCTCCTCCTCCTCCTCCTCCTCCCTCGTCCCTCGTCCCTCCTCCCTCTGGGGGGCGCGCAAGCATGTATTAGCGATTATGGACTTGGCGCGCGGTCGCCCAATCCATGGATCGGGGGAGGTGCCCTCCCCAACACGCGGCCGATGCCGCCTCGTTCGGCGGCGGAAGTCCACGATTTCCCATGGAAACGGCGCCCGTCGCTAATCCACGCCCCCTCGATCCATGTTTGCGATCGCCTGATTCTCAGCAGGCTCGGAAGGCGTCCGGCCCAGAGAAGCTTTCTGCAAACCTTCGCCTAATTGATAATTCGCCGGAGTTGGCTTCTCATAAGGCCGGGGGGGGTCCGAGAAGCCCCCCCGCCTTCTCTGAGATCCGACGTCACGCGCAAGCTACATAGTAGTAGCCACGATCGGAGCTCTAGCCCCCATGTTCCTGCGGCACTCTTCGAGCTGGATGGATCTGCGAGGGCCCCGGGGCCCGAAACAGGGCGAAGCCGCCCAAGAAACGAGAACAACAAGGGCGACGCCGGCATCTCGGGGCTCTGAGGAGGCCTGCCCCCTCTCGCCTCCCCACCTCGGCGCGCCGCCGAGAAGAGGCCGTTGAAGCACCCGGCTGCGGCCGCCGAGGAGGCGCTGCCGCGCGGCGGTCTGCAGCAGGCCTCGCGCGAGAGGCCGCCGTCGTCGCCGCTCCAGCAGGGCAGCTGGCTGGCCAGGGACGCCTCTGCCAGGGCGAGCAGCCGCACGGCGGCGCCCATCCATCACCGCGGGGGCCCCCGGTCTCCGACGATGCGATGCTTTTCCATCTGGGCGGCTCTCCTCTCGCTATCGGCCTGGGAGGAGGAGGAGGAGGAGGAGGAGGAGGAGGAGGAGGAGGAGGAGGAGGAGGAGGAGGAGGAGGAGGAGGAGGAGGAGGAGGAGGAGGAGGAGGAGAGGAGGAGGAGAGGAGGAGGAGGAGGAGGAGGAGGACTGGACTGGACTGGACTGGACTGGACTGGACTGGACTGGACTGGACTGGACTGGACTGGAACGCTTACGACCCTGGTGAGTTCCACTGTAGTGCGAGGCTTAGCAAACGGGCACATGATATGTATAAGGATCTGCGGATAGCACGGGACTGTAGCCTGCAGCCTCGCTGGGGGGAAGCCACTGGCCCAAGGCAGGACCGTCCAGTGGGGAACAGCCCGTGGCGGCCTACATGGGCACCATCCTCCCAGCGGCAGGCTCGCATCAGAAGAGAGTCGAAAGTCTCACCCAATCCAATCCTAGGCCACGGCCCAGCAACGACACGACGAGGGAACGAAGGGGAACGACGGGCGAAAAGGAACAGGACACCGCCAACACACGCAAACACACACGCGAGCGCACGCAAACACACACGCGAGGCCAGGAGAAGGGGGGGCAAGCAGCAGCAGGAGCCGCGGGAGAGAGGAAGGAGAGGAGAGAGGGCAGCAGGCAGCGGAGGGGGCCGTGGCGATATGTGCGAAACTCATTCTGCTCGGGTTCTGAAATCAGTGACGGCGGTGGTGGAGGAAGGGAAGGAGCAAGCAGCGCACTCGAAGCACGCGCATCAGCAGAGAACGGGGAGGAACTGAGGTCAGTGGAAACCGTCCTGACCTGAGCGGCTCTCTGAAGAGCCTGAACCACCGGCAAACGAAACTCCAGGGGCTCCTGATAGTAAGCCTTAAATTTCACATTCCCCGAGGTGTATTCTAAACTCGGGGTGGCTACTTTCTCTTGCAGCTGAGCAAGCTGGGAGTGTCCAAGGTGGCCCTCTTGGGCCAGCTCGAGCATACGAATTGACTGAGCGATGGCAGACAAGCGGGCGGGTTGCCTTATCTTCATACGAGCACGGGTCTCAGAAGTAGTAGGTGCCGAAGTCGGGGCAGAGGGTGTCGCTGAAGCCGACGCGCTATCCACTCTCTGAATCATTGCAGGGGGGGGCCCTCCGAAGGCGCAGGACCAGAGGTCCAGACATTAAGGCGTTGCACACCGACGGAGGGGGCCGACATACCATCATCTAAGCTGCCAAGTGCGTCTGAATCTCCTCTGAGGCCATCCCGAGCTTCGCCAGCAGACGCTCTGCATCCTTCTCCAAGGCCCCTTTGGGAGCCGCTCCAGCCTTGATCTTGCCGTTCTCTTGACGAATGCACACTTGCAACGCCGCGTGGACCGTCGTCAGCGGCATGGGCCCTGGGGCCACCGAATGATGTTCCCGGAGGAGGGGCTGCCCCCAGAGAGAGGGCTGGGATCTCTGAGGCCGCGCGTGGAACAAATCAAATCGTCGGATGTCGGGGGAGGGGGGCCCGGCAAGCTGAGCAAGAGGGGCAGGGCCGGGCAGAGGCGGAGCCGAAGCCCTGTCGCCACGGGGGATCTCCCTTGGAGCCACGGCTGCGGCCCCCAGCAGAATCGTATCGCCTGTCCGCGGCGCGCAGCTGGCTAGTGCGCGATTCCGCCGCCTCGCCCCCCTGGCACCCGGACGCGCCCTTGCATGGCCGTCGAATGGGGATTCTGACGTTTCTACGGCCCCCTCCATCGTCGCCGCATTGATTCGCACACCTCCCCCCTCCCGGGGACCCCGCCGCCTCGATGCTTCCCTGTTGGTCTTAGATTGGGTCGGGCATGTCCCCCTACAGGCGGATTTTGGGCAGAAATGAAACAATTGTGAAATAGATCCCCCAATGATCAAAAATAGTAGAAGGATCGTCCCTACACGATTTTTTGACTAGTTCTGGATATTCCTCCTGTAGAGTGACGTGCCCGACTTATGTCAGACGCCTCCGAGATGGCTGAGCTGGTTTCCAGGGCGGCCGAGGAACGCCACGCGAGCCGTCAAGCTGGCAGATGGTTGCCTCAAGAGAAACCCAATCGCCTCCAGGAAGACCCCCGGAGGCACCCGAGAAGCCCGCAATCACCTAAGATCCCAGGAAGCGCCCGAGAAGCCCACTATCACCAAGAAGCCCTCCACAGTGCGCCCGAGAATGTAATCTATTGAGCCACACTAACGTCTTAAACTCGTTTCCGACCTTCCACCCTTTTTTCGTCCAAAGAGGCCGCAAGCGCCCCAAGACTCCCCACAAGTGCACCCCCCACAGCCCCAAGCGCCCCGTAGACGGCGCAATTGCGCGCCAAGATGGTCACAAGACGGCCCAATACTCTTTCAAGATGCCTCCACGACCGCCCAACCGGCACCAAAACACCCACTACACGGCCCCAGGAAACTCCGCAACTGTTCCCAAAGTCCCAGAAGCTCCAAGAGCAAGGCCCTGCACGCCGCCCCCGAAAACCCGAGCGCCGACGCCGACGCCGACGACGGTGACACGGACGACAGCGGCGCCGTCGGCGATAACGACGCCGACGCCGCCGACGGCGACCGGCGCCGACGACGCCGACGGCGAGGCAGCGGCGGCGAGGCGGCGCAGGGGCGAGGCGGCGGCGGCGAGGCGGCGCAGCGGCGGCGGCCGAGGCGGCAGGGCGGCGCAGGCGCGGCGGCGAAGCGCAAGGCGGCGTGGGGGGGGGGCCACGGAGCCGCGGCCGCCGCGGCGAGCAGCAGGGCCGCGAGCGCCGCCGCCGCCGGGCCCCGGGGCGGGTGCTGCGACGGCCGCGGGTCCCGCGGCCCGGCGGCCGCGTGGCGCTGGCCTCCCTCCTCCTCCTCCTCCTTCATCCTCCTCCTCCTCCTTCCTCCTCCTCCTCCTCCTCCTCCTTCTCCTCCCCCGGCACCGCCCCAGGGGGTGTTGGCGTTGTTTTTTTGTGGCACGCTGCTACTTGGATGAACAACAGCCCTCCTGATGCAATGGCCGGGCTGCAGTGCGGGCGAGCAATCTGCGGCCAGGAACAACATCGCGGCTTCCTGGACGCACCGCGCCGAAAGGTGGAACTACGCATGTGCGCACTCAAAGCATACGCCGTCGGGCGCGTGAGCGGGAACAAAAACTCAGCGCAGCATGCACAGCAAGGAAGAGGAAAGATGAGGAACTAAGAAATGAAAGAATTGAAAGGCGTGAGCACCGGCCTGCCGAGGTTCACGGCCACGTGTCCTTGTAATTTGCTGGGAACACTTTCCCAGCTTTTTCGCCCATGATGGCTACGAGTAGGAGCTAGGCCTGCGGAGCCCACGCCGCGGCAGCCTCCGCTCGCGCCTGTCTGCGCGCCTGCACGCCCCCCCCTGGGCCCTGGGATCCCAGGTCCGCTATCTTCGCGCCCAGCGAAGCGCGAAGCGCGATTGCGGCCAACCTCCCACGCCGGACATACCCAGAAGCGGTGCTCGCAGTCCTCTGGGGCCAAGCCGCATTGCGGGCACGTCGCGGCCCAGCCATTCCACTTCGTCGCGACGGATCAGTTGACGCTGCGCAGCGATGGTCTTTGCACTCTCGCGCCGCCGCCGCCGCCGCCGCCCCCCGCCCCCACCGGAACAGGAAGAGGGCCTCGCGCCTCGCTCTGACACCGCCCAGACCGCGAAGCACGCGACGATCTTCGCACCCACTCGTGGTGAGGATCGGTGCGTAACGCGTAACGTCCTCCTGGCTTGGGCAGGGAGGCGCTAGGCACTACCGATCCTGTGCCCACACGGACGGCCCGGCAAGGGTCGGCGCATGGCTGTGCACTTGGTGCCCTCCAACGCTGCTGCTCGTCGTCGTCAGGCTAATCACAAGCATGGGCGTCCTCCTCCTCGTCCTCGTCCTCCTCCTCGCCCTCCTCCTCCCCCGTCCTCCTCCTCCTCCTCCTCCTCCTTCTCCTCCTCCTCCTCCTCCATGGCTTCTCCTGATAAATAACTTCTCCCTGTCGCACCCCGAGGCCAGTTTTTAGGGCGGGCCGCGCGTTCCGCCTGAGACGTCCTCACCATTTATGACTCTGAAACTGAAATTGGCAACAGCTTCACAGATGGAGGGCGGGTCGTTTTCAAAATGTGGCTCTCGCCTTAGCGCGGCGCACATTCACTTGAAGCAGTGGCAAGAGTTTCACGGATCGAGGGCGGGTCGGTTTCAAAATGTGGCTCTCGCCTTAGCTTGGCGCACATTCGTTTTTTAAAACTTGCAAGAGAGCTTCACGGATTGAGGGCGGGTGGTTTTCAAAAAGTGGTTCTCGTCTTCGCGCGGCGCACATTCGTTTAAAGAATTTGCAAGAAGTTTCACGGATTGAGGGCGGGTCGTTTTCAAAATGTGGCTCTCGCCTTAGTGCCGCGCACATTAGTTTTAAACAAGTTGCAAGGGCTTCACGGATTGAGGGCGGCTCCTTTTCAACATGTGGCTCTCGCCATAGCGCGGCGCACATTCGCATTTAAACTTTGCAAGCAGTCCGCATATTCCCATCGTCAACGTGTCAGATTTTTGTCTCTAAAAAAACGAAAGGATTCCAGATTATGCGGGTGCAGCAGTTCTGTTGAATCGATGTGTTGAAGACCCAGGAATGGCCTTCTGGCACGATTCAGGAGTGTCCAGGCGCAGCAGTCAGGTTGATCCGTGGCGTTGGAGTCCCGAGAACAATGTTTCGGCAATCTTCCAGGTCATCAAACGATTGTCTTCCAAAGAAGAAGTTCCTTCAGTGGGAATGAACCATTATAGGGGCCTATGAAGAGCGAGCTTGGAGGGATGGTTTATTCCAACATCTTTGATGACTCGTTCTTGTATTTAAACTGGTCCTCCTCCTCCTCCTTTTCCTCTTCCTCCTCCTCCTCCTCCTCCTCTTTCTCCTCCTCCTCCTCCTCCTCCCCCTCGTCCTCCCTCCTCCGCTCGTCCTCCCATCGACCACGCGCATATGTGACCCCGGACAAGAGGGACCTCTTGGTGCGCGCTTCGAGGGGGCCGCGGGCCCCCCCCCGCTCCAAGCGCGCGGGCCAGCGCTGGGGCAGCCATGCGGCCCCAGCCGCCAGCGGCCCGCGGCGAGGCGGGCGCTGGCGCATCCTGTGGAGGCGGCGGCACGGCGCCTCGCGCGCGCTCGCGCTCGCCAGCCTGGCACAGGCGCTTGCGGCGGCGGCGCGCCTCAGCGCGTGAGGTGCTGAGCGCGGTGGCCGCCCGCAGCCTCCTCGCTGGCCATCACGGCGAAGCCATGCAGGAAGGCGGTGCGGCGGCGCGGCCCCCCCCGCCCCGTGGCAGCAGCAGCGCACAACCAGTGGCCCACTCTGGGTGTGCGCGGCCACGAGGGCGTGCGGCTACACCAGCAACTTCGCCAGCCGCGACACCTGCTGGGCGTGTGGCAGGGACCGCAAAGACAGGCCGACGGCGATCCCTGGCCCCCGCCACCAGGTCAAGCCTCGCTCCCAGCCGCGCCCTCGGTCAATGGACCTGCTCGTGATGCTCGCGATGCTCCGCGTGCTGAGGCCGACGCCATGGGCACCAGCGCCAACAGCACCGAGACCTACGCAGTGGCCAAGTGTCTGAGGGCGATCAAGGCTCTGCGCAACATCTACGATGACAAGCATCAGCTCGTCCTGGCTGCCAAGGCGGAGCTCGCCCAGGCCGAAGCAGCGGAGCGCGCCACCATGTCCCCCGCGGATGTGCTGCGCTCCGCTCTGGACCGCCAGGCCACTCGCGAGGCAGAGCGGGCCAAGCTCCAGGAGGAAGTGGATGAGCTCACTGCTAACCCAAGGCAGCCAGCGAGAAGCTGGAGGCAGTCCAGACACAGCGCGGGGAGTCCGAGGCGGAGGTCGCGCAGGCCGAGCTCGCCAACGCGACGCCGCAGCTCCCAGGCGATGCAGCATCCACAATGGTCGCCCTTCAGCAACTTCTTCAGGGTGCTCGCGCCTCCATTCAGCAGGGGCAAGATCGCAACGTGGTGGGTGGCGCCATACTGGAGCAGCTTGTGGGCCACGTCCGCGCCCTGGGTGCAGCCCTTTCTGCCCGGCCTGCGTCGTCGGCAGCCGCAGCCTTTCGCGCCGCGGGTGAGCAGCCCGCTGGCGCCAGCGCCCCATCGCAGACGGCAGCAGCGACCCCTGCAGCCCCAGTCACTCCCAATACCCGACGCCAGCAGGCGGTCGCAGAGGGAGGGGCAGCGGCGCAATGGGAGTTTGCAGACACAGCGTAGGCGCGCTCGGCGCCGTGGCGCCAGGCATCGGACAGGCATCATCACGTTCAACGGCTCGTGCTGGCTCTCGCTGCGGCGCTTCTTGCTGGAGGGCGCTACGGATGCGCTCATTGTTTTCAGCTCTGGCAACCATTCATCAGTAAGTGTCGCAGATTTGAGACAGGTCTACCGAGTGCAGGGGTTGGGATCTTTGTCAGAGCGTATGTACACACTACGCTGCTTAGTGGACAAGGGGGCGTTCACGACGGTTTTGGGATCTTCCGCTCCTGGACGGTAGCAGTACACGTACACGCCGGACTTCGATGAGGCTTCATCATGGGATCCGCGTACATGGAGTCAGTGGCCCAGGCCGACTACCTCACTACCAACTACCAGAAGCTCATGCGCATCGCTGGGGGCATGCGCTATTTCTCCGTGTCGCTCGTCTTTGCTGGGGCTGGAACGCGGAGCCCCACGACCTCGAGGACTACGGCATCTTGCAGGTCATGCAGGCCGCGGCGGTCGCAACCACCCTGAGAGGCAGGTGCCGTTCACCAGTCTCGGGCACCTATCGGACCATTGACTACTGGCTCGTCTCGCCCGACTTCGTGAAGGCTTGTGGGGAGCCCTACATCCTGGACTCGCGGGCCCCGCGCCCGCACTACCCTGTGCGTCTCGACTTGGCCGCGAAGCCCAGGTCCCAGCTCCACCTCCCCAGCCGTGCCTTAACGTGGTGCGACATGATGCAGGTCGTGGGACTCCAGGTAGTCCTCATCAGGCGCAGCAGCGGATCGACGATCTCTACTCCAGCTTCATGTCCTTCGTCGAACAAGATTTGGCTCACATCTACCAGGTCGAGGACGTGGCGGCCCATGCAGGTCGAGGAGCCCCGCCGCAATTCATCTGGAGGCCCATTGACGGGCCAATTCTGTGCGGCAAGCCAGCTGAGGGCTCAGAGCCTCGATGCCTGCGCAATGTGTCCGTGTCAGTGTTTGATTTGGCCGCGTCCCTGCAGAAGCAGCATCATGGCCCCCTACGTTGGCATCGCATTACTCGAGCCCTGCGGCCAGGGCATCGTCAGGACATCCACACACCAGAGGGCGCATTGCTCTATGGATGGGCATGGCCTCTTATACATCATGCTGTCGATCTTCCACGTCAGCACTGCATCATCGCCCTACAGGCATGCGCGACCGTCGTGGAGGATCACGCCCAGCGTCTTGAACATCGGGCTGCGTCCAAGAGGGTTCAGAGCTTCCATGCGTGGGCCCAGGGCGCACCAGTCGCGGGTGCCGCCCCCATCTCCGGCATGGCGAATTTGAAGGGATGGGCCCGCAACGAAGTCGACGTCTTCGGCATTCGCTCCTCCCTCCTGCAGGCGGTGGCGGACAACCAGGTGGATTTTTGGGGTGACATATGGCAGGCCGACATGGTCTCAGCTGCTGCCACCAGGGCCCAGCTGTTCGCAGATGTGTCCGACGGCCCTCAGGACGACCATGGCGCCAACGAATACAACGTCGACCGCTTGGCAGATTGCGCAGACGAGCTGTCCTCGGTCATCAGCTCCCTGCCCGTCGAGTCGCTCCCTGTCCCTACTGAAGCTGACGCCCGACAGGCAGCTAAGCCGTTTCGCTGGAGAACTGGACTAGCAGCGGATACACTGCCACCCAGGGCCTCCTCTCTCCCCACCGATGAACCCCTTGCGATGATGTTTTACCTGATCTGGGCTGCGGAATGTTGGGGCCGTTGGCCCACCGCCATTATGATGACACATGTGACGCTGCTCGCTAAACCAACGGGTGGGTTCCGACCCATCGTGCTGCCACCATCAGTCTACAGGATCTACCCCAGGATCAGAACCGTGCACGTCAGAAGGTGGGCAGCGGCGCACTCAAGGTCCTACTGCGTCCTTGGCGCAGGGCAATCCACCATCGACGTCGGGGCTCGCACCATGGTCTTCGCGGAGGCCGCCGACGGACGGGACGACGACGCCATCGTCACCACCATGGTCGACATCAGCAAGTGCTTCGACAGGGTCGTCTGGCGTAAGGTCGTTGACGCAGCCAAGCGGTTCGATTTCCCGCTGGCTATTCTGAGGGCAGTGCTGGCCATGTACGCCGCGCCCAAGCGCATCCGATGGGGCACCACCTACTCCTACGCGGTGAAGGCCATGCAGGGAGTGTTGCCAGCGTGCTCGGTGGCGATGCTTCTGCTCCAGCTCGTCATGATGTTGCCCTCCGACATCTACAGCTCGCCCAATGGGGCCATCCCATCGCGCGCTGGACATCTGCGCCGACGACAGCACGCTGCAGTTCATGATGAAGCGCGACTTCATTGAGGACGTCGCGGTCTCGGCGATAGCGTGACTCGCGGTGCCCGGCCCCTCAGGGCCTTGCAGTTGCCCATCGCCAAGGATAAGGCCAGGACCCTCGGCTCGACCGAAGCCCTCGCAAGGCCAGTCGCCGAGCGGCTGGTCCAGCACGGCTTCCAAGCGGTCACCAAGCTGAGCATCCTGGGCTTGGACTGCCGCGCAGGGGGCCGCCTCAAGCGCACCGGGATTCACAAGCGCATCAGGAAGATCAAGGTCCGCATCCCGCGCTTCAGGCGCCTGAAGGGCATGGCGAAGCTGGCTCGCAAGATCGCGCGCCCTTGCCTCGCTCCTGGCATGACCTGCGGGCTCCGCGTCGTTGGCGCGCCGCCTGCTACGGTCAGCGCCACGACGCGCCCGGCGCGAACAGGATGGGGCAAGACACCTACGTCGTCTTCTACATGGCTTGCCTCCCTGCTCGAGGATGCGCCCCATCAAGCGCCGGACTCGATGGCGGTGGTCGAGCCCATATTCACATGGGCCCAGCTTGTCTTCGATCAGAAGATCCCGCTGGACGTCCTTCACCAAGCTTGGCGAGTTCAATCGGCTGCGCTTGCTTCAGCGACGACGCCTTGGAGCTCAACCGCGGATCCCGCAAGCGCTGTCACCCTCAACATTCGGCGACTGGGATGGAGGCCGCTTTCAGCGCTGCGCTGGGAAACAGGGAGCGGCATCCAGCTTCAGTTGTCAGACATTGCACACACAATGATCCGCGCCATGGCAGGGCGCAGCTATAAGTCTGGCAAGTGGGAGGATTGGGCCCATCGTCGCGAGCATAGATCGGAAACCCTTTCCCGCGCCGGGATCCACGTGGCTACTGGATCGAACCGATCGCCGCCATGATGCACATGTCGCCCGAGCCATCTACTTGGAATCTCTCATCCAAGGCACGGGGCGAACTACGGTCGACAGTTATTGGTGCTCAGTGGTCTCAACATCGTTTGCGCAAGATGGTTTGCACGGCTTCCTCTCGGTGTCTGGTTTGTGGTGCCCGTGGTGATTTGCATCGCAGATTTGGTTCTTGCCCTAAGCCCAATGACATGAGAAGGCTAGCTGTCGATCAGAAACTTCGTGGCATGGCGAACAGAGCTGAAGTGAATCACGTGTTCTTTACCAGCGCTCTGCTTCCTCGTGCCATGCTGCCCTGCATCCCACCACCACTCGACACGCAGCGCTGGTGGTACTGCGTGGGCGGGCAGAACATGGACATCACAGGCGTGGTCTACACGGACGGCTCCGCTCAGAGCCCACTGTGCTGGCCAGAGGCCGGTCGCGCTGGTTGGGGCATCGCCATTCTACGTGGGCGGCAGCTTCGAGGGATGGCATTGTACCCTTTGCCAGGGCCAGAGCAGACAGCACCGAGAGGAGATATCTACGCGGTACTCCAGGTGATCAAGCACGGCCACCCCCCCCTCCACACCAAGACGGATGGTCTGAGCCTCGCGGAGTCGCTTGCATTTGGCAAGGACCACTGCACGCGTGCCAGGCGTGACGACGCGGACCTCTGGCGCCAGCTGTGGCACGCCATCTGGGACATGGGTGGCCTGTCGGATCAGCTCCAGATCACGTGGGTTGAGGGCCATCAGACGTACATCGAAGCTGGGGGCGGCATCGACAAACTCGGGAATGACTTCGCCGACGCCGCGGCGAAGAAGGGCATCCAGCTGCACGCCTTCCCCACAGACGCCTACGACGAGCACAAGCAGTTGCTCAAGACCGTGCGGCAGGTCGCCGCCTGGATCGGCAACGTGCAAGCGGAGCCCGACGCACTGGGCGACCGCGTGCCTGCTGTGGGCAGGCGCCCGAGGCGCAAAGTGAGACCGGCTGGCCCAGCTGCTGCAGACCCGCGCGGCCCGAACGACCCGTCATCGCGCGGAGGCCGCGACGTGAGGTGTTACAAGTTTCACTCACCTGGGATGACCACAGTCGGGTGGCGGTGTCGCCACTGTCCCAGATTTGCGAGGAAACTTCGAGGCCTCAGGAGGCTCCAACGCGAGGTTTGCCCCGTGACGGGCGTTTCGGGCCCCGCTCGAGGGGCCACTGGCCCTAGGCAAAACGATGGAAACGAGCGAGGGTCGTCGTCGCCGTCTGGAGGACGATGCTATCGAGGAAGAGTTTCACAGGGTGGTAAGACCTCGGGGTATACCTCCCATTCCTCCTCCGTCCTCGACTCCTGAGCCTCCCTTCCCCTCGTCCACCTCTTCCTTTGCGGGTGGGCGCCGTCCATCAGATGTCGAGGGTACTCCCGAGGGGCTCCAGCTGCCACCCCCGCCCCTGGGTCCCTCTCCTCCTTCGCCTTGACCCGCCTCGGACTCCTCCCTGCTCCCCTCCTCCTCCGTGCCTCCGACGCCGCCGACCCCGGTCGCGCCTCACCCGAGGGTCCGTTTCGCGGAAGTCCTGGAGGGGCCTGACAGGCCTCAGGAGGCCGTGGACGGTGCTGTGGCCGCGGCCTCCTTGCGAGGTGCGAAGCGTGTTTGTCGAGGGACCCCGCCTTCGAGGGCGAACGCGGTGTCGCCGTTGGCCCCTCTCCCGCGCTCTGGGGACGTCCCTCCAGAGAGCGCGAGAGGGCACGTGCTGTACGTCCCGGGGGATCTTGTGGGGTGCAGTAATTGAGGGGCTTTCTCGACCAGGACGGCGCGTACCCAGTTATTCTGGCTGTGTGACCCCGAGGCTGCCCTTCTGAATAACCCTCAGAGGCAATGGCGGAGGGATAATTCGATGAAGGGCATCCACCCCAAGGGTGGCAAGGCCCCCCCCCTTCCCCATCCCTCGTAGACTCCAGGTCCAGGACGATGCCGTTCAATGGCTTGGACTGATTTCCATATCTTAATTCCATGTTTCTGTTTCTGGGGGCCCGCGGTCGTCCGTTTCTTTCGCTCAGCCCTGGGCTTTCCCCTCTCGGGTCCTCTCGGCGTGGCCGTGAGGCTTCGGCTGGGTCGTGGGCGTCCTGGGGGCCCGAAACGTTCTGTGCTCGACTGCGCGCCCTCCACTTTTCCTGCTGCTCCTGCCCGCCCCTGACTCGAACTCGGCGCGTCGCTCCTTGGGCTCGCGACTCCTCCTCTTTCTCCTCCTCCTCCTCCTCCTCCTCCTCCTCCTCCTCCTCCTCCTCCTCCTCCTCCCTCCCCCCCCCCCCCCCCCTCCCTCCTCCTTCGGGGCTGCGGCTGGTGACCCCTCGTTGGCGCACGGGCAGTTCGAACGTCGCCCCCGCTCGGCTCTCGGCTCTCGGCGTCGCGCCGCTCGGCGAGCGGGGCCTGGAAGGGCTCCGCGGGTGGGCGGCCCCTCGCGGGCGGGCGGCGTGGGCGGGCAGCCCCCCCCGGGAGCCAGCACCGAGTGTCACGCGTGCGGTTATGTTGCTCCCATCGTACTTAAAGACCACATCCCGGACATAATTTCGAGCACCCCGCAAAAGTGTCGAACGAGTGTCGAAAGAGTGTCAAAACAGTGTCGGACGAGTGTATCCCAGGGCCCGACACGTGAACACCCTTGAGTTTGTGGGTGCTTTTCTGGTGCTCGAAGCTCTTTCTGGTGGCCAAGGATAAAGTAGGTTAGAACATCATAAGCGTACGGCAGGTTCGCGTCGTGTCGACCCCGGCGTTGGTTCCTGACACCGCGAAGATCGTTCAAACTTGAACGATCGGCCGCTCCGCGAACACCAGATCGTTCAACGACGGACCGATGCTGGGCCACGGGCGGCATTCAACCTCACACGCACGCGGCGGGGCCGCCGCCGGTCGCCGGTCGGCACGACGCGAACCCGCCGTAGCCGATCCCACGCCTCCGACGTAACGTTTTTCCGTGCGGGGCTCTTCAGCTCGAAGGCCGGTCTCGCAATGGGCAGATTTTTCGGGCGGCACCCAAGAGCCCCAAAAAGGCCTCGAGACGCCCATCCCAGACATGCGACGTCCTGTTTTTTTGAGAGGCCTTGGGACACACAAATGAATAGACACAAATAACAGGATTCCCCATATTTTCCAACATCTTCTGTTTTTTGTCTTCCCCCCACTTTCAACCTTTTGCTATATTTTACTGGGAATAGACCATCAATTGTGTTTGTGTGTTTTTTCCCCTCCTGACTTTCGTCCTGCGCAGCCTCTTGACGCTCCCGGGGGCCGGCGCAGGCCCCCCAGGGGCCGAAGGTGGGCAAAAGCCTGCCGTCCGGATCTTTTTGCGACGCGAGCACGTCTGGGATCAGAAGGCAAAACAGGCGGGGCGGGGACTTCTCCATATCCACCGCCTGGGAGCCGACGTCCTGGTGCCCCAGCGGGCGGTGGAGATGGATATGTTTCGGCCCCCGGGGGCCCGAACATGTCCAGATCCACCGCCTGCCGAGGCTCCGAAAACTGGCCCTCCAGGCGGTGGATATGGATAGATTCCCGCCTCGGACGTGTCCCGAAAAGATCGAGACGTCAAATGTCTGGGTGCACGTGTGCTTCCCTGAGCTTGGGCTCGACTCTTTGAAGGGGCCCTGGGACACGCAAACAAAGAGGCACAGGTAAGAGGATCCCCCATACTTTCCCATGTGTTCTGGGCTTTTGTCTTCCTCCCGCTTCCCGTACTTTCCCACATTCTCCGGGGGGATCGACGGTGAACTCCCGCCCCGGAAGACGGACGAAGCCCTAGGTGACACGCGACCGAGATTGATCAAGCTCGGTCACGTTTCGCCCGAGACTTCGCGGCTGGCCTCCGGAGGAGGAGGGGGAGGAGGAGGAGGAGGAGGAGGAGGAGGAGGAGGAGGAGGAGGAGGAGGAGGGGGAGGAGGAGGAGGAGGAGGAGGAGGAGGAGGAGGAGGAGGAGGAGGAGGAGGAGGAGGCCCTCCCCCCCCCCCAAAAAAAAAACACGGAGGCTCGCGACCGGAGCCGCGAGCCCGACCTCCCCGCGCGCGCCCGCCGCGGGCCGGGCCGCTCCGCCACGGGCGTGCGAGGGCGGCGGCGCCCGGGCGCGGCGGGAGCTGCAGCGCGCGTGCCGGGCGCGCCCCTCGGCAGGAGGAGTACTCCAGATGTTGTAATAAAAGGGAGGGGGTCTGGACCCTCCAAGACCAGCCATTTCAGACCCCCCCCCCCGTGGGAGAACCCTCCAAAACATCGTCCCCAGACCCCCCCGGGCCCTCCAAGATAGCCTGGAAGAGACCCCCCCCCCGAAATGAGACCCCCCTCCCTTTATTACGAAATCTGGAGTACTCATTTCGGGGGGGGGGGTCTCTTCCAAGCTATCCTGGAGGGCCTGGGGGGTCTGGGGACGACGTTTTGGAGGGTTCTCCCACGGGGGAGGTCTGAAATGGCTGGTCTTGGAGGGTCCAGACCCCCTCCCTTTTATTACGAAATCTGGGGTACTCACGCATAGCCCAGAAAAATGTAAAACAAATCGTAGTTCCAAAAATGGCCAGTCAAAATATCTGAACGCAGTGGGAACATCGTCCGTAAGCATCTATCAGTAGCCAGTCAACATCTTCAGACATTGTGAAACAGAACCCCTCGAAAGGAGGATGATTCAAAAATAGCCAGGGGAGGATTGTTCTACCATTTTGGGATCATCTTTGGGGGCATGGTTTGGAATATCTTTAGAGTGTCCTCTAGAATCCGCCTGTAGGGGGACACGCCCGACCTCATGCAACGCCTGGATCTCACGGGAGGCTGCGGGCGAAAGCGGGCAGAGAGCGGAGGGCTCTCGGACGCCCCTGAGAGAGGGAGGGACCCCGCTCGTCGTCGTCGTCGTCGTCGTCGTCGTCGTCGTCGTCGTCGTCGTCGTCGTCGTCGTCGTCGTTTTCGTCGTCGTTTTTTTCGTCGTCGTCGACGTCGTCGTCGCTCTTTTCGCCGTTGTTGTCGCCCTTTTCATCGTCGTCGACGTCGTCGTCGTCGTCCTTTTCGCCGTCGCCGTCGCCGTCGTCGTCGTCGTCGTCGTCGTCGTCGTCGTCGTCGTCGTCGTCGTCGTCCTCGCCGTCGCCGGGCCGCCCTCCCGTCCGACGGGGCCGGGCTGAGGCCCGACGGCAGCCCGTGGAGGGCGCGGGCTCACGAAGCAGCCCGGCGCGCTCGGGCCTCTGCGGGCCGGCGGCGTCGGCAGAGCTCCGCGAGACCGGGTGTCAATCGCCCCCCCCTTCTCGTGCTCGTCCCTCCTCCTCGGTCTCCTCCTCCTCCTCGTTCTCCTCCTCCTCCTCCCCCTCCTCCTTCTCTTCCTTCTCTCCCTCCCCCTCCCCCCCCCCCCTCCCTTCCCCTTCCCCTCCCCTCCTCCGTCCTCTTTCTCGTCCTCCTCCTCCTCCTCCTCCTCCTCCTCCTCCTTCTCGTCCCTCGTCCTCGCCCCCCTCTTCCCCGCTCTCCTCCCCCTCCCCTCCCTCGGAGGAGGGCCAGCGGCAGCATTACGAGAAGCATGGCAGGAGGCAGCGCCCACCTCCACCACGACTCCGCGCGCACAGGTACGCACACACAGAGCTTCTGCGCGCGAGGAAACGCGCCTGACAGCACACGCTTGCCTTATCCAAGGTCTGCTCATGGCCCACAAAACCCAAATGCTTGATCAAACTGTAAGCACGACGGTGCGGAATCGTGCTGGGTGCTGGGGAATCTGGAGGTCTGCATTTTCCATGTATGATGTAGAGTCACACGAAATCACCTCGGACTGCGGGGAACTTGAGAACACGTCATCCGCATGAACATCAACATCGAAATACTTAGAGGATGTCGCCGAATGCGGACAATATGCCAAATAACCTTCGCCGCCTGCGCACACTGAAGGGCAATTCGCAACACCTGACCGATATTCACGCAACCGTTTGTGCCGTGCGGAATAACGTGCCCGTGCCAACACGCAACGCACAGACATGCTATCACTTCCCTACTGCTGACCATCATCGCAATGCAATTGGAGGTTGGGGCTTGACATCGAAATCAGAAGGAATGCCGCACCCCCCCACCCCTGGAGATCGGTTTCATGGTCATCGTGCGTGACGTGCGTGCGGGTGAGGCGAAGCTGCGCGAGGGCGAGAGAGAGATCCTGCCCTACCCGGAGGTGGTTCACGTCAGATCGCTCTGCCCACCCAGACGGCCCAAGAGGGCCCCTAAGACAGCCCCCAAGAGGCCCCCAAGACGGCCCCATTGTGGAGCACACGAGCTGACGCTTCGAGCCCGCCGCCCCGAGATGACCGCCGAGACCACCCGCGTGCCCCCTAAGAGGCCTCCCCAAGAGCCCTATAGGAGGCCCTCAAGCACCCCAAAAGAGGCCCCCAAAAGGCTCCCAAGAGGCCCGACACGAGGCCCTCAGAGATTCGTTCCAGAACTGCACCGGAGAGGCTTCCGAAAGGCCTCCCGAGAGATCCCCGAAGGCATCCAAGATGTCCCTGACTTACATCTTAGGCGCGGTGGCGGCATGGGTCGAAGGCAATCACATAGCAAGCAACAGAGCAAGTGCATGGTTTCATAGACGGATAGACTGCCAATCCGACGCGAAGCCAATCGCAAGCCAACAACTGCCCCAATCCACCCGCCAATCTCTTCATCACCCGAAGGTTGATCTATGAGCTGCCAAAATGTAAGCCAGGATTGGCATTATGGATGTCAGAGCACCGTGCGCTCTCTTCTGGGGTCCTGGGTGAGCGACGCGGAGACAAAACCATCACAAGAGAAAGGGGAATGACGATCAACGAAGCGCGGCTGCTGATGTGCCTCGCGGAACGATGAACTCATCATGGATACTGCCGCAAGGAAGCGGGGAGGTGAGGCACAACCCCAGCGTGTCCGCACACTCACAGAAAGAGAAATAGCGAGGCCTGCCGGCAACAGCGCGCACAAGATCGGCGCGCAGATGAGCAGCAGAGCTCGCCCACCGAGCCCTCGCCTGGAGCACGCCCACTCCACTCCCGCGTGCGCCTGCCTCTGGAGGAGCAGGGCGCAGGCGCACGGGTATTCTGCAAACACTGGTTAGGAGGCAACTACTGGGAGGTCTTCGTCGAAAATCGGATGAAGCGGGATTACACTGGATTAAGCGGGATTAAGCCGGATTCAGCGGGAGTAAGCCGGATTAAGCCGGACTTCGGACCAGGGCAAAATCAGAATTTGACCTCCCAGGAGTTGCACCGAACGCTGGTAGCACACAACTGCAGCTTAAATCTTGGAAGGTCGGGATACAGAGCCTCGCTCTTCGGGGGACCAGCTTGGCTGTCACAGGCCCCGCGAACTGCAGCGGCATGTGCCAGAACATCCTGGAGTCACCAGGGCCAACCATGCGTCAGCGGTGGACAAACCTCCCTTTAGTAAACCTCCCCTTCGCGAAAGCGGCCTGGGACCGAAACCGACGGACCTGGACCCGCAAAAATGACGGCCGCGACGCCCTCTCGCGAACCGAGAACGGCCGATTCCTTAGTCGACGTGTCAGGGTAGGCAGTCTGTCCACCTCCGAGTGCGGTCTGGCCATCTCCCCAGACTTCCCACGTCACGTTATTATCGTGGCGTGGCAGCACCCCTCCAGCTCCCGAGCGCCATCCTTTTATCCCGGGTGCACGTCGCTCATTTCTAACCGTGCTCGTTTCTAATCGCGCTCGTTTCTGATTGTTCCTGGCCCCCTAGTGGCCAGGAATAGGCCCAGGACAGAACAATTAGAAACGAAAGGAAGGACCTTGGCCCCAAAACAATCTGACATTCTCGAAGAATTAGACATGCACAGTGTGCAGTGATTCGACGGCCCCGCGGCCCGAAGGAGGCCTCCGGCGGCCTCCGGCGGCCAGAAAGCCCACCGGCTCTGGCTGTCGTGCACTTCTCCGGGGCGCTGGAGGTCTGGCTCAGCTGGAGCTCTCGTCACGAGCTCCCCCTGGCGTTAGGTCGGGCGCGTTCGCCTACAGGGGGATTTGAATACAGAAGAAAAACAAGAACCCAACTGCGCAAAAATGGTTAAACATGCGATAAAAAAATCTCCCGACTATTTTGTTCACTATTTTTGAGCATTCCTCCTGTAGAGGAACAGTCCCGGCTTCATCCTGGCGCCCGATGTCTGGGTTCTCTCCCTTGCTCCCTCGCGGCACGAGGTTGGCCTCGAGCGCCCAGACCGCACGCAATTCTCCTGTGCGCTTGGCCCGCCTGCAGTAGCCCTGAAGCAAAGGAGGAGGAGGGGGAGGAAGGAGGAGGAGGAGGAGGAGGAGGAGGAGGAAGGAGGAGGAGGAGGAGGAGGTAAAATAACAAAAACAACAATAATAACAATGACCATAATAACTATACTACTAATACAACAGTAATAGCAATATTAACAATAACAATACTAACAATACTAATAAGAGTGAGCATACTCATGGAAAGCCTGTGTGGGGCATTTTGTCGGCCTCGGGGGGGGTCCACTTGTCCGGCTGGACGCGGCTCGGAAGACATGTCAGGATGGCGTCCGCGAGGGGTCGGGGCAGATGTTCGAGGAAAGGCTCCAGCCAATACGGTAGGTGCAACCTCGATGGAAGGCGAAGCCTGGCGACACCATTTGTCG
This sequence comes from Prorocentrum cordatum, assembly GCA_963575745.1. NCBI lineage: Eukaryota > Dinophyceae > Prorocentrales > Prorocentraceae > Prorocentrum > Prorocentrum cordatum. The sequence continues at coordinate 70,369 of CAUYUJ010014231.1, forward strand.
AGTCGCTGGCCCATCCCGGATACATGTTTGACGGTCTGGGGGCCTCCCAGCGCCCCCCGAAGGCAGACGTTCTCGTGACTGTGCAGTGTTGCTTCAAAACGCTGGAGGGGTTGGTAGGGGGGGCAGCGTCGCTTTGGGTGGCGAGGGTCCCGAGCGTTTTCTGATTGACGGGCGCTGGCTGTGGCCAGCAGGGCACCGGAGGAGGATGAGATCGAGGAGGTCGGTAAGGAGGTGGAGGAGGTGGAGGAGTTCTGGAGTTCTGGATGTAGCGACTAGGTCGGGGACAAACTACTTAAACGACAGATTTCTGCTTCTTGGCTAGCTCAGCTCTGCTGTAAGCTTTGGGTCAAATTCCACGCGAAATCCTATCAAGATAATCGGACCGATTACCTTCAACACGCCCAACACACGGCTTTGCTAGTTCCTTAAGCTGCTGAGCCGCATAGAACCCGCACGCTGAGCAGAACCAGACTCCCAATCCCGCGTGCTGCCTCAAATTATGTGTCGGATCGGGAAAACCCCCTGCGATGTGCACCCGCCGCCCAGGGGGGGATCGAACAAAATCCCGTCCACACTAACTAAGTCAAAACAAGAGGAGGTTAGCCAGTCCTTACGCTTCGCTTTGGTGGCTGTGCCCTTACATCTGCTACACTTAGCGGAATTAGACTCACACAAGACATGCTGAGACGAGAACATTGCGCAGACAGAAGGGGCAGGCGGTCTAGGTTGGACACGGCGGGCAGCTTTCCTACCGAGGCTCTTCTCATGCTCCTGCTCAACTGCTAACGTCTCAATAGTGCTCTGGAGAATCCTCATTCTAACCAAAAAAGCTTTATGCTCAGTGGCCTGGACACGGGCACGACTCATTTCAGGCACTCTTGCGCCGTCGGCTCCGAGCGCGGCGAAGGCGTCAGCCAAAGCGTTGCCCTCCACCAGCAGGCGAGGCGCCTTGCCTCGCAGCACGTCGGCGGCCTCGAGGTGCGAGTGGACGAAGAGCATCGTGCGCTGGAGTCCTGGATGCTGGTCGAGATGAACTCCGATCTGCCACCGCAAATCGCTGTCTGGTCCCTCAGGGCTACGATGCCGATGATTGTACCATCCGATGATAACACTTTCGTTGTCGGTCGTGTAGATGAGAAGCCCACGGCTGCCCCTCAGGGCCAAGTAGAAAGCAAGGAGCTCTCCTCTTGGTACCGTCCGCCGAAGGCCTGGCAGGCCTCCCCGCGCACCAAGGAACACCTCCATGTCGTCGGCGAGGTCGCGCAGGCAGGCCAGTCCGCATCCCACGCGCCGAAGCCGTGGGTCACGACTCTCGCGCCCCCCGCTGGCGTCGCCGAAGATGTAGAGCGGCTTCTCGCGCGTGCCCTCGCCGAAGCACCCCTCGACGAAGTCAACGCCAGTGGTGCTCCAACTCTCATGCTCATGCGGAGCCTCCACGGACAGCCGCGCCGCTGGGACGAGGCCTCTGGTCCAGAAGCAGGCGTCAGCCTCCCCCTGGGTGTAGGCTTCTCCAACGTACTTTTCCGTGATCTGATATATGTCATGCTTGCATCTGCCTTCGCGGGCCCACGCGCGATGAAAAGCCGTCTCACGATGACCGCGGCACCGAAGGCAATCCTGGGACATCTCCTGCTTGGCCCGCTCCTGCCGCCGTGTGCGGGGCCACGTGGCCCCGACGGCGATCGCAAGCATAAGGCCTGCAAGTCGTCGACCACCAGGGGCGCCCTCAAGGTGCCGTGGCAGACGACGGTGCGACTGATTGCAGGCCCCACCTTCAAGTCCTGCTCCTTCATGGTGTTGAGCTGCACGTGTCCACAAACCATTATGCACAGTACGCTCATATTCGTCGAAAAAGGCGTTGGGTACATCTAAGTGCTCAATGCCCATGAGATTGCCGACCGAAAACTGCCATGTGTGCTCTTGACCGGCATCCGCTGTCGGCGTGGTCCAGCTTGTCGGTGAATCTGGTCGCCACCCCGCCTGCAGAAAGTAACAGATCACTGCGCCCTGAGGGCCGCGGATGCGCCGTGTCCTCTGACTCGGCGGCATAGCTCTCATCTCTTGAACCCGCCCAGGCCACGTGAGCATGATGCTGTCATGGATATTTGGCTGGCGCACCCAGCAGGTAAGCCAGAGACGAAGACACTCGCGAGGAAGTTTGCACGCTGGGTCCCTGCCAATTGCTTTCAAAGCAATCAGCGTCGTGAGACATCGACCTGGCATCTTGGGTCCAATAGCGTTGCCGAGTTTTCTGCTTAGTTGTGTCATGACGTCTCCGAAAGCGCCGTGGAGCTGGTGCCCGTAGGCCCCAGCCGCTTGGGCTCCCTGCTGCTCCAACCTTGACGTGAGACCATGCCGACGAGTGGCTCTGGCATATTTGATAACTCGCTTGTGCGCGGCTTTGTGTTTAGCTTGCCTAGCTGTCCGACTGGCGCGTGCGTGACGAGGCCCGCCGCCGAGGTCGGCCCCCAGATATGGCGCCTGCGGCGCAGCTTTGACCACAAATCCATGGGCGCGAACTCTCCTCACAATGGCTTTGGCGTCGTCCAGCTTCGCGCGCACAACAGCGCTCTTCGGCGAGATGGACAAGCCCGCGCGCTGCATCGACCTGCATGTGTCCACCAGGCACCGTGCGAGCTTGTTGCGCATCGTCTCGCTGGTACTCTTAATCGATTGGCTGAGGTCATCAATCCACAGCCGCTGAGACATACCCACGTGCTCCGTCGTGAGCCGATGCATGATGTGGTACGTCGCGCACTTGGCGAATCGCGCGCATCCGCGGCGGCCCTGGACAATAGAACGCAGGGGAGCGAAAGGCTCCGAGTACGTGCCTGACTGGCGTAAACACCGCGCCGCCATGCACTGCGTCAACTCCAGACCTAATACCTCGGCTGGGAAGTCGAGCCGCATCGCAGCCCTGCCTGCCATCAGCCACCCGATCGTGTCGTAGAACTGGCCTATGTCCAGCAGGCCGTTCCCGTGACTGATCTTGAGCCTCGCCGCAACTTCCTCGTCGATCGCTCTCAAGAAAACTTCGCGAATCGCCCCATTTCCTTTGATAGCTGCATCCCAGTGAGCTTCACACTCAGTGGCCCAATGCTTCACATATGACTCTCGTGCTTGCGACCACGCGCGCGAGAGGTGTGGAAGCAGCCCGGTGATTCTGTCACCTGATACTTTCTTTGGTAAAAGAGTCCCAATGGTAAGTAAAAAGGAGGAGGTGGAGGAGGAGGAGAAGTATGTCGAGGAGGAGGTGGGTGCGGGTAAGGAGCCGTAGTATCTGGTGCCGTCAGAATAATACTCATGACAGCGAGTGGGCCTGCTGGCGTTTGTTTGTGCTCTACGTATCTAGCACTCGATGTATATGCAGATCTACGTATAACGATGTATATATGTTTGTATATATACGTATATCTAAACACTGTAACTATTGGTCAACATTTCTCACGGTGAATCAACGCTCAAACAAACAACTCGGACGTGCTCTTGCCGTAGTCTAAAGCTGATACCGCTCCTCCGGCACAAACCGCATCGCTGATGTGGAAGAACCGTGATCGAAATGTATATGACCCATTCTCTATTGTGAGATTATGAGCTGGGAGGGTACTGCCATTGACTTCAATAGCGGGCCTCATGCACACCAACGGGTCGTTGATAGATCGAACATATGGAGCATCCGTACCATGGGTCTCCAAATTGACCCAGAGGCTTGGGTTTGGGTCAGGTCTGGTCCAAGCAGGTGAGATGCTTAACCCTGCAGACGACCAAGCAAACCTACTGTGTCACACGGCGGACTTGAAAATGGAGGCGTCCCAAATGTGTTGCAATTCAAGAAAATCTGCAACCGAATCATTGCAACCTTAAGTCTGTCTGACACCTCTGGTTAATCCCGCAGACACATTTGAGACTAGGCGACCGCGCCCGTCGTGCGACCATTTAGCCGCCTTGTCGGGGCGTATAGCATTGTACGCACCAGTGCCGCTCGATTCCTCAGCCGTAGATCTTGCACCAACTGCGCCGAATATCGGGTTCATCTCAGATGCCCGAGGTCTACATTTGCTGATGTTGACGGAGACCAACTGCACATGCCGGATGTACTCGACCACCGTCGAAGCAATGTCATGTGCACGAAATCAGTCGTGCTTCCCCATTCGTGAAGGAAATATCCGTACCACGCGAACTGATACCCATCGCCAAATTTGCGATACGAGTAGTTTGGGACGTGCACCGTAGGATCTTCAACGAGAGAAATACAGCCGATGGCGCGGGGTCCATTCTGTGTCAAGCCCTCTGAATTACCTAAGTCACCGGGCACGTCGCCGAAATATCTGGAGGTAGAATTGATCAAGTCCGACACTTGAAGCCCAAGTGCGTCTCAAGCTAGTCCGATCAAATGCTGCTCCGTTGGGGGTCAACAGCGATTGTGTCCCAACTGTTGCGAAGGCTGACAAAACTGAGTTGGAGAGTGCCGTAACCGAGAGAGCTGAAATTGAGATTTGAGATTGTCTGCGCTTGCCTGCCGCAGCCGGATTTACCGAACGTGAAACCAGCATGCGCTCGTCCGGGTTGACGAGATGTTTGTCCATGCGATGTGATGCCGACCGACAGGTCAACCGACAAGTTCAGGCCTTTGGCCCCTGGCCCCAGGGGCCGCGTTTGTGGCGCATGAGAAGGTGCTGGTGACCTCGAGCTCCCGTGAAATCGAGATCGAGGCCAATCGCTCCCCTCCTTATCGGGGCTGAAGACGCGGGGGTCAAAGCAACCTGGGTCAGCCAGAGCGCCGGATCTTGCAAGATCCTGCAGAAACAGGGCTGCACTGACCCGGGCTAGGGCGCAAGATCCTGCAGGATTTTGCGGAATCCTGTAAAGCCTGACTGACCTGGGTCTGGATTGACCTGGGTCAGTGATTAGATCCCCGACCCAGTGCTCCCCGAACACGACCGGTGCCACAACGCATTCCGCCGCAGGGACTTCTGCGGTCGCCGCAGACACCGCGCGGGTCCCACGAGAGCAGGAAGTCCAGGCCCAAGACGCTCGGCAAAACAAGTTGCCACATCGTCGTCGCCCAGGCAAACGGCACACATGTAGACACTTTTAAAAAAAACACCCCTATGGCCGTGGACATCTCCGTGGCTGTGGACATTTCTGCCGCGGACATCTCCATGGTCGTGGTCGTAGACATCTCAATGGTCGTGGACATTGTCATGGTCGTGCACATATCTGTGGTCATGGCCATCTCCTCGCCTACGATGCCGCAGGCGATCTGGGCCCCCCGGTAAGCTCGTGGACCACGAAGGCCCTGCCCACCTGGCTGGCGAGCGCGAGGCCAGTGGCAACTTCCGCCGCGCCCGTCGAGGCACCGAGGCGGTCCGCCAGGTAGACGAAGTCGGCCCACGGATCCGAGTCGAGGGCCGAACTGTAGAAGTGGCCACCAACGTCAGCTGCCACATCGCAAGTGGACCACGTACGCACGTGTATCCCACAACCGTCCGACACGCCGTCCCCAGCGCCAGCCGCGCAGTCGGTGTCCAGGCCAGTCAGGTCCCACGTCAAGACCTGGGAAGCGACGCCAGAGCTGGCCATGGTGACCGTGCCTGCGGCAGCCAGGTCGCCTGCGCCCACGATCGCCATCTCGACAGCCACGAGAACACCGCACGCGATCCTCGCGCCGCGGTCAAGCTCGTGGACCACGAACGTCCGGCCGGCAAGCTCCAAGAGCATCACTCCGGTGTTCGCTGTCGTGCTCGAGGAGGACATCCCCGAGCTGTCGGAGACGTACACGACCTCACTCCAAGGTTCGATGCTGAGAGTACTGCTGCAGTAGTGGCCTCCAACGTCAGCAGCGGCACCGCAGGACATGCCTGAGTGCACATGGATGCCGCATCGGTTGGTCACGCTGTCCCCTGCGCCGGACAGGCACGCTGTGTCCAAACCTGCAAGGTCCCACTTGAGAGCCCGTGTCGCGTCTCCCGCGAGAGTTATGACTCCACTCACATTCAAGTCTCCTTCGCAATCAGGGTAATGGCTGATTCCAATGTTCGCCATCGCTCGGACGTCCACATTCCCAGTGCATTGTCTGGCTTCGTGCGTTGATTTTTCGCACCATGATCCCAGATGCTTCTCGATGGTCCTCGCCGAGAATAAATGTAGACGTCCGAGCGTTGCCAGGAATGCTGGCTGACAGCATGGTCGGGGCGCCTTGGAGGATTCCGCAGGCGATGCGCCCGCCGCCCGTGAGCTCGTGCACAACGAAGGCCCTCCCAACAAGCTCCGAAAAATTCAGCCCAGACTTAACCGTCGTTCTGCCCGACGATGCAGTTCCATTTTCGGCGGCGAGCGAGGGAAAAAGTGAGAGAAGGCCTTCTCAAAGGCGGCGGGGCTTCTCAGAAGCCCTCCGGTCTTCTGAGAAGTTTTTGTGCCGTCGGTGAAGGGCTGCCCAACGATGCAGCTCAAGTTGCGACATACGCAGCATCCACCCAAGGATCATCGCTGAGATCGCTGCTGTTGCAGTGGCCGCCAACGTCACCGGCAACCGCGCAGGAAGTGCCCTAATGCACATGGATGCCGCACCCGTTCTCTACGTTGTCTCCAGCGCTTGACGCGCAAGCAAGGTCGATACCCTCCAAATCCCACTCGAGAGACTGTAGTGCAGAATCAGCAGTAGCTTCCGTGATGGTCACTGTTCCCGCCACACTAGTTTAGTCGCCTGTATAGCACGGATAGGCCGACAACATGCTCAACCATGTCGTCAACGACGAGCTCGAGAGGATGCCGCGTGCGATATGCGCGCCACTACTGAGCTCGTGTGCTGCTACCGTCGTGCTACCCAAAGAATCAAAATATTCGCGGTTGCGACATACACAACGTCCGCCTAATGATCATCGCAGAGATCGCTGCTGAGGTAGTGGTTGCCAACGTCATCAGCAACCGTGCATGAAAGGCCCGAGTGCACATGGATGCCGCACCCGTTCGCCACGCTGTCTTCAGTGCCCGACCTGCAGGCTGGATCGATACCCTTCAAGCTCCACTCCGGAGTCTGGCTCGTGGAGCCGACATCTGCGGCCCTGATCTGCACCGTTCCCGACACACTCAGGTTCACGGCGTAACCAGGGTACGGCGCAACGTGCGGCGCACCGGTCACCAAGGTGGTCATGGCGATCATGTCGGTCGATGACTCTCGGCGACGCCGCCGCGAGATTTGGGGCCTCCTGGTTCCGTGGTAGCGATTGGTGCGGCGAGTTGAGCTGGCACCTTGATCGAACCGCCTTGATCTGCAACACATTGAGCTAAAACAGTTACGGAAGAAAGAGCAAGAGGAGCAGTGGAGGACGAGCCGGCGGAGGAACAGGACAATCAACAGAAGACTTAGAGCTTGGAGTTCGCCTGAAGCCAGTTTCGGCGTCCAATCGCTCGGCAAGGTCATGTGTCTTAACAACGTGGGCCCCAATCTCAGACCCCAGGAACCGCTCGATATTGAGAACTCTCCGCTCTCAAATGTCCCCAGAAACAGCCGACCCCGTCTTTCGTGTGGACTTCTGTGGGTCCTCGGGTCCTTGGGCCCAGGCTGACCCCCAGGAGGGCGTTCAACCTTGAACGCTCGCGCTGGGCGTCGCTAGAGCGCGTTTCTCTATTTTCGGCGATAATGGGCATTGAAGGGGGGGGAGGGGGCGGGGGCCGGGGGGTGGGATATAATGTAACGCCTCCCCCCCGGTGGCTCCGGCACCACAGCCGCGCCCGCGCACACGACGACGATGAGGGACGAGCGACGAGCGACGAGCGACGAGCGACGACGACGACGACGCGAGCAGCATGTAGGTGGCGACCTGCCCCGCAGCGCCTGTGTCCACCAAAATGCTCGCGCGCACAACAGCGCGCGTGTACGCCACAGCAGCTTCGTACACCGCAACAGCCGTGTGCGACGCAGCGCCTGTGTACAACACAGTGCTTGCGTGCACCACAGCGCCAGTGTACACCACAGCGAATGTGTAACACCGCAGCAACCATGTGCTATACAGCGCCTGTGTACAACACGATGCTTGCGTGCACCACAGCGCCTGTGCACACCACAGCGCCCGTCTGCACCACAGCATCTGCGCGCAGGCAGCGCTGGTGTACACCACAGCGCTTGCGTGCACAGGACACGTAGAACGAGCATGTAGGTAAGGATCTGCCGCGGACAGCTCAACGCCATTCCGCGAAAGTGCTGGTAATATAATGCAGCGGTCTTCATTTCTCCCTCCTCCTCCTCCTCTTCCTCCTCCTCCTCCTCCTCCATATCCTCCTCCTCCTCCTCCTTCTCCTCCTTCTCCTCCTCCTCCTCCTCCTCCTCCTCCTCCTCCTCCTATGCGGACGCCGATGCGGATCCCGATGCGCACGGCTGCAGTGCCCAGAGCGCACTGGGGGGAGGGGCGTTGCGTTATAGGGGGGGGGAGGGGGGGGCGGGGGCTATAATTCTCGTTATGCCCCAATCAGTAAAGAAACACGCTCCTACCGCCTCGAGGCGGCACGAGCCTATCGTACTCATTAACTCAGCTGGCCCGCGCCGGATCCCAAACCGAGGGCAAACGCCTGGATTGAGCGAATCTAACAAGCTCGACCGAAGGAAATTTGAGAACGAGCAACAGCCAAGCAGAGAAAACGATATATATATATATAGAGAGAGAGAGAGAGAGAGAGAGAGAGAGAGAGAGAGATAGAGACATGCTCTAATACGTGTTTGCATCTGACCTCTTGCCTGGAGATAAATGGGGAAACCAAGAGGTACCGGTACTGCTACTCCCCAGACCTCCCCAGGGGTACGTTCTGGCCAGACTTTCGAAGCGAATCCAGCGTTGGCAAGGAGGCCCTCCCATGAGGCCCCAAAGTGGGGACACGAGCGAAGGGCAGCAGTAGCGGTACCTTTTCGTCCTCTGAGAATGCTGGCCAAGTCGCGGCCCTCAGAGAGAGAGAGAGAGAGAGAGAAAGAGTTAGAGAAATAGAGATAGAGAGAAAGAGAGAGAGAGAGAGAGCACCACAAACAACATACAACAACGCCCCCGCGGTCCAGCCGCGTGCCTCGGACCGCGCCGCGCCGTGCAGAGAGGCCCCATGGCGACCCGCCCCCGTCCGAGCGGGGCAGCCGGGCCAGACCGCCAGAGGTGCTTGGAAGCGTCGAACCGCGGCTCCGCTGCCAACCCCGTCGCCGCCGTCGTGCGCGCCGTCGCCGCGGCGCCGCCGACGCCGCCGCCGCCGCCGCCGTCGTCGCTCAGAGGCACCACGACGAGCAGCGAGGGGCCAGACCCCGCCAGAGAGCCGACGAGCTGCTGCGTGGGCCCCCCCCCCACCGAGGGGGGGGGGAGGACCCACACGACGAGCAGCACGGAGGTCCGGAGGTCCGGGCCCGCCTCCAGGCCGTGGCGGCGTGCTGCCGTGGGCGCTGGGCCTGCCTCGCTTCCGCCTCCCTCTGCTTCCGCATCTCGTTCTACCCTGCCTGCCTTCCCGCTCGCCCCCCGAGGGGGAACGCGAAGAAAGGGGGGACCGTGTCGGGGCCGGGGGGGAATCGACCTCGAATAGGCGGCGATGCATCGCCGATCGCCGCGTTCCCGGGCTGGGGGGGCTATCGGGCACCTATCGGCGATGAATGGCCGATTGGGGGTCGATGCATCCACCCCTGAGCCGACGTATTCCCCCCCTACGGTTGCCCCCAGGTTTTCGGGTCATAGCTCGGCTCCCCAGCGGCCGTTCGGGACGATCTGGGCACCCCTGGAACGCACTCGGCGAGGCGCAGCTGCTGGAGAGCACCCCGAGGCTGGAAACCTTCCGAGAGTCAGCGAGAAAACGTCCGAAAACGCTTCAGCCTGGTATTCCTGCCATCCTCGAACGACCTGATGCCCCTTCCGTCCCTTCCGTCCTCCGTCTGCGTCCTCGCAGGCGCGCGCTGCAGCGCGGGCCGTAGGCGAGGGTCGCGGGCGCCGGTCGCTGGCGGCGCGCGCGGTCGGGTGAAGTTCTGTGCTGGCACCCAAAGGCCGGCGGGCTGCAGGGGGCGACGACGGCGAGAGCAACGACACCAAGAAGCTGAGAACGGGCGGGGTGGCAATCGCATGGCATCGGCATGGATGACGCTGGTCCTCAGAAAATCGGGTCCTGGGCCCTTGGGCTTTTCCCTCGAGACCTGTTTCCTGAATGGCAGATGTCCAGGCCCGAAAGAGATGCGAGGCAGAGATATATCGATATCCACCGCCTGGGAAACCGACGTCCTGGGACCCTGGCAGGAGATGGATAAGGATATATACTTTTCCTATATTTTTACAAGCCAGGGCGGGGGGAAAACCCCTCCCCCCCCCAAAAAAAAACTGGACTCCCGGGATCTGGGGCTTTGGGACCCTCTGGACGGGCCTCGAAGCGGCCCCCCGAGCCTCGCAGGGCGTTTTGTCAAGCCTTCCCAGCACACCTAGGGCGATCAGAGGGGTCATCCCAGAGACCCCCAAGACAGCACAAGAGCGCTCCAAGAGTGACCGATGTGACCTCAATATGGCCCAAGAGGCCTCCAGGACGGCCCCAAAGAGGCCTCCAAGAGCACTCCCAAGAGGCAAAAATCATTGATTTTCTATTGGGTTGGTGAATTTTGGGGTTCTCCTCTTTTCGGCTTCCCGACGCTCCAAGACAGCGGTCCTCTGGGCGTCCGAAGCTACCTGGGAGGCTCCAAAATCGCCCCACAACCATCCGAAAGGGCCTCCAGGCAATCCAAGAGAGCCCCCAAACGGCACAACACGGGTCCAAGATGGCCCTCAGATAGCCCCATGGCGGCTCAAAATGGCCCCAAGACACCCTCCGAAGCATTCCAAATCGTGACCCGGTCGTTCAGGGAGACCGCGGTTGGAGGCAGGGTGGCCCGAGGAAGCCTCCAGAGGCCCCCAGAATACGCCCAGGAGGCCTCCAGAAGGCCTTAAGAAAGCCTCAAACAACTTTTGTGAGGCCCCCAGAGGCTCTCCGAGGAGGACCCTCCGCAAAAAAAAAGCTGAGGAGGATGGGGGGAATGCGCAGGGTATGGCGAAAACGAAGAAAAAGAAGCATGGAGGAAGGATAACGAAAAACATGATTATAGCGGCGATGCTGGGAAAGGCAACAAGGAGTTATCGCTAAATTGTCGGCTTGACCCTCCTGCTATTCCGCCTGCATGCCAATCTTCAAGGACCAAGGTGCATGGCGCGAAGCGCCACTGCAGTCTTTTATACATATATATAGGCCCTGAATGGTCCGAATCTATCCAAATCCGCTGCCTGCCGAGGTCCCCGAACATCGATCTCCCAGGCGGTGGTTCTGGACAGACCCCCGCCTGGGTGGAGAGCCACACCTTTTTGTCCAGCCAGCCTCCGCCACTTCGGGAGCGGCAAGGCGGCCGCCTAGGCAGCCCACGCCGCGAGGACCTTCCCGCCGGCTCTCGCGAGCAGGCTGGGGGCCAGCTTGTGGGGGACCACCGCCTGAAGCCGGCGAGCGCCCGTGGGGCGCTCCAGGCGGCTCCTGTTCTGCGGCTGGCTGCAGTCGGCCGCGGCCTCCCCGAAGCGCATCTTGCGGGCCCCGAGGTCGAACTGCACCCTGTAGTCGCGGAGGGACAGCAGCCCGAGCGTGACCAGCGGGCCGTATCCCCACATCTGCGCGTCCTCGCCATAGTGCTCGAACAGCAGCACGCACTGGCGGAACGGCTTCCCGGACTTCCACAGCATGTGGTCCTCCGAAGACATCGGCATCGCCGGAAATTGCAGGCCCGCCACGAGGAGGCTTGTTCCAGGCTGCCGCTCTCCGCCGTCGGCAACGTATGCCTCAGGAGAGAGCTCGAGCGCCTGGTCGCCGATCGTGAAGCGTAGTGTGGGGAACTTTGACAGATCGGAGCAATCGGCCACCCCGCGGCCGTGAATGTGTTTTTCCATGGTGTCGTACATCGCCTGCGGCAAGTTTATCAAAGGAGTCCCCGTGTCGATGATCACGCCGCAATCATCCTCAATGCAACCCAGGGGCACTGCTGCGCCCGCGCCGGCCAGTTGCCAGTCGCTCGTCCATGTGCCCCAGTATTGCCTCATTGTAGATCGCACCTCTTTCCACGAAGCTTTGTCAGCAGAAGCCTTGGGACTGTCGTTCAACCAGATGGCGCCAGCT
>CAUYUJ010014231.1:85000-235000 GCA_963575745.1 Prorocentrum cordatum
CAACGTCCGATCGTTCAACGTCGATCGATTCTGGGTCGCCAGCGGCGTTCAACCTTGGACGCCCACGCTGGGGTCGCTGCTGGTCGACACGACGCAAACCTACCGCACGCGCACACACGCACACGCACGCGCACACGCACACGCACGCGCACACGCACACGCACACGCACACGCACACACACACAAACGCGCACACGCACAAACACACACACACACAACACACACACACACGTGACACAGTTTGCTGCGGGAGCTATGTCGGCTTCGTGTCGGCCGTGGGGCCCCCAGGGGTCAGGTCGGGCATGTCCCCCATACAGGCAGATTTTGAAGGAAGAAGAAGTTGCCCAAACAAGTGAGCCAAATCGGTCAAACAGCAGTCCAAACATCGTCCCCTGACTATTTTTGGTATTATTCTTGAGAATTCCTCTTGTAGAGTGACTTGCCCGACTTAACTCTGGGGGCGTCTGGCGGGGCGTCTTGAGGGCTAATCCGTTTTGGGGAGCTCAGGGGCCCTGGCGCCGGGGGGGGCCACAGCGTCGAGGACGGAAAGACGAAGGGCAGGACTGGCACATGGCGCAGCGAAGGGACTCGTCGGGCAAAAGGGAAGCTGGGGGAAGGAGATGAAGGCGAGGATCTGGCCATCGCTCGGACGTCCACTCCCTGTGTTTTTTTTCGGTTTCGTGCGTGGATTTTCGCCAAATGATCAAGGATGTGCCTCGATGGCCCTCGCCGAGAAAAAATGCGCACATCCGAGCGATGCCAGAGGATAACGAGAGTTATGCTGAGCAAGGGTGGGCGGGGGGGAAAAGGTCAGGACGGGGGGTGCTCGCTTGCACGGCAGGCTGGCGGCTCGGGGAGCCTTTCGGTGTGGGCCTCGCGAGGGGCCCAAGCGTCGCTATGGGAGATCACCTGTGGAGGAATCCCGACCGGTGGCGTGCTCGCTCCAGCCCCTCGAATTCAACGCGCTGGAGTGCCAGGCTCGACTCGAGGAGATCGTGGGTTGTCGGGCCAAGGGAGAAATACACATGTGCGTACGTTCACACACATATATATATATATACGTACATACGTACACACATACCTACATACATACATGCACGCATGCATCCATACATATATATATATATAGCATTCATCTATACATATACATATACTTACATACATACATACATACATACATACACGCATACATGCATGCATACACACATGCATACATCCATACACAATCATACATACACATACATACATAACAAACATACATACATACATCCATACATGCATGCATGCGTACATACATACACACATACATACATGTAGACATAGAAACACACATACATACATACATGCATACATTCATACATACATACATACACACATACATACATACATACATACATACACACACATACACACATACATACATACATACATACATACATACATACATACATACACACATACATCCACACATACATACATACATACATGCATGCATACATACATACATACATACGTACGCACGTACGTATGTACGCCAACACATACATACATACATACATACATACATCCATACATACATACATACATACATACACACCTACATACCTACATACCTACATCCATACATACATACATGCATTAATTCATACATATATATATATATATATATGTATCGCAGTGAAATGGAGACCCCCCACCTGGAAACCGGTTTCGGTTTCGTGTTCTTGTCGTGCGTGCGGGCGAGGCGAAGCTGCGCGTGATCCTCCTGTAGCTAGGCCGAAGTAGGAGCGAAAGTCCGTTCCCCGTCCGCCGGTGGCCGAGAGGTGTCCCAGTTGGGCCGGGCGGTGTCCCGGGTGTTCCAGGTGCCAGTAGGAGCGAAAGTCCGTTTCCCGTCGGCCGGTGGCCGGGCGGTGTCCCAATTGGGCTATGGGTGTCCCGGGTGTCCCGGGCGTCCCGGCGCTGACGCATGTCGCTAATTTCATAATTCATTTTTTTCGGCGCCTGCGGCGGGTTTTCTTATCCAATCCAGCTTATCTTATCAAATCCATCTTGTCCTATCCAATCCATCTTATCTTATCCAACTCATATTGTCCCATCTTATCCTATCCCACCCAATCCAGTCCACCCAACCAAATCCATTCAGAGAGAGAAAGAGACAGAGAGACAGAGAGAAAGAGAAAGATGAGATCAAGGTGACAGGCTGGAGGTCAGTCAGGTGGGCATTTGATCTCAATCCCCCCCGAACCTCCTTATCGCCCGCAGGGCGTTCGTACAGGTGTGCTTGTATACATATATATACATATACATATATATATATATATATATATATATAGGTATACATATGTATGTTTGTGTGTGTGTGATGGGACTCTCTCGGACTATGATGGAGGCCGTCTTAGGCCGTCTTGGAGCGCCGTTGGGCTGCCTCGGGGCCTCTTGGGCGCTCTCGGGCCCCTCCTGAGCGTCCGGGCGAGATCTTAAGCCGTCTTGGGTGCTCTTGGGCCGTCTTGGGGGTCCTTGGGCGTTCTTAGGAGTCTCTCGGCCCGAAAGCGGGGACCGCTTCGGCCGTGCAGGGGAGGCCAGCACACCCCCATGGAGGAGGGGGGGTGGGTGGCGGGGCAAATTTTGGGCCCCCCAGGGCCTTACCCGGCAATCTCTCTCTCTCTCTCTCTCTCTCTCTCTCCCTCTCCAATTATATAGATATGTATGTATGTATGTATGTATGTATGTATGTATGTATGTATGTATGTATGTATGTATGTATGTGGTTGTATATATATATATATGTATGTATGCATGTATGTATGTATATATGTATGTTTGTATGTATGTATGTATGTATGTATGTATGCATGTATGTATGTATGTGTATATGTGTATGTTTGTTTGTATGTATGTATGTATGTATGTATGTATGTATGTATGTATGTATGTATGCATGCATGCATGTATGTATGTATGTATGTATGGATGTATGGATGTGGGCATCGGAGTCTGTAGGTATGTATGTATATGTGAATATGTACATGATTGTACGTATGTATGTATATGTGTATGCATGTCTGTCTGTCTGTCTGTCTGTCTGTCTGTCTGTCTGTCTGTCTGCATTCACATATTTGAATGTATGTATGTGTGCACCTAAAGGTTATTATCATTGGTGTTCGCTGGCCGCGGAGCCTGGGCGCTCGCGGTCTTGAAGAAGTGTATGGAATGATCCACGATGACCCTGACCGGGACGTCGGGGAGAGGCTCCGCCCCAGGGAGGCCCACCGAGTCGAAGCCGTCCAGCACTGTGCAGCTGCCCCCCAGGTAGGGTATCTCGCCCAAATCGGGGCGCTCCGCGTCGCGCCTGGGGCTCGCCGGGACCCAGGCCCTCCCCCCCTCCTTTCATGCTTCGAAGCAGGCTGAAACAGAACAGGATCGCTCCCAATGCCGGACTCATGTTCGATGCGAAGGGCCGACTGCGCGCAACCCGACCTGGGAGAGAGAGAGGGCCCTGGATTATCGGCCGTTTCACTTCTCACTCGCAGACTGGAGCGGAGGGGAATCCCACCAGCTCTTCACGGCGTGAGTGGTTTGGCGAATTTCCTCTTCCAACACCGTTCTTCCCACATCGGGGAGTGGATTGTCACTATTCCCTATAAAAAAACATCCCCTCCACCAGGGGACCAGCAGCCAACCAGGACCAGTGAGGCCACCCCCCCTTCACCATCCCTCTCAAAGAACAATGTGAAGGTCACTTGGGGGCAACATCTTGAGTCATGACCGGGGAGGGCGAAAACGCTCTGTATTGTTTTTTGAAAGGGACTGCGGGGGTGCCCGCATATTGCCTGCTGCGCGCAGGGCCAGCATGCGTGTCAAAAACAATACAGCATGCACTTCGAGGCAAAATCTGGATCATGCGCGGGTGCCCCGCGATCACTGTACATTGGTTTTTGATTGGGACAGTGAAGGTGCTGGCATATTGCCTGCTTTGCGCAGATCCACCAGACGTTATGATGGCCACCCCGCCGCGATTCCGCACAGGTTTTCGACAAGGGTGGTAGGGGCCGACACGTTTCCCGATGTGTACTGCCACGTGCGCAGGCGCACCTCGCCTTTGTGCGCGTGCACCGAACGTAGCGCACCTGGCGCGGCCAGGGCATACGGCACACGTGGCACACGTGGGTCATGTGGCGCACCCAGCACACCAGGCGTGCCCGGCACGCTGGGCCCACAGGGGTGCCAGGCGCATCTGGCGCGCGTGGCGCGCCTGGCACGCCTGGCGCACCTCGTCCCTTTGTCACGCACGTGGGGGGGGGGTCTGCTTTGGTTCCGAGTAGCTGTCAATCCAAAGACTACCGCTGAACATGTTGGGAGGGCGGATGGGAGTGAGCGACACGGCTTGCGGGCGGGGAGGCTGTCTTGACCCCTCCGCCTACCCCCTACCCCTGGACCTAGACGGGGCGTTTCGCGGGCAGCTGGAGCGTCCAAGATGAACTCGGCGAGAAGGCCCAGATCATTGATTTTCCTTAGAGGGGATGTCAATTCACTGCGCCCCCCTCCTTTGAGGTGGCCTCATGATGGCCCCCGAGGCCCCCCAGGGTGCCTCAAGATGGCCCCGAGAGGTGCCCAGGAGGCCCCAAGAGGCCCCCAAGAGGCCCCCAAGAGGCCCCCAAGATGCCTTCAACAGGCTACCAATAGACTCCCAAAGAGGTCCTAAGGGGCCCTCCAGAAGTACCCAACACGCCCCAAAAGGCCCAGGGGACTTCCAAGAGACCGCCAAGACGCCCCAAGGGAACTCCAAGAAACCCTCGGAAGATATCCGAAGGAACTCCGAGAGGCGTCCAAGAGGTCCGGCCTTTCTGTTCGCCCTCCTGCTCTCTTCCTCCTCCTCCTCCTACTCCTCCTCCTCCTCTTGCTCGTCCGCCTTTTCCTCCTCCTTCATGCTATCCCTTCCCCTCCTCCCCCTCCACCCCCCCCTCTCCCTCCTCCTTCTCCTCCTCCTCCTCTTCCTCCTCCTCCTCCTCCTCCTCCTGCCCCTCCTCCTCCTCTTGCTCCTCCTCCTGCTCCTGCTCCAATTCCTGCTCCATCCTCACTCTCTTGTGTTTTGACGTCCTTCTCAGCCATTTACTCCACTGCATGCTCCTCCACATCCCTGATCAGAGAAACTCGTCTGGGCAGCGTGTCTGGATGGGCTGGTGGGGTTACTTTTTTTGATCGAGACCGCGGCGAGACAGAGTCGGGCGGCGTCCAGGATATTGCACACGGGCAACGACCTAAATTAGCGCAGCGGAAGAGGAAGGCAAAGAGCAAAGAAACAGAACGAGCAGGTGGGCTGGTGGGGTTACGCGAAGCGTCTATAACACGAATCGGCAACTACACCAGGCGGGCACTGCGGCGGCCAGAGGGGCAGCTGACAGAGGCGGATGAGAGGCCGGACGCCAGGCGGAGGCAGTCGGACAAGTGTTGAGGATGCCATGACAACGGGCACTCTTACAATCCCATCTTCTGATTTGAAGATGTGCTTCAATGGTGTAAAACATGCTCTAAGCATGCTATTCCACATGTTTAATCCATGTTTGAAGCATCTTTTAGACACCTGGAAATCTTTTGGCAGCATGCTTCCTCTCGGTGAATCGACTTCCCCACGAGACACGTGCAGGAGGGCGCTCGGGGGCGAAGCAGGCGCACCCGACGGCGAGGCGCACGAGCCGCGGGCCCAGTGCCCGCCCGAGAGGCGACCAGGGCGGGCACGCGCTGGGGAGAAGCCGTGCACGATCACCCCGCACCGTGCCCGCAGGCGCACCCCTCCATAACAAGGGATATGTCGACCCCTATCCCAGGCTTCGTGGGGTTTCCGAATGGACCAGAAATTTGGGGCCCAACCCTGGGATATACGATGGGGGGGTGCCCATTCTCGATAGGGGTGCGTCCGAATAGCCCCCTTGGGGTGTATCCCAGGGTTTTTTCAATTTTTCTGAACGGCCAAACTTTTTGGGCGAAACTCGGGGATTCGGGGAGAAACATCGCCTGCGACTCCAGGTCCCTCCCTGCAGCGGTCGCGCGGGCGAGAGTTCGAACCGCATGTGAGCGCGCACGCGGCCGCTCCCCCGTCCGAGGGGGGGGGGAGACGGCGGGGGCAGGGGCCACACTCATCAATGAAGGGGCCCTGGGACACACAGATAAATACACACAAATAAAAAGATTCCCCATATTTTCCTATATTTTCTGGGTTTTTGTATTCCCGCCCACTTCCCATATTTTCCCATATTTTCTGGGAATCGCCGATTAATTGTGTCTGTGTGTTTTTTCCCCTCCTGACCTGCAGCGGTCGCGCGGGCGAGAGTTCGAACCGCATGCGAGCGCGCACGCGGCCGCTCCCCCGTCCGAGGGGGGGGGGGAGACGGAGACGGCGGGGGCAGGGGCCACACTCTCATCAAACATGGCCCGGGGATCTCTTCAGGAGGGAAAGAAACACACGGACACAATTAATCGTCGACTCCCCAGAAAAGATGGGAAAATATGGGAAGTGGGGGGAAGACAGAAGCCCAGAATATATATATATATATATATATATATATATATATATATGAAAATATGGGGAATCTTTTTATTTATGTGTATTTATTTGTGTGTCCTGGGGCCCCTTCATCTCTCCCGGGCTGCGGCCTGGATCTCTCCCGGGCGGCGTCCTGACCAGGGTTCCGAGGCGAATCCAGGCGGGGCGACGAGTGCCCCCCCGGCAGCTCCAAAGAAGGAAGCACGAGGGACGTCTTCTCCGAGTGGCCCTTCGACGTCAAAGAGGGGGCTGCACAGGAACACGTTGGTGTGGAGCCCCACCCTTGGCCCCTGGGAAGGGACAGAGGGGTGCCCACTTCGCGGTCCCGCATCCGGAGGCCGTCCCCAGAACGGCATCGCTGGAGAATCTGCGTCGCTGGTGGCCCCACGCGTGTTTGACGGCCCGGTGAAGGCACAAAGAGATCTCACAAGACGCCAGGCAGGATACTTTGATCCCCAGCTCTGGAAATGGACTTGCTTGAAGACCCGGCGGGTGCAGGCAGAGGTCGGGGAAGTCGAGGAATGATAGCACACGCATGCCAAATGTTTGGTCGGGCGTGTCCTCCTGCAGGCGGATTTTGTACGAAAGATAATCAATAAATCAAAACTCATCAAACATATTCGAATGATGCTAAACATACTCAAACATCCTCCCCATACTATTTCTTGACTGTGTTTGGATATTCCTCCTATAGAGGGACACGCTCGACTTAAGCCAAATGCCAAATGAGGAGAATTGCGCCTAACTGTGAAACAAGTGGCACGCGCGCCATGGCTCTTGCACAGAAAGGAAGGGGGAGGAGGCGGAGGGGGCGCGCTGGCTGGTGAATGTGGTGATGGAGGGGGCGCTCGGGATGGGGGTGTCGGGGCAGAGGGGGCGCGTTGGCTGGTGGATGGGGGGATGCGGAGGGGGCGCTCAGGGTGGGGGGCGGGTGCCGTGCCGAGATGACTTGGTCAGGGCGGAGGGGGCGGTGCCGCGCCAAAACAAAAGGGTCGGGGCGGAGGGGGCGCGCTGGCTGAAGGGTGGGGGGGTTGCGGAGGGGGCGCGCGCGGAGGGGGCGGAGGGGGCGGTGCCGTGCCAAAATAAAGGAATCGGGTCGGAGGGGTGTGCCGTGCCGAAATAAAAGGGGTCGGGGCGGAGGGGCGCGCTGGCTTGTGAGTGGGTGGGTGGGGGGGGGCGTAAAAGAGGTCGGGGTGGAGAGGCGCGCTGGCTGGTGGGTGGGTGGAATGGGGAGGGGGCGCGCGGGGCGCGCGGGGAGGGAGCGGGGACCGTGCCAGAATAAAGGGGTCGCGGGGCGGAGGGGGCGCGCTGGCTGGTAAGTGGGGGGATGCGGGGGGGGGCCGTGCCGAAATAAAAGGGTCGGGGCGGAGGGGCGCGCTGGCTGGTGGGTTGGGGGGATGCGGAGGGGGTGCGCCGTGCCGAAATGAAGGGGTCGGGGCGGAGGGGTGTGCCGTGTCGAAATAAAGGGGTCGGGGCGGAGGGCGCGCTGGCTGGTGGGTGGGGGGGATGCGGAAGGGGTGTGCAATTCCGAAATAAAAGGGGTCGGGGCGGAGGGGTGTGCCGTGCCGAAATACAGGGGTCGGGGCGGAGGGGGCGCGCGAGGGGGGGGGGGCGGGCCGAAATAAAGGGGTCGGGGCGGGGAGGCGCGCTGGCTGGCGGGTGGGGGGATGCAGGGGAAGGGGCGCGCTGAAATAAAGGAGTCGGGGCGGAGAGGCGCGCTGGCTGGTGGGTGGGGGGGATGCGGAGGGGGTGTGCCGTTCCGAAATAAAATGGTCGGAGCGGAAAGAGGTCAAGGCGGAAGGGCGCGCTGGCCGGCGGGCGAGTGGGGAATCGGAAGGGGTGCGCCGTGCCAGAAAAAAAAGTCAGGGCCGTGCCGAAATAAAAGGGGTCGGGGCAGAGGGCGCGCTGGCTGGTGGGTGCGGGAGATGTGGTGCCGTTCCGAAATAAAGGGGTCGGGGCGGAGGGGTGTGCCGTACCGAAATAAAGGAGTCGTGGCGGAGGGGGCGCGCGGGGGAGTGGGGGCCGGCCGAAATAAAAGGGTCGGGGCGGAGGGGCGCGCTGGCTGGTGGGTGGTGGGATGCGGGGGGGGGGGGGGGGGCGTGCAGAAAAGAAAGGGTCGGGGCGGACGGCGCGCTGGCTGGAGGGTGGGGGGATGCGGAGGGTGTGTGCCGTTCCGAAATAAAGGGGTCGGAGCGGAAGGTGTGCCGTGCCGAAATGAACAGGGTCGGGGCGGAGAGGCGCGCTGGCTGGTGGAATGCGTGGGTGATGGAGGGGGTGCCGTGCCGAAATAAAGTGGCCGGAGCTCTAGACACCCTGTGCAAAATAAGTGTAGTGTATGTACGCCGTGTATATGCGAATCGTATTCGCGTAGTGTATTTGCGTAGTGTACTTGCGTAGTGTATGTGCGTAATGTATATGCGTAGTGTAGTTACGTAGTGTAACTACGTGATATAGTTACGTAATGTGCGTCGTGTATTTGCGTAGTGTATTCGTGTATCGTAGTTTACGTAATGAGTTTCCTGTCCTGGGGACGCTGGCACGTATCTCGATCGGGCGATGGGCAGTGGCAATGCTGGAGACGTCCGTGGTGACGCTACGGTGCCGCGGACTGCGTCGTGCTCCCCTGCGCTGTGCCGCGCCGCGCTGGGACGTGACAGGGAACGCGTCACGTAGTGTATTTGCGTGGTGTAATTGCGTCGTTTATGTATGTTGCGTTTCACCGTAATGTTTTGCGTAGTGTATGTGCGCAGTGCATTTACGTAGTGTATTCATGTAGTGTAGTTACGTACTGTGCTTGCGCAGTGTGCATAGTGTATTTACATCGTGTATTTGCGTAGTGTACTCACGTAGTGTACTTGCGTAGTGTATGTCCTTATTGTACTTGCGTAGTGTGTTTGCACAGTGAATTTAGATCGTTGGTTTACGTAGTGCATTAGCGTAGTGTATTTACGCAATGTATATACGTAATGTCTCTACGTAGTGTATTTACGTCGTGTATTGACGTAATGTATTTACGTCGTGTATTTGCGTAGTGTATTTGCGTATCGTAGTTTACGTAATGCGTTTGCGAAATCCTGTGGACGCTGCCAAGCGCCTCGATCGGGCGACAAGCAGTGGCAATGCTGGAGGCGTCGAGTGACAGCGTTCGCATGCAGTTCCACTCTCATGTCGGCGCACCCCTCAAAAGGTTCGTGGCCCCACAGGGAGCTCCACCGAAGACGGTACAAACAATTGCGGCACTCACAATTGCATATGGTTGGGTCCTTCGCCAGGCAATTTGTTGCGCATTTTGTTTGCGTAATGCACCTGCGTAGTGTATTTACGTAGTATTGGCGTAGTAGTTGCGCAATGTATTTGCGTAGTGAATGTATGTAGTGTATGCGTAGTGTCTTTACGTAATGGACTTACGTAGTGTATGTGCGTAAACTATTTACGTCATGTATTTACGTCGTGTAACCACGTAGAATACTTACGTAGTGCATTTGCGTCGTTATTTACGTAGTGTATTCGAGTATCGTAGTCTACGTAGTGCGTTTGCGTAATCCTGGGGACGCTGCAAAGCGCCTCGATCGGGCGACAAGCAGTGGCAATGCTGGAGACGCCCGTGGTGACGCTACTGTGCCGGGGGCTGCGTCGTGCTCCCCTGCGCTGTGCCGCAACGCACTGGGACGTGACAGTGGACGCGCCTCGTAATGAATTTTCGTGATGTAGTTGCGTCGTGTATTTACGTTATGCTTTTTGGTAGTGTCTTCGCGTCGTGTATTTGCGTACTGCATTTACGTAGTGTATCTACGTAGTGTAATTGCGTAGTGCGTTTTTGCAGGATACTTACGTCGTGTACTTACGTAGTGTTTCTGCGTAGTGTAGTCACGTAGTGTATTTGCGTAGTATGTGCGTAGTGTATTTGAGTAGTGCAGCTACGTAGTGTATTTGCGCAGTGCAATTACGTAATGTGTTTACGTAGTGTATGTGCGTAGTATATGTCCGTAGTGCATTTACGTAGTGCATTTGCGTCGTGCATTTGCGTCGTGTGTTCGCGTATCGTAGTTTGCGTAATGCGTTTGCTCAGTCCTGGGGACGCTGCCAAGCACCTCGATCGGGCGATGGGCAGTGGCAATGCTGGAGACATCCGTGGTGACGCTACTGTGTCGGGGGCTGCGCCGTGCACCCCTGCGCTGTGCCGCGCCGCACTGGGACGTCACAGTGCACGCACCAGGTAGGGTGCTTGCGTCGTGTAAATGTTGCGTCGTGTTTAACGTTGTGTTTTTTGCGTAATGTATTTGCGTCCTGTGGTGTTGGGTCTTCGCTTTGAAGAGACAACGCCCCGCGTCCCTCCCTCCGGCCTCCTCCTCCTCCTCCTCCTCCTCCTCCTCCCTCCCGCTTCCAATCCTTGCCTCTGCTCTCCGCATGCCCATCCCATTTCGGCGAACCGCTCACAGGGTTCGTGGCACGATAGGGAGCTCCACCGAAGGCACCAGTGGCAGCGTTCGCATGCAGTTCCACCTTCATTTCGGCACACCCCTCACAGGGTTCGTGGCCCCATAGGGAGCTCCACCGAAGGCCCCAGTGGCAGCGTTCGCATGCAGTTCCACCCTCATTTCGGCGCACCCCTCACAGGGTTCGTGGCCACACAGGGAGCTCCACTGAAGGCCCCAATGCCAGCATTCGCATGCAGTTCCACCCTCATCTCGGCACACCCCTCACAGGGTTCGTGGCCCCATAGAGAGCTCCACCGAAGGCCCCAGAGGCAGCGTTCGCATGCAGTTCCACCTTCACTTCGGCGCACCCCTCAAAGGGTTCGTGGCCCCATAGGGAGCTCCATCGAAGGCCCCAGTTGCAGCGTTCGCATGCAGTTCCACCCTCATTTCGGCGCACCCCTGACAGGGTTCGTGGCCCAATAGGGAGCTCCACCGAAGGCCCCAGTGGCAGCGTTCGCATGCAGTCCCACCTTCATTTCGACGAACCCCTCACATGGTTCGTGGCCCCACATGGAGCTCCATCGAAGGCCCTAGTGGCAGCGTTCGCATGCAGTTCCACCCTCATTTCGGCGCACCCCTCACAGGGTTCGTGGCCCCATAGGGAGCTCCACCGAAGGCCCCAGTGGCAGCGTTCGCATACAGTTCCACCATCATTTCGGCGCACCACTCAGAGGGTATCGTGGCCCCATAGGGAGCTCCACCGAAGGCCCCAGTGGCAGCGTTCGCATACAGTTCCACCCTCATTGCGGCGCACTCCTCACAAGGTTCGTGGCCCCATAGGGGGCTCCACAGAAGGCCCCAATGGCAGCGTTCGCATGCAGTTCCACCCTCATTTCGGCGAACCCCTCACATGGTTCGTGGCCCCATAGGGAGCTCCACCGAAGCCCCTAGTGGCAGCGTTCGCATGCAGTTCCACCCTCATTTCGGCACACCCCTCACAGGGTTCGTGGCCCCAAATGGAGCTCCACCGAATGCCTCAGTGGCAGCGTTCGCATGCAGTTCCGCCCTCATTTCGGCGCACCCCTCACAGGGTTCGTGGCCCCATAGGGAGCTCCAACGAAGGCCCCAGTGGCAGCGTTCGCATGCAGTTCCACCCTCATTTCGGCGAACCCCGCACAGGGTTCGTGGCCCCATAGGGAGCTCCACCGAAGGCCCCAATGCCAGCATTCGCATGCAATTCCACCCTCATTTCGGCGCACCCATCACAGGGTTCGTGGCCCAATAGGGAGGCCCCGGTGGCAGCGTTCGCATGCAGTTCCAACCCTCATGTCGGCGCACCCCTCAAAAGGTTCGTGGCCCCACAGGGAGCTCCACCGAAGACTGTACTCACAAATGCGGCACTTTCAACTGCATATGGTTGGGTCCTCCGCCAGGCTATTGGTTGCGCATTTTGTTTACATAACACACTTGCGTAGTGCATTTACGTAGTATGTTCGTAGTAGTCGCGCAGTGTACTTGCGTAGTTAATGTATGTAGTGTATTTTGCGTAGTGTCTTTACGTAATGTACTTACGTAATGTATGTGCGTAAGTTACGTACGTCATGTATTTACGTCGTGCATTTACGTAGAATACTTACGTAGTGCATTTGCGTCGTTATGTGCGTAGTGGATTCGAGTATCGTAGTCTACGTAGTGCGTTTGCGTAATCCTGGAAACGCTGCCAAGCGCCTCGATCGGGCGACAAGCAATGGCAATGCTGGAGACGCCCGTGGTGACGCTACTGTGCCGGGGGCTGCGTCGTGCTCCCCTGCGCTGTGCCGCGCCGCACTGGGACGTGACAGTGGACGCGCCTCGTAGTTATTTTCGTGATGTAGTTGCGTCGTGTATTTACGTTATGTTTTTTGGTAGTGTCTTCGCGTCGTGTATTTGCGTACTGCATTTACGTAGTGTATCTGCGTAGTGTAATTGCGTAGTGCGTTTTTGCGGGATACTTACGTCGTGTACTTACGTAGTGTTTCTGCGTAGTGTAGTCACATAGTGTATTTGCGCAGTGTATTTGCGTGGTGTATTTGCGTAGTGCATTTGCGTAGTATTTGCGTAGTATGAGCGTAGTGTACTTGAGTAGCGCAGATACGTAGTGCATTTGCGCAGTGTATTTACGTAATGTATTTACGTAGTGAATGTGCGTAGTATATGTACGTAGTGTAGTTACGTAGTACACTTGCGTCGTGCATTTGCGTCGTGTGTTCGCGTTGTGTCGAGGGCTGCGTCGTGCTACCCTACGCTGTGCCGCGCCGCACTGGGACGTCACAGTGCACACACCAGGTAGGGTACTTGCGTCGTGTAAATGTTGCGTCGTGTATTTACGTTGTGCTTTTTGCGTAATGCATTTGCGTCATGTGGTGTTGGGTCCTCGCTTTGAAGAGACAACGCCCCGTGTCCCTCCCTCCCGCCTCCTCCTCCTCCTCCTCCTCATCCTCCCTCCCGCTTCCAATCCTTGCCTCTGCTCTCCGCATGCCCATCCCATTTCGGCGAACCGCTCACAGGGTTCGTGGCACGATAGGGAGCTCCACCGAAGGCCCCAGTGGCAGCGTTCGCATGCAGTTCCACCCTCATTTCGACACACTCCTCACAGGGTTCGTGGCCCCATAGGGAGCTCCACCGAAGACCCCAATGGCAGCGTTCGCATGCAATTCCGCCCTCACTTCGGCGCACCCCTCACAGGGCTCGTGGCCCCAAAGGGAGCTCCATCGAAGGCCCCAGTGGCAGGCATGCAGTTCCACCCTCATTTCGGCGCACCCCTCACAAGGTTCGTGGCCCTACAGGGAGCGGGAGCTCCACCGAAGGCCCCAGTGGCAACGTTCGCATGCAGTTCCACCCTCATTTCGGCGCACCCCTCACAGGGTTCGTGGCCCCAAATGGAGCTCCACCGAAGGCCACAGTGGCAGCGTTCGCATGCAGTTCCACCATCATTTCGGCGAACCCCTCGCAGGGTTCGTGGCCCCACAGGGAGCTCCACCGAACGCACTAGTGGCAACGTTCGCATGCAGTTCCACCCTCATTTCGGCGCACCCATCACAGGGTTCGTGACCCCACAGGGAGCTCCACAGAAGGCCCCAGTGGCAGCGTTCGCATGCAGTTCCACCCTAATTTCGGCATACCCCTCACAGGCTTCGTGGCCCCATAGGGAGCTCCGCCGAAGGCCCCAGTGGCAGCGTTCGCATGCAGTTCCACCCTCATTTCGGCGCACCCCTCAGATGGTTCGTGGCCCATAGGGAGCTCCACCGAAGGCCCCAATGGCAGCGTTCGCATGCAGTTCCACGCTCATTTCGGCGCACCCCTCACATGGATCGTGTTCCCAGTTCCCATAGGGAGCTCCACCGAAGGCCCCAGTTGCAGAGTTCGCATGCAGTTCCACCATCATTTCGGAGCACCCCTCACAGAGTTCGTGGCGTGGCCCCACAAGGAGCTCCGCCGAAGGCCCCAGTGCAGCGTTCGAATGCAGTTCCACCCTCATTGCGGTGCACCCCTCACAGGGTTCGTGGCCCCATAGGGAGCTCCACCGAAGGCCTCAGTGGCAGCGTTCGCATGCAGTTCCACCCTCACTTCGGCGCACCCCTCACAGGGCTCGTGGCCCCAAAGGGAGCTCCACCGAAGGCCCGAGTGGCAGCCTTCGCATGCAATTCCACCCTCATGTCGGCGCACCCCTCAAAAAGTTCGTGGCCCAACGGGGAGCTCCACCGACGACGGTACTCACAAATGCGGCACTCACAGCTGCACATGGTTGGGTCCTTCGCCAGGCTAATTGTTGCGCATTTTGTTTACGTAATGTACTTGCGTAGTGAACGTACGAAGTATTTGCGTAGTAGTTGCGCAGTGTATTTGCGTAGTGAATGTATGCAGTGTATTTTGCGGAGTGTCTTGACGTAGAATATTAACGTAGTGTATGTGCGTAATTTACTTACGTCATGTATTTACATCGTGTAATCACGTAGAATACTTACGTAGTGCATTTGCGTCGTTATTTGTGTAGTGTATTCGCGTATGGTAGTCTACGTAGTGCGTTTGCGTGGTCCTGGGGACGCTGCCAAGCGCCTCGATCGGGCGACAAACAATGGCAATGCTGGAAACGTCCGTGGTGACGCTACTGTGCCGGGGGCTCCGTCGTGCTCCCCTGCGCTGTGCCGCGCCGCACTGGGACGTGACAGGGAACGCGCCACGTAATGTACTTGCGTAATCTAGTTGTGTCGTGTATGAGCTTTGTGTGTTTGCGTAAATGTTTTCGCGTAGTGTATTTGCGTAGTGCATTTGCGTAGAGTATGTACGTAATGTATGTACGTAGTGTGTTTGCGCAGTGTGTTCACGTGGTGTTTTCACGCAGGGTATATGCGTAATGTATTCGCGTATTGTATTTCCGCGTGGTATCTACATGTACGCACGTAGTGTATTTACGCCGTGTAGTTGCATAGTGTATTTACGTAGTGTTATTGCGCAATGTATGTGCGTTATGTGTTTGGGTCGTGTGTTTGAGTAATGTATTTGCGTGGTGCAGTTACGTGATGTATCTACGTAATGTTGTTGCGTAGTGTGTTTGCGCAATGTATTTGCGTAATGTACGTGCGTAATATTTACGTAATGTACTGACGTAGTGTATTTGCGTCGTGTATTGGCGTGAAGTATTTACGTCGTGTATTTGTGTAGCGTACTCGCGTCTGGTAGTTTACGTCGTTCGTTTGTGTGGTGCTTTCGCGTAGTGCGTTGGGTCACAGTGTTGTGTTGATGTAGTGTGTCGGCGTAGAGTTCCTGCGCGGTGTATGTGCGTAGTGTTTTCGGGTATGGTATCAACGTCACCGTTTGGCGTGCAATGCTTGCGCTGGAAATTTGCGCAATGTATTTCGCGGAGAACCATGCGCCGCGTGAAATGAGGTTTCCGCGTACGGTTGTCGCGCGAAATTTCGTCGACCCGCAAACACGGGAAGGGCTTCCACACTGCCAGGCCTGGGGACGCTGCCGAACAACTCGATCGGGCGATGGGCACTGGCAATGCTGGAGACGCCCATGGTGACGCAACGGTGGGGGGCTGCGTCGTGCTCCCCTGCGCAGTGCCGCGCAGTGGAACGTGCGGGACGTGACATGGAACGCGCCACGTAACGTATTTGCGTAGTGTAGCTGCGTCGGGTATGCGTAGTGTATGTGGTGTTCTTCCGTGGTGTATTTGCGTGGTGCATTCGCGTTGTGTATCTACATAGTGTGTTTACGCAGTGTGTTTGCGCAATGTATTTACGTAATGTAATAACGTAGTGTGGTACGCGTGTTGTATTCGCGTAGTGTATTTACGTAGGGTGTATCCACTTAGTGTGTTTACATGATGTATTTACTTAATGTATGTTCGTAGTGTATGTGTGTTGTGTACTTGCGTAGTGTGTTTGCGTAGCGTATTTAGATAGTGTACTTACGTAGTGTGTTCACGTAGTGTATTTACGCAGTGTATTGGCGCCGTGTGTTTACGTAGCGTAGTTGCGTAGTGGATTCGCGCGGTGTAGACGAGTATCGTACTTTACGTAATGCGTTTGCGTAGTGCTTTCGCGTAGTGTGTTGGGCCAATGTGTTGTGTTGGCGTGGTGTGCTGGCGTAGCGCTCCTGCGTGGTGCATCTGCGTCATATTTTCGCGAGTGGCCTTAGCGTCGCCGTTTGGCGTACAATGCTTGCACGGGGAATTTGCGCAGTGCATTTCGCGGAAGGCCTCGCGCCACGTGGAGTGAACTTTCCGAGTAATGCTGTCGCGTAGTGTTTGGTAGACCCGCAAACTCTGGAAAATATTCCAGACTGCGAAGCCTCTACGTCGTGTACTTCCGTAATGTATTTGCGTCATGTATTTGCGTATCGTGGTTTACGTAGTGCGTTTGTGTGATCCTTGGGACGCTGCCGAACACCTCGACCGGGCGATGGGAACTGGCAATGCTGGAGACTTCCGTGGTGACGCTGCTGAACCGGGGGCTGCGTCGTGCTCCCATGCGCTGTGCCGCGCCGTTCTGGGACGTGACAGGGGACGCGCCACGTAGTATATTTGCGTAGTGCAGTTGCGTCGTATATTTGCGTAAGTGTGTGTTCTTTTTGTTGCGCGGTGTATTTGCGTAGTATATTTGCATCGTTTTTTTCATACAGACATGCAAATGGAT
This sequence comes from Prorocentrum cordatum, assembly GCA_963575745.1. NCBI lineage: Eukaryota > Dinophyceae > Prorocentrales > Prorocentraceae > Prorocentrum > Prorocentrum cordatum. Next base: position 102,139 of record CAUYUJ010014231.1, read on the forward strand.
TGCATTTACATAGTAATTTCACGTCGTGTATTTACGTAATGTATTTGCGTGTGTTCGCGTAGTGCATTTACGCAGTACTTACGTATTGCATTTGCATAATGTATTCACGTAGTGTACTTGCGTAGTGCACTTGCGTAGTGTCTGAACGGAGTGTCTTTACGTTGCGTACTCACTTCGTGTATTCACGTGGTGTAGTTGCGTATGGTAATTGCGTAATGTGCTTGCGTAGTGTATTTACTTAACGTACTTACGTAGCGTGTTACGTAATGCATATATGTAATGTATTTGCGTAGTGCATTTGCGGAATATATTTGAGTATGGTCGTTTACGTAATGCGTTTTTGTAATGCTTTCGCGTAGCGTGTTGTGCCACCGTGTTGTGTTGGTGTAGTGTTGGCGTAGGGCTCCTGCTTGGTGTGTGTGTGTGTGCGCGTAATGTTTTCGGGTATGGTATCAGCGTCGCCGTTTGGCGTGCAGTGCTTGCGCGGGAAAATTTGAGTGTATTTCGCGGAGCGCCTTGCGCCGCGTGGAATCCGCTTTCCGCGCAATGTTGTCGCGTAGTGTTTCGTCGACCCGCAAAACTCGGGAAAGAATTCAGAACTGCGAGGCCTGGGGGCGCTGCCCAACACCTCGACCGGGCGATGGGCACTGGCAGTGCCGGCGACGTCCGTGGTGACGCTACTGTGCTGGGGGCTGCGTCGCGCTCCCCTGCGCTGTGCCGCGCCGCACAGGGACGTGACAGGGAAGGCGCCACGTAGAGCATTTGCGTAGTGTATTTCCGTTGTGTTTTTGAATCGTTTACTTGCGTAGTGTAGTTGCGTAAAGGTATTCACGTCAGGTGCTATGTGTTGTATTTGCGTAGTGTGCTGGCGCAGTGTATTTACGTAACATACTCACGTCATTGGGTAATGTATTCAAGTCGTGTGTTTACGTCGACTATGTACGTGGTCGTTTTTTTTACTTTGTGTATTTGCGTAACTACTCGCGCAATGTATTTGCGAAATGCATGTACGTACTGCTTCTATGTAGAATGCTCACGTAGTGTATCTACGTAGAGTATCGACTTAGTGTATTTACGTAGCGTATTTGCGTATTTTACTCGCGTAGTGTAGTCGCGTATCGTAGTTACGTAATGTGTGTTCGTATTGTTTTCGCGTAGTGTGTTGGGCCAGTCTGCTGTGTTGATGTTGTGTGTTGGCGTAAAGCTTCCGCGTGGTGTATCTGCGCAATGTTTTCGTATATGGTATCAGCGTCGCCGTTTGGCGTGCAGTGCTTGCGCGGGAAAATTTGTGCGGCGTATTTCGCGGAGCGCCTTGCGCCGCGTGGAATCCGCACTCCGCGCAATATTGTCGCGTAGTGTTTTGTCGGCCCGCAAACTCTGGAAGGGATTCAGAACTGGGAGGCCTCTACATTGTATGTACGTAATGTAGTTGCGTAGTGTATTTTCGTGGTGTACTTGCGTAATGTATTTCCGTAGTGTGTTTGCGCACTGTATTTGCATCGTGTTCCTGCTGGTGTGACATCATCTTCGTCGCGTGTTTACGTAACGTACCAACGTAATGTATGGGCGTTCTGTATGGACGTATCGTAGTTCCATAATTTTTCCACGTAGGTGCTTCGGTTGCGTTGGAGCTGCCCGCTGGTGTAGCATACATTACGTAGTGTGTGTACGTAAAGTCTATTTCACGTTGGAGTTTCGTGCTGGGGCAACATAAATTTACGTAATGTATTTACGTCGGTTCTATATCACGTTGGAGCTTCGTGCTGGTGTGACTAGTTCTACGTAGTGTATTTACGCAGTGTATCGACGTAGTGTATCGACGTAGTGGATTCACGTAGTGCTTTCGTCAGGTTGGAGCTGCTCGCTGGTGTAACGGATCTTACGTAGTGTATTAGCGCAGTATCTATTTCACGTTGGAGCTCCGTGCTGGTGTAACAGAATGTACGTCGTGTATTAACGTAGTGTCAACGACACGGTCGAGATTTTTGCTGGTGTGGCATGATCTACTTAGTGTATGGACGTAGTGTATCGACGTGGTGCTTTGGCGTCGTGGATTGGCGTAATGTATTTGCGCAATGTATTCACATGGTGCATTTGTCACGTTGGAGCTGCTCGCTGGTGTGACATGATCTACGTAGTGTATTTACGTGGTGTCCATTTCGCGTTGGAGCTTCGGGCTGCTGCAACATACTCTAGACAGTGTATATACGTAGGGTGTCTACGTCACGTTCGAGCTTTCGGCTGGTGTGAGACGATCCACGTCGTGTATGTAAGCCGTATGCCGGCGTAATGTACGGATGTCGTGTGTGGACGTCATGTTTTTCCGCAGTGTATTCGCGTAGTGTCGCGGGCACGTTGGAGCTGCTCGGTGGTGTAACATGTTCTACGTCGTGTATGTACGTACTATCTATTTCACGTTGAACGTCGTGCTGGTGCAACATAATCTACGTGTATTTACGTAGTGTCTATGGCACGTTGGAGGTTCGTGCTGGTGTAGCATCGCCTACGCTGTGTGTTACGTAGTGTCTATTTCACCTTGGAGCTTCGTGTTGGTGTAAGATAATCGACGTAGCGTATTTACGTCATGTATCGACGTAATATATTGGCGTAGTGTATTGACGTAGTGTATTTGCGTGGTGTATTCATGTAGTGCCACGGTCACATGGGGGCTGCTCGCTGGTGTAACGGAACCGACGTAATGTATGTACGTAGTGCCTGTTTCAGGTTGGAGCTTCGTGCTGGTGTAGCATAACCCACGTCGTGTATCCACGTAATGTATTCACGTAGTGTATCTACGTGGTGTACTCGTGTGGTGTATCTGCGTGGTGTATTCACGTGGTATATTCACGTAGTGTATCTACGTGATGTACTTGCGTAGTGTACCTACGTGGTGTAGTCACGTCGTGTCCCTACGTGGTGTATTCGCGTAGTGTATCTACGTTGTGTACTCACGTAGTGTATCTGCGTGCTTGCGTAGTGTATTTGCATAGTGTATCTGCGCAATGTATTTACGTGGCGTAGTTACGTCGTGTATTTACTGAATGTCGAGCTCACGTTTGTGCGTGTTTTATTTCACGGTGAAATCCCACCAGTCTTCTGGGCGTCGGTGGTTTAGGGCGTTTCCTCTTCCACCCCTCCCTCTTCCCCTTGGGGGAGGGGTTGCCCCTCCCCCTACCCCCTCCCCTGGACCTGGCCCCGAGAAGCGCACAGGAGGCTCCAAGAGTTCCCAAGATGGCCCCCAAATGGCCCCACGAGGCCCCCAAGAGGCCCCCAGGAGGCCCCCCAAAAGACCCTAAGCGGCCCCAAGAGGCCCCCTCCGAGGCACCCAAGACCCCGAAGAGCCCCCCAGGATCGCCAAGAGACCCCCAAGACGTCCCAAGAGGCCACCAAGAATCGCCCAAGAGATACTCCAAAAGTCTTCGAGAGGCATTCAAGAGACCTCTGGCCCTTGTGCTTGCCCTCCTCCTCCTGTTCCTACTCCTTCTCCTTCTCCTTCTCTTCCTCCTCCTGCTCCTTCTCTTCTCTTCCTCCTCCTCCTCCTCCTCCTCCTCCTCCTCCTCCTCTCCTCCTCATCCTATTAATCCTCCTTCTTCCCACTCACTCATCCATCCATCCACCTCCTCCTTGTCCCCCTCACTCCTTTGTGCGGTTCGGCCGTCCTCCTTTTTGCTGCCGCACTCCCCTGATCGCCTCAATTCGCCTGGACATCGTTTCTGGATGGGCTGGTGGGGATTTTCTGGGTCCGCGGCTCCAACACAAGGGTCAGGAAGCGGGATAAACGGCTGGGCCACATGCCGTAGATAATTGGCCAAAGCAGCGCGTAAGCCGCAAAGGCGAGTGCACGTGCGAGGGACAAAATGACCCTCATTAGAGGTGATGCAAGGGGCAGATGACACTAATTGAGCACGGCAAACCGCTGTGGACGTCCCGACGGGTGGAGACGCCACGCCGCGACGCGCCGCGGTAACAGCGCCCAGCGTGTGGAGTTCGCACCACACGACGCGGCGAGCGACGGCAACAGCTGCACGGCTAGCCACGCGTGCTGTAGCAGCGCGGGGAAGTCGCCCTGTCGGCGCCAAACTCCGGCCGAGACACACGGAAGCGAGGCGAGGAGGAAAGCGGGAGAGCCGCTGCGGACGCCAGACGGGCACCCAACGACAGAAAGAAAAGTGCAGGCGGCACAGAGGGGGCCTCACTCACCATGACTCACTGTCGCAGACCTCGGGTATGCCCGCCCTTGGACGCGGGAGCGAGGGAGACCCTGTCGGCGAACATGAGGTAACGCCACTTCCAGCCTGTAGCCAGTGCGTACACAACGTATCCAGCTCTCGCAGATCGGGGGAACGACGTTGCAAGCGCTGACAGAGGCAAATGCGAGACGGGCCAGCTGGGGGAGCAGCCATGACATGCCGAAGGATGAACCACTCGTGCAGGAACGCTCCCTTGCCAGCCCGTCATCAGGTAGCACCGGAAGCGAGGTTAGAGGACACGCCTATCTCCACCTTGCACGAAGCCAATGCGACGTCCTTGTGGTAGCGCCATGGGCCGTGCCATGTGGATCAGGGCGTTACGCAGGTGGGGGTGGCATTGCCTGCCGCTGTGGCGGTGACCACGGGGAAGGGCTGATCCCACTCCAAAGCGTCATCACGACAGCGCATGCAGGCTGGCGGCCAGCCGATAGCCAGTAACCACATCATATCCGTCCAGAGAGTCTGGGAGATCACCACCGTGGTGTCTTGGCGCACCTGTCCGCTGGCACGTCGCCGGAAGCCAATTCGCAGGTCGGTGTGCTGACCCGCTGGAGTGGTCGACTGTCAGCCCACCGGTCACGATGCCCCTTCACAACGCGGGGGGCGCAGCCAAGAGCCGCAGAGATTTGTGAATGAACATGGGGGTGCATCCTGGTGCCGCTGGGCACGGGTGCTGCGCCCTGGGCATCCACGCATGGCCCGAACCAAGGCGGAAGCACTTCCTCAACCATAACACACTTCGCATGGGGGCGCAGCCAAGAGCCGCAGAAACTTGTGAATGAAGGGCAGGAGGAGAAGGAGGAGGAGGAGGAGGAGAGGACCCGACATAGACCAAGGCGCTGGGGGTGAGCCCAGTCGCCAGAGACGCGGGGACCGGTGCAATCTTAGCGAACAGGGTAGGGGGCGCAGCCAAGAGCCGCAGAGACCTGTGAATGAGCCCGGTGGGGGCGCAGCCAAAAGCCGCAGAGTCAAAGAGAACGATGAGGAGTAGGGAGCGCAACCAGAGGCCACAGAACTCTGAGAGTGATCCCGAACGTCCAGGCGAGGAGATTCCACACCACGTGGGATCGAGAGATCGCGGGTGGAGCGGTGCTTCGACCCCCACCTGCTGTCGTACAATAATAAATTGGAATAGGTGGAGCGCTGGAGGTGGGTTATTTCAGCCACCAGTCCCTGGCGTCCAAAGTGGGAGGCCCCGGAGAGGAGCACCGAAGGCCCCCTAGCCCATGGGGCGTCTGGGGCTGTGCTGGCAGCGCGGTAGCAGGTGACCCCGGTCACTGTCGTACACAGTGCCAGATAGGGTGGAACGCAGTGGGTGGGTAATTTCAGCCACCGGTCCCTGTCGTCCAAAGTGGGCGGCCCTGCCAAGTGCGGACGGCCCAAGAGTCTATGCTGGCGGCCGCCTCCGTGGCGGAGGCTGTGGCAACACTCCCGTGCAGCTACGGCAGCAGGGGTGAAGGGCCTGGCAAGGTCCACGTCTCCAGCGTGGGTTGTCTATCAGTGACGCGCGCAGGTGCCCCTCTCCCCCGCGAGGGTGACACGCAATGGGTACTGCACTGTCCACGAGACCAGCGTGGGCTGTCTAAACGCGCAGCGCAAGGGCATTGGCGCTCCTCCGTCCCCAAAGGAGGTAGCACGGGGTATTGCGGCAGGTGCCGGGCGCTGCGGGTGAAACTTAGTGGGGAGGTGGGTTACGGCGAGTGCCGTGAAGGGAGGGGGGGGGGAAGTCTGAGCTACTGCTGCAGGCGGCACTTGAGGTGGTGGCCATGTCGGCGAGCGCTGCATCGCTCCTCACGCCTGGGAGGGATGGCCGGGACCAGTGTGGATCCATGGTGCGCCCCCGTCACCTGGGTCGGGTGTCCAACCCCCGCGGGCGCTTGTCAGCGCATTGGGGTTCTCCTCTGGGGGGGTAGCGCTTGCCCTTCGCCTTCCAGTCCGTGTCGGTCCATTTGTTCCCTTGGTGTCCCCATGCGTCCTGGGACTGCCATGCGCGCCGCGACGAGCCTGAGCTGGATGCCCCTGCCCACTGGGCCGGCGGGGCTGCCGTTTCAGCCTCCTCGGCTGCAGCGGACCATGGGGGTGGGCGTCCGCTGCTGACGGGCCCGCCGGCGGTGCGCAGTCTGGTGTCGCGTTGCATAAGTTTGCGATGCTTCTCCATGACGCTCGGCCAGTCGACGTGGAGCTGGTATTCTTTATCCATCTTTTAGGCGTCAAATCCCGCCATGCTCCATGCCTGGAGGAACTGATTGCACTGTTGTGCGGGATTTAGCCTGGGATTACACTTGATATAGTGGCTCCCTTGACTGTATGCGGCCTTCTTGACCCAGGCGCTCCAGACTCCGTTAAACGCGCCTCCCAGCGCCTTCTGCAGCCGTGAAATCTTTTCAGGTGCTGGTTCATCCCTTGCGACGTCCGCCCCGTCGATAGACCTCAAGTGCACGGGGGGGCCTCCCATGGGGTCGTCAGGGCGTGCTGCGGGGATTGGCGCGCTCCGCGTGTCGTTCCATGAGTCCTGGGTGGTGCGCCGTGCTCGAGAGGAGTTGCGCGGCGGCGGGGTGGCCGAGCGTTCTCTGGTCCTGACTTCGTCAACCGCAGGTGAACGGCGGCCACCTTCGCCCTCCGAGTATCTAAGAGTCCTGTCGCCCCTTCCTGCGCACAGACTCCGGGTCCGATCCTCCCTGGTGCGGGGGCCGCCTGGGGCGAACCCTTCTCTGAGTGTTCCTCTGGCGGCTGCCTGCTCGCGCGGAGGCCAGGCGTCTGAATCGGCCCTGCCAGGAGGCTTTGTCCATAGCAGTGGGGGGTCCTGGGTTACCTTGTCGTCTGCGGGGGCTGTGTCGCTAACGTCATCCTCAGGATGGGTGGGGCTGACCTGCGAGCCAGAGTCAATGGAGATGTCCTGCGGGCGGGATCGCGCCTGGGCGTCCGTCTCGGATTTCCTGCCCGCCTCGTCACCCCAGTCGACCCCCTCCACATCGCCTTCGCCTTTCCAGTGCTCTGGTGAGGATTGCTGCTCTTCTGGGGCTGCGTGGGACTGGCCAGGCTCGGCGGGCTGATGGGGTGGCACGCCAGTGCGGGTCGGGGGTGCTCCGTGGTCCCCCACTTGGCAGTCAGCTGCGGGGGATTCCTTCCTGCTGGGCCTGCTGAGCCAGCTGGCGGCTGGTGATTCACCACGGTCTGCGCTTCTAGCCGCCGTTTTCTGGGGCAGGGCGGCGAGGTGATCGATGGTTCCTCTGGTCAAGTCAGAGTCCTCCAGCCTGGTGAGGAACGCCGTGAGGACGTGAAGCTGCTGTCGGTAGGGGCCCTGCCCTTTCTGGTTGGCGAGGTTGTCTGCGTATCGATCCCAGTCCTCTTGGTACTTCTGGTTGCCATCCACCAGGTGTGAGACAACCCTGGCTGCCGCTGCCCGTTGCCCGTTCCATGGACTGTGCGGAGGGCGGCCGTTGTTTGGGATCTCTTCTCCGTATACCGACTTCAGGAAGGGGGGCAGCAGTTCGGTCGGCCACCTTGTTTCGTCGGTTATGTCGTCTTCAATGCCCTCTCCATGTCGCTGCGCATAGGCGGCCCAGAGAGTGTAGATTGCGTGGCTCCACTCAATCATGTATTTGACTAGGGCGTGAACTGGGTCTTTTGACTCAGCCCCTTCCAGACGGAGGTTGGAGAGCGTGGGCAAGTAGGGGAACGGGGGTGGCAGCAAGCCGGGGAAGGAGTAGCTGCTGGAGGTCCTGGCGTCTACGCCTGCTTAACCATCTTGCTTGCGGATCTCCTTGTCGCGTGATGACGAGCAGTCATCGTGGGGTGGGTCTTGTGCGAACGCGCCATTCACCGGCGCACTGCTACCAGGGGAGAGGTGCGCGGACATGTCGTAGCTGTGGCTGTCTTCTGGCACTTCTGATGTGATCTGCCGCTTGGCGGGGAAAGCGGGGTAAACCTCGGATGAATAATGGTCGAGAATGTGGTCGAGGACGCCCGGCGCGACATTCCAAATGTGCACGAGGCACCTTCTGCAGGCCCATTCCGCATCCCACTGCTGCTTGATCCATAGGGTAGGCATTAACTCCCACGGTGGCAGGCCTGTCTGCTCGTTGCACAGTGCCTCTGGCTCGGGGCGCCACATGAAGCATCCGTGGGCTGGGCGGCCAGGTTTCCACTCAAGCAGCGGAGGCCCGGGGGGACATGCGTCGCACATGGCCGCGTGCACTTTCGTGCGGTGCGTGTCTGCACCGAACCTGCCATCAGCAAGCCTGTGAGGTGGGAGGGGGGTACCGACGCTTGATGGCTGGAGGGCGCGCGGTGCGCGCATGACGAGGTCCTTCAGGGTAGAAGGAGTTGGTGCGTTGTTAGGTCGCCCGAACCCGATCGGTAGGCTGGTCAGGGGTGGGGGGGTCGGAGCTTTCTTGCGGGCGCGTGCCTCTTCCAGTCTGCGCCTGTGCTCCTGCAGGCGCTGCTGCAGGGACTTCTTGGTACCGCCGTCCGCGCGGCTGGGGTTGGGGACCTCAACCCCCTTCTTCTCCAGGGACCTGACCCAGCGCAGCTCGCAGAGCCATCTGCAGTTCTTTCCCTTCATGTATGCCTGTGCGCGGTTCTGTGCTAGCAGTTCCCGCGTGTCATCGTCTTCTCAGGTGCCGGCTGCGCCTTGCATCGCCGCGTTGGGGCAGTCGTCGCAATTATAGCTTGCGCCCTGTTGCAACCTGCAGAATCTGTCGTCGCGCACGTAAGGGGGGATGAGCACTGTGCCAGGGGCTGGGGAGGCGGGGAGGTCCTCGTCCAAGCGGCGGTTGGACATAGCGACTCCACCTCCGATGTGCTCCACGTCTGCCATGGTGTGCGGACAGCCGAATCCCTCTTCTGAGCCGGCAAGTTCCTTGTGTAACTGGCATGTGGAGCAGTCTCCCAGGCTCAGTTGATTGACGTCCGCGGGCTGGACTATCACCTCTAATACGCGCATGGGGGCCTCGAGGGCGAAGTCATGCCCCAGCATTTCTGACCATGTCTTGGGGTAGGCGTGGGCAGATGCAGTGAGGTGATGATGAGCAAAGGTGGCCAGCGTGCTGATGTGGCGAATGGCCTCCTCCATTTTGGCACTGAGGGAGGCGAAGTTAGCCAGGTTGAAGCCCCTGGTGGCGGCGAACTGGTTACGGAACTCCTTGTGGGCTTCCTGCCAGGGGAGGCAGGGACCCATGGTGGCCTCTATAATGCCCCCCGTGGCCTCTGGATGCGGGAATGGCCAGAGCGTTGCGCGTGGTTCCCGCAGCTGCAGCGTCATCACCACCAGGAGGACCCTGAGCGTGGGGGTGTTAGGTGGGGGCCCGTCGCTGCCGCAGAGAGCGTGTCTGAGCGTCGATTCGATTCGTCCTGGGCGGAGCAGTGAGTGCAAGTGTTCCATCCCAGGGTGCACCCTATGTCGCTTGAAATTGCCCATGTCTGGACTCCAGGCCGCGGGGAGCTGGGGGGGCATGCCAACGGGAGCGCACCTGCTGGAGGGCTTGGGGCGGCGGTTATTACCCTTAGCGCGGGGCAAAGGGGGGAGTGAGTCCAGCGGGATCATGCATTGTGACTTGCCCAGGGTGTGCCCAGCCCCCAGGAACCAGACCAGGGCCGCCCACGTCAGGTTGTAGACAAGGTTGCTGGCGTCGATCCCAAGTTCCACGCCCATGCAGTACACGAGGTGGCTCCAGGCCTTCCGATCGAGGCTGCCAGGCTGCCTCGGGGTGGAACCCATGGACCATTGGTGGGGATGGAGCCCGGCCACGGTGTAAAGGATGACTCCCATTGCCGGGTCGTCGACCAGCCTCTGCAAGCTGCCCGCGATGGCCTCGCCGAGTTTGTCCCAGGAGAACAGGGGGTCGAGCGGGGCAGCAATGTGTTCGGCGAAGTTGTTCTCCATGGAGGCCTTAGCCTTCTTGATGGCGTCGTCGAGTCCTTTTATGGTGTCGTCCCCGGTGTGGGGGGGGCCGCGGGGATCCACGTTGTGAGGTCCCTGATGGTGTCAAACTCTTCATCGGTCTCGAGCTGCAACCTTGAGCCCAGGTCGTCACCTTTGAAGCGGACCCATAGCTTTGCAAATCTCCCGTGCTCTGAAAGCTCCCGCAAGCGGGCGCCTATGGCTGTGCCGAACATCCTTCCGTCCCCGATGATGACCACGTTGGTGGTGGCGCGGGCGGTCGCAACATTTACCCTGTTGGGGTTGTCCATGAACCCCCAATCATGCCACTTGTTGGACCGATTGGTCAGGTATCTGACTAGATCAGCCTCGCCGCCCTGACTGGAGTCGATGGTGGAGATGGTGAGCCTGCCGATTGCAAGGTGCTCCTCAGCAAGTTGCCGCAACCCAAGGAAGCACATATCGATACCGGTGAGAGGAGAGCTGTACTGTACGAACACGCTTGCGTGGTCCTTGGTGTCAGTGGCATATGCGGGGGGGGGTGCGGGGGGTCCGCCTGCCTTGGCTGAGCCGTCCTTGCCCTTCCCTTTGCCCTTGGCCTTGGTTTGTCCGAGGGCGCCACTGATGCTTCTCCCTGAATGGGGCCAACCGTTCTCCAGGACTGCACACTGTAGCTGGTGACCGACCACGACACGCACAGTTGTGCCGTCCTCAATGGCGGGCAGGAGTGCGCGTGCGATGTCCACTGCCTGCGCGGCCTCTGGCAGATTCGCGCATCCTGAGTGGAGCCTTGAGGTGGCCTCGAGGGGGGGGGTTGTCGACAAGGAGAAATCGGTGCCGTTTTTCCTCGCGATGGGGGCCTGGCGTGAGGTCCCGCAGCATTTTCTCCATGTCTTCCATGGGGGTGGCCGTGGCCTCGGCGAGTGCTTCAAGCCTTCGTCGTCCCAGGGCAGTAGCCTCCGCCATGGTAGTCCCTTGGTCAGCGGCCTCTGCGCGAAGGGGTCGGTGAGTCCCGAACGCATTGTGTTGTTGTAGAAGGCGACGTTAGGCCATGACAGGAGCAGGGGGTGCATGCGGTAGCAGAGGCTCAGCTGCAACACGGCTGCTGTTTCATCTCCCAGGGCGGTGTGCAGATGGAGAGGCAGAGCCCGAGGTCGGCGGCCTTTCTGGAAAGGACGGTGGGGGGGAGCTGCTCGGGGTCGCCCACCAGCGCCAGATGCCCGCCGGAGCGGATGGCGCTGTCGAGCGACATGGCAGCCATAAGCTCATGGGCTTGCCCTGCCTCGTCGATGATGAGCAAGGCTGCCGGGGCGGCGTTCCTGAGGGCCTCCGCGGATTCGTGCGTCGCGATCATCGCCTTGGCGGCCTTGAGGAACTGGGCACGGAATGCGGTGAATTCCTTGGAGGATCCGCCTTCGAATGGGGGCCTACCGTGCGTCCTGAAGAAGTGCCCCCCCGGGGTGAGCGGGGCTAGTGCCTGCGTCACCCGGAAGTCTTTGGCCAGACGGACGCATCTGTTGGGGTGGCCTGTCCTGTGCCCCCAGTCTGCCCGCCTGGTGTGCACTGCCGAGACCGATGGCTGGCTGGTCCGCGGCCGTGTTGGAACCTGCAATCAGCGCCACCGTTTGCCCTTCAGGGAGTGAAGCGGCCCAGGTGTCCACGGTGGCGACGGAGAAGACTGTCTTGCCGGTTCCCGGGGGACCGTGTACGACCGTTACGTGGTGCTGTATGGTGGCAGCAAGGGCCCGCGTGGCGTCGCCGTTGAGCTGGTGGCGCCTGGCGCCTTCGTCGAGCGTCACAGTCGATGGTACACCGGACTCACTTCTATAGCGCTCACTTCTATAGTGCTCACTTTGAAATTGTGGTCCGGAAGGGGCCGCACATGCAGGCACATGCCGCACAGTCGCATGCACATGCCCATGCAAATATACAAAAGCCTCAACAGCATTGCCGCACATGCGCGCACATGCCACACCGTCCGACGCACAGTCGAAAGCACGGTCAAGCAAAACTCTGAAAGCATAGACGCACATGCCCGCACATGCCGCAGAGATGTCGCAGGCGATAGTGGCCTGACCACCTGAGCTCGGGGCATTTCGCAACCCAGAGTTCCGAGGATGTCTCAGGCAAGCGTGGCCGGATCACCATGGGGCAGGGCATCTTGGAAACCAGAGTGGCGAGGATGTCGCTGGTCAAGGTGACCAGACGACCATGGGGCAGGACACCTCCGAGGTCTGAGTTGTGAGGATGTCTCAAGCGAAAGTGGCCTGACCACCATGGGGCAGGAGATCTCTGAGGTCAGAGTTGCGAGGATGTCTCTGGGGAGAGTGGTCTGACCACCTCAGCCCAGGGCATCTCGGAGCCCAGAGTTGCGAGGATGTCTCAGGCAGGACTGGCCTGACCACCTGCTCAGGGCATCTCAGAACCCAGAGTTGCGAGGGTCTCAGGCGAAAAAGGCCGAGACACTATGGAGCAGGGCATCATTGAGGTCAGAGTTGCGAGAATGTCTCAGGCAAAAGTGGCCTGAACAGCTCAACTCAGGGCATCTCGGACGAGGATGTCTAAAGCGAAAATGGTCTAACCACCTCAACTCAGGGCGTCTCGGAACCCTGAGTTCCCAGGATGTCTCAGGCGAAAGGGGCCGAGACACTATCGAGCAGGGCATCATTGAGATCAGGGTTGCGAGGATGTCTCAGGCGACAGTGGCTGACCACCTCAGCTCGGGGCATATCGGAATCGAGACTTGCGAGGATGTCTCAGGCGACCGTGGCCTGACCAGCATGGGGCAGGAGATCTCTGAGGTCAGAGTTGCGAGGATGTCTCATGCGAAAGTGGTCTAACCACCTCAGCTCAGGGCGTCTCGAAACCCAGAGTCCCGAGGATGTCTCAAGCGAAAGTGGCCGGGCCACCATGGGGCAGGGCATCTCCGAGACCAGAGTTGCGAGGATGTCTCAGGCGAAGGTGGCCAGATCACTTCAAAGCACGTCGGCCTCCAAATTGCCGACGACGTCTCACGCGGAACTGGCCGGACGCGAACGCGCCGGCGTCCGGAGACGAACGCCGGCCCCGGCATTCTTGCACGTCCCGCACATGCACTGCACAGGTACGCACAGTGTATTCGCCAGGCCGAGCTCGCTGGCCGAGCCATTCCCCCTGAGCTCGGGCCGTCAAGCCACTTTCGCCTGAGACAGCCTCGCAACTCTCACCTCCTCCTCCTCCTCCTCCTCCTCCTCCTCCTCCTCCTCCTCCTCCTCCTCCTCCTCCTTCTCCTCTGGCCGAGCCGAACAGGCAGGCTGGCCAGTGGCCGGGGGCGCCCGCCTCCTCCGCCCCCCCCTCCTCCCCCCCCCTCCACCTCCCCCCCCCCATCCCTGCTTCTCCGGCCGAGCTGAGAAGGCGCGCGGGAGAGTATTTTATTAGGCGGGCGCGCCACCGCCAGCTCACGAACCGGGCAAATAACCGCCCCCGCCAGCAGCGGGCGAGTCTAAACGCACAACAAACTCTTTCAGGAAACCCTGGCACGCCCCAGGTTAGCTCTGCGAAGGCCAGGAGGCATTGGAGGCACAGGGGTCCCAGACAGCTCCTAGGGCATGAGCGTGCATGTGCATTGGGATGTGCACGCATGTGCGCCCGCGCGCTTCACCGCATGTGCGTGCATGTGCGGGCCCGCGCGGCCTCCCGAAGAGAGGTTGCACAGGCATGTGCGTGCATGTGCCGATGACAGATCTGCGATTCTCGAACACCTCCCGCATGTGCAGGCATGTGCGCGCATGTGCGTCGGACTGTGCGTGCATGTGCGTATGATGGATACATCAAAACACAGCGCACATGCCCCCGCACATGCCCGGGCACGACGTGCACAGTAGGAAGTCCATCCAAGAAGGACCGCACAGGCCTGGCACATGACTGGCACATGCCGCGCACATGCGCGCACATGACAGCGCAAAAACGGCCGCACATACACCCACCCAGGGGTATAGATGTGAGTGCGGTGTAGGTCCCTGACCCGTTGAAATACCTGTCCGACTGCATGGTCCACTTCATGGTCGGAGAAAGGAGTGGTGGTCGGTGCCTCGGTCGGGCGTTGCGAGTCTGACGCTCCGCTGCTCACAACTGTGGGTGGCATGCCAAGGGCCTGTACCCTGATGGTGGCCCTGGCCCGTGAGAGGAGGGTGTTCCCGCAGACTCTGGTGTTCTCCACGCTGTTGGCCAGCGTCTTATTCTTCCTGTCGGTAGTGCGGAAGGTGAGGAGATACGTGATGACGTCGAGTGGCGTGCCCACCAGGTCTGCGGGGGCCTGCTGCAGCATGTAGATCTCGGTGATGGAGGTAGAGATCCGCCGGTACTGTAACCGAGGGGGTGCCTTGTCCAGCCTGTACCAACCGTCTCCCACCTTGTCCGGCTTTGGGATCCTGTCGTCAGCTTGGAACCTCCCGTATCTGTCTTCGTCGTATGAAGCCAAGGCCTGGTTGGTGGGGTACTTGGTTCCCCGTCTCGCATTCGTTCGAGGGGATGGTACCTCCGAGGTCGGGTGGCCACAGAAGCTTGAGCGAGGCAACGTGGTCCACGGATGGGCCGGTGATGCTGAGGAGTAGCGTACGGCGTACGGGCTTCCTGCCCTGTTTCCTGCCCCTTGAGAAGGATCTTGAACTCTTGGGGCCATTGCAGGTGCAGCAGCAACTTCCCCTGCTGGGTGGGAAATGCATTCCGCATCTTGAACTGATCGAGAAGTAGGCGGGGGGACTGCTCGTCGATGGGGGTGACTGCCACGCATAGCGCGCAGCTCTGCCTTCTGACCAAGTCCGTTCTGGCCTTGGCGGAGCCGTCCCAAACGGTTTCGGTGGCTGCCATGCACTCGGCCCAGGCCAGCCTGTCGAGGGTACGTCCTCTTTGTCGTAGGTCTTGCTCCAATGCCTTGGGAGGTTCACTCCCGAGTGAACTGGGCCAGTGGGGGTGTGAAGGAGAAACTGGGCTGCAGTGCTGCTGGTGGGAACAGCGAATAGACGGGTGATGGTGTCCGCTGCTGCAGCCGCTGATGACTCAATTATTACCTGCCTGCTCATAGGGGGAGGGCGTCTGGCCAGTCACTGTCTCCCTCGCGATCGGGCCTGATCCGATCCATTGAGTCCTGAGAGGATGCCCTGCTGGATGCATTGTTCCGCCCCTCCCACGGGTGCCGTGAGGCGGACGGCCATCCGAGTGATGCAGCGGGCGCGTCTGTCGGGGGCGGTGGCGGCGGTGCCGTGCCCCCCCAGGCTCTGGACGTGTTCCAGGGGGTCTTTCCCCAACCCGCTCGATACTGGTTTGGCGATCGTAGGTCTGTCGAATGAACGGCGTCGGTGGGGATGGCGAAGTCGAACGGGTCGTCGCGGCACGGGAAGTTGACTGGGACGTAATCCCAGTCATCTGGGAAGGTCCACCCTGGCAGGTGGGGCAGTGTGCCCACCTTAACTGGGTCTGGCAGCGTCCAACCAGGCCATAGCGGTCTGTCGATGGTGCGCTTGGTCACCTGGTCGTAGTCTTTGCCCAAGGTCCTGGTCCAGAGGTTGCCTTGATCGGTATGCAGTCTTGGGTCCGGCCAGCCAGTGTCTTTCTGCTTTCCTGCTTCGTTTGCGTGGCTTCCTCCCAGGAGATGCCCCTTGCCGTCGCAGTGTCTCTGGCACACCTCGCACCACCAGCGCCACTCGTGGTGGAAATGCGCCCATCTGAGCCACGGGCACTCGCGCGCACGGAAGGGACAAAGTCCGTCAACCTTGCCCGGGCCTCCAGCACAGGGGGCTGTGGGGGAAGGCCAACGGGCCAGTGGTCCATTATTGCTTTTCTTCGTCATCCTGCAGAAGGGGGGCGCAGCCGAGAGCCGCAGAGCACTGGTAAATGGTGGGTGGCGGACGACTGACTTGAGCCAAGGCAGCGGGAACCTCAGTTGCCGCGGGGATCGATTGATCGGCGATCAGATCGGAGCGGGGCCGGGGGGGGGGAGGGGGGATTTCCCAGCAGGGATGCGGCCGCGGCCGACTCGGATGGGTCGCAGAGGTTGATCTCCGGTCTGTCGTGGCAGGGAAAATGTGCTGGACGGGTGGGGGCATCGCTCGCCCATTGTATGTGCGCGGTGACCGCGCTCACGCCTTCCTTGCGGAGGGCGTCGGCCCAGTGAACCCCGATGGTGGCGAGGCTGTCCGCGGCCTTGTTCGGCCTCCGTCTGACAGCTGGCCACGTGAGTACCCACCCTGCTCCTTCCGCCTGCCCAAGTGCTTCCTCCATCTGCCGGGCGAGGTTGAGCCTTCGGCACCTGGCGGCGCCCGCGCCGTATCGCACGGCGGCGAGGTTATCGCCAACAATCCTGGCAGCCCGGATAGGGCCCTTGAGGTGGGGGAGCAGGGCCAGACCAGCACGGCAGCCCGCAACTTCAGCCATTTATTTGTGCGCTGCCACAGTCAGGGAGCGCAACGATGGCGATGGCCAGGGCTCGGGGAGAGCCGGTGGTGGGGTTGTGGTGCCACAGGATGGCGCCAGCGCCTGAGACCTTGTCAGCGCCCTCGATGGACCTGGCACCACCATCAAAGGTAACCTCATCGGGCCATTGGGTACACTTGGAGTCGGGGAAGGGCGAGCTGCGGACGGTGACCTCGTCGCCAGGTTCCAGGCTAGCGTTAGCGATCAGCGTGGTGGTGTGAGACCCGCACTCCCGACAGAAGACGGAAGTCCAGATGGCAATGGGAGAGTCATCGGTCCTGGGACAAGGGAACCAGCCTTGTCCTGGGGGCATCCATGCGGCCCGCGTCTGAGGCGCCTGTACGACAGCGAGTCTATCCCCTGGGCTGTGGTGTCTGGTGACCACCGGGAGCCTGCGGATCTCTCCTCTGGCCCTGTGGGCATGTCGCTGCATATGGGGCCTGGCAGCTCCGCAGATCGCTCTTTCGGGGGTGGTGCACGGGTTGCAAGTACTGCAGGTGTCGCGCATGACGGACCAGACGGACGTCTTGTCTGGGTTGTCGCTCCTCGCTCCTGGGGGGTTCGTCCACCCCCAGCCCATCGTCCTCGCTGTCCCCTTGCTGGTCGATGTCGGCAACGACTATGCCCTGCAGGATGAGCCTGGCGGCTTCGACTGCATCCAGGGGGGAGGCTGTGAGGTTGACGCAATACCTGAAGGATGCTTGGTGTAACAACTTCGCGGGCAAGGGTTGATGCTCGCCGCTGCTGGTGATGGCCTGAGCGAGGGTCCGTGGGTCGTCAGGGCCCCTGACGGTACACCAGGCTAGGGCCGCGGCTGGGCACCAGTTCCACACGTGTTCCGTGGTTGCCTCGCCGAGCCCACAGAGTGGGCATCGTCCGTATGGTCCGCTTCTGTTGGGCGGGTGCAGGTGACCCCAAGTGCGCGCGCAC
Source organism: Prorocentrum cordatum (assembly GCA_963575745.1). Lineage (NCBI taxonomy): Eukaryota > Dinophyceae > Prorocentrales > Prorocentraceae > Prorocentrum > Prorocentrum cordatum. Next base: position 119,650 of record CAUYUJ010014231.1, read on the forward strand.
GCTTCTGCTTGGTCACGAAGGGGGGGGGTAGGCCGGGAGGCAGCGATTGCCAGAGGGCGGATGCGTGTGGGCCTGGGCCGATGCATCTCGCGCACCAGGCTGCGCCCTCGTCGTTGGGCCCGGCGGTGATCCACACGTTCTTGGCCGGTGCCCCACATGAACACATGTTCGGTCTCCTTTCATCGTCACCCCTCCGTCTTGCCGAGCCAGGTAAGCTGTTGCATAGGACACGGATCACGTGGTGCGCTTCGGTGAAGGAGGTACAGTGGTGTAGTAAATGCCATTCTTCGCCGTTAGATGGTTGCCATCTCCTCCCTTGGCTGGTGTCCAGGAGCCATCTGGGGAGGTCGTGGCTGTGCATCTGTGCCCATGCGGCCGCGCAGGTGATCCTGCCGAAAGGCTTGCGTTCAAGGAGCTCAGGTTGTTGATTGACACGACATAGAGCTCGGGCGGCTTTCCGTTCGGTGATCATCTTGGGCCTGGGGGGGGGGTCACTTCTGGCTGCCGAGCCGCCTGGTTTGCCCATCTCAGCAGTTTGTTCCATCTGTTCCTGGCGCGCTCCCTGACAGGAAGGGGGCCCCAGAAGTCGTTGAGAGCATGTGCTCTGGCTGCGACCGCGCGGGCAGTCGCGACCGGGCACCTGGGGGCGCCCTGTACTTGAAAGCGAATGCCCACTCCAGCGAGGACGAAGTCGGGGACCCAGGAGGACCCGGCCAGACCAACGCAGTCCTAGACTGGCCGCGTAACTCACGCTCCTGCACGACGTCGGGGAGGGCGTGGTGGGCGGCGCACGGAGCCAGGGAGACAAGATACGCATTCCAGGCGGCCGCCGTGCGCGAGGGGGACATTTTGGCCAGGTGCAGGGCCATGGCTCTCTCTCTCTCTCTCTCTCTCTCTCTCTCTCTCTCTCTCTCTCTCTCTCTCTCTCTCTCTCTCTCTCTCTCTCTCTCATCTTGGGAAGGGGTCGGTCCCATGTGTCTTTGCTTAGGGCGTCTTCCTGCCCTTTAGTGGGCCCTCCGTTGAGGGGAAGCTCTTCGCCTTCAGCTGCACGAGAGACGACTACTGCCCCGAGGTAGGGCCACTGGTCCCGCGCTGAGGACCCTCCAAATGGGGTGTGCTCCATGAGGGCTCGCCACCACTCTTGATGTCCCGCGGGGGCGAGGGCTGTCTTGAAGTTGCAGTTGCAGGAGCGCTGAAAGGGGGCGCGCCGGTCGGGCGGGCCCTGCCCTGTGCTGCTTTCCAAGAGGGACTGAATGAGCACGGTGGGAAGACCGGAGATCAAGACGTTGGCGCCGTCTTGTTCGTAACGGACAGGTGCCTCTTCCAGCGCGGCTCTGAATGTTGGGGAGTCCGTGGTGCTGATTTCTCTGCAACGGTGGGCCTCTACCAGGGGCCCGGCAGCCTTGGCGGCCCAGGGAAGGGCAATGGCCGCGCGTAGAGCCTGCTTTGTTGTGCTGAAGAGGGCAGCGAGATCGTCAGCGTAGGTGGGGTCGTCTTCGCCTGTGATGGAGGTAATCGCTGAGATGAGGGGGTCGTGCCCCATACTCCAGAGAAGCGGGAAAGCGGTGCCGCCCATTCCGACAGATCGCAGCAGTCGCCGTTCGGGTCCTTTGTACTTGCCCCTGCATGTCTGCACCCGTCGGTCGGCAACCAGAGAGTTGCGGGCTTGCAGCAGCCAGGGAGGGAGCTTCCACCTCCGGAAGAGGCTCTCCACCCATTGTAGTGAGATCCTCTCAAAGGCCTTGTTTTGGTCGCAGAAAAACACCGCCGCGCCAGGGGCACTCCCGAGCGCGGCGGCGGCCCGGTTGACAAAGGCGTCGACGGTTGCGGTATGCCTACCCAAGAGTGCGGCCCAGGCCGGGCCCGGCTCGGTTGGGGGCTTGAGGAGGGATCCCAGATGCAGGGTAACCTTCGCGATATTGGGGCCGCGCTGGCCTCCTCTTTTGGCTGCCTGGTTAGGGTTGAGGAGCGGTTCAACTGCCGGACCAATTAGGTCTGCCAAGGAGGCTCCAAACAGCCGTCGAATGCAAGTGGGCAGTTGGAGCGGTCTCATGTCGTTGGGGGGTTCAGCACCAGGTTTCTTCCCGATCCACACGAGCAGGTCTACTGAGGGCCCTAGCACCTCCTCGATGAGCGCAGGGTTGAGGTCGGCGGCGCGCCACGCCTGGGCAATGAGGCACGCCGCGAATCTGGCCCCAGGGTGATATGCTTCGTATGGCACGCCGTCCACCCTGGGGGCGCTTCCGCCAGGGGTGAGGACGATGGCGGCTAATCTGCCCCAGTTTGGCCTGGGCCTGTCTGAGACTTCAACACCAGTGTGACGCTTGAATGTACAGGTCGAGGAGTCTCCTGGCGGAGCCCGGGAGTGGGGGGGCGGAGTGCCATATCGCACTGCGGCTGTCCCAGAGGACGTTGTCGATCTGATTGGGTATGTCATGCCACGTGCCGTTGTGGTCACGTACCCCTAGGATGGCGTGGGTCTTCTTGTATATTTCCCGTCCCGCCCTGTAGTGGGCGGCCAGGGGGGAACGCTCCGCTCCGGGTCCTCTTTGCGCTGGGGACAGCCTGGCTGCTCTTCTCTGGGTGACCTCGGCGCCCCATCTTCTGAGCCAAAGGCCTGCCTGGTTTGGGGAGAGGTCCTGTCCGTCCCAGCCGCATTCTACAACCAGGCCGCCAAGGCACCCACAGGGCGCGTCGTCTCGTCCTTCTGGCTGGCCGAGGCTAGCAGGTTGCCGGGTGAGGCACGTGTCTTGTGTCTTTTCCATTTCCTGCACCAGTCCAGCAGTGCGGAGGAGAGGGCGTGCCTACATAATCTCATAGGAGTAAGGAGGACAGGTGGGTTAAGGTTAACGTCGGGCGTCCCTCCAACAACGTTCTGCTGCGCGCTGGGGAGGTTGCTGAGAGACAGGCGTCGCCGTCGTCGTTGTCAAGGTGCCGGTCGGGGATCCACCCGGGCAAGCCGGTCTGACCCAATCGGTCGGCTGGAGGAGGCCACTGAGGATGACGGGCGGGACTCCAAAGATGAGTTCCAGGTGGGCGTAGAGCTGCCGAAGGTCTGCGTGCGCAGCGGTGGGGCGGTCCCTGAGGTCAGCAGCCCTCATGGTATCCTCTCTTTTGGCCCTTCTTGCCCCCTGTGGTTCGAGAAGGATGAGGGCGTGGTCCGACAGCGTGAGTCTCCAAAATTTACGGGGTTCGTACGCATAGATCTGCCGGACTGGGCATGCGAACATGTCGATCTGCGATTCGCCATCCTTGTCGATTCTGGTGGGACTGGTCATGTCTATGGCGGCAGAGCCAGAGCTTATAAGTACGTCCATCAGAAGGGCCGAGGCCTCCACCTCGCCGTCTCTTGGTTGGTTGAGTTGTAGAATGACATCCCTAGCCCAGTGGGTGTCGAGTTGCTCCCACTGTTCTGCGGCTATGGCAATTCCAGAAAAGGTGTCTTCCTTTTCTGGTGGGAGGGAGGTACACGGAGACCACCCGAAATCTCTTCTCGCGCTGCTGGACAATTGCGGCGATGGCACATCCCGGGACAATGACCTGGTGCTCAAGGAGGGAGATGCCGTGGGGGAGGAGGATGCCGACTCCTCCGGCAAGTCCGCCGGTCGGCCCGAGGTACCCGGGGGAGGCCACTAGCGTCGTCGCAGGAAACATGGTTCTCCATACCTCCGCCTCGTGCTCGGACCAATGCGTCTCTAGGATCAGGGCGATCCGCTTGTTCATCGTGACCTGGGCCAGGAGCGCATGTTTGATTTGGCTCTTTGCTGCGGTGCAACTTCGGAGATATCTTACGTTCCAGCTGTTAATTCTGGGCAGACTGCAAGCTGGGGTGGCGTCGAGTGCACGTATCACGTCTTCTAGTGTGAGGCTACCACACATCGAGTCCCAGGTGGGTTGCCTCCAGGGGTCGGTGTGAAGGAGGGACCACAGGCCCCTTGGTCCGCGAACCTTGTGCTGGCATAGGACTTCGAGCGCTCTATTGAGCGCCTTGCGGGCTTGCCACCAGGCCCGGGCGCGCAGCCCCGGCACGAGAGAGCGCCTGGGGGGGCCCCAGCGCCTGGTGGAGCGTGCTGGGGCCCTCGGCGGAATCTAGGGGCGCGTCAGCTCGGACAGGGGAGCTTCTTCGCGCCGGAGCTGTTCCGCGATGTCGTCTGGGAAGGGGTGGTTTCTGCGTTGTGCCCACGGGCGCTGCCTTCCTGCGTGCGTTCGCGCTGCTGTCCATCCCTGCGCTATCTGGTTGCCTGAAGGGGCAGGGGCGCAGGCTGCGGCCGCTGTGCGCCTCGCGCTCCAGGCACGCGGCACGGAGACAATCCTGCGCTGCAGGCACCGTGGGTCGAAGTGTATGCCGACCGGGTATTACCGCGGACTCGAGTCCGCGGCAATACCCGGCGAGTCCTATCGCGCTCGCTCTTTCATCAGCGCTAGGGGGTCTGAGTCCGTGTGTTCTGCCCTCCTTCACTTACCATCTTCCCCAGGCCCTGACCTTGTCTTCTGTGGCGGGACTCTCCCTTTCCCTTCCTGCCATGACAAGACTCAGACCCTCGGTACATCCTGGAAATCGTTGCTCCACACCGCACTCAGCGAGCACCTGTCTTGCACCGTGTTTCAACTCCGCTGGGTTCCGAAGGAACCACCTGTAGCTACTGTCTTCGTTGTGCAAAAGGCACAGGAGGTGGGTCTGGTAACTGCTGGGGAGAATGGCATCCGGGTCGCCCGGGGCAGTCCTGGACAGCGTCCAGGTCGGGGTCCTTCCGTCTGGCCTGTAGGCCCATCTTGGCTCCCAGGGGCTGGGGAGACGGGTATATGTTACGGTGTCGGTCGGGGGTGGGAAGTTGCCCATCCAGAGACGCTCTCTGGGGCTGGCCACGTGGTCGCCCGCGTTCATTTTGACTGCCCACTCGGGGCTGAAATCCCCCACGGCCACGCTCATGGCATTGCGGTGGGCCAGAGGCATGGAGGCCACGTTTTCCACGAGGACCAGGACGGAGACGTCTGGCCTTCTGTTGCTTGCGAGGTACCAGGCTGTCAGGACTGCACAGAAGTGGGATGACTGGGCCCCTGCCAGCCCGTCCCTGCCGGCGCGCGAGCCTGCCGCCGAGAGGTTATTGCAGGGAGGTCCGGCCACTATCAGAAGGGCGCTGCCCTTCTCCAGGGAGTCGAGGTGCTTCTCCCAGGGAGTCCTATTGTCATGGGGGTCGTTACGCCTGAAGAGATCCAATACGTCTTCCGCTATCAGTTTATGTGGGGGGCCTCCGTCTTGAGGATCGGGAGCGGCCGCCCATCTGCGCGCCACTGCCTCCGCAGCCGCCCTGTTGTGCTCCGCGAAGGCAGAAGACCGAAAACTGCTGCTGGCTCCTAGCTTGCTGACGAGGTCGCCCACGGCGAGTCTGGCGATTCCCCAGCCGTCAAACAGGGACACCAGGTGCAGGGGGGAGCGTTCGTTCGTAAAGTTGCAGCTTCCTGCAGGTTCGCCTCGCGCTGTCCTTTCCTCCTGCTGCGTAAAGTCCATTTCGAGGGCGTCTTGTATTCGAAATCCACCCGCAATGTCGTCGACGGTCTGGTCGGGTCCCAGTCTGATGGAGCCTTGCTCGTGCAGGGGCCGAAGCGTGCCCAGGATAGTGTTGTTGTCCAAGCTGGCTACCTGATAGGCGGCTAGTACCTGGTCAGGAGGGGCGACTGGGGATAGCCCGGCGTCCCGATCTCTGTGCTGTGTCCATACCTGCTGGAGGACGTCTATGGGTTGCGGGGCTGCGGTGGGTTCGTTGGAAGCGGGGGGGTTGGCCCTGAGCCTTGGCCTCCTCGCCCCTTCTCCTGGGTGCGCGTAAGGCCCCTTCCGAGCCTTCTTTGCACCGTTGCAGCTGGTTGGGATTCCTACATTGTTACCAGGGACCGGTAGATGTCCTCCGCTGGTCTCGTAGCTCTCGGTCTTGCCCTGGGCCGCGCTCTCGTTCCCAGGGGGCCTGCCTGCTGGGTCCTTCTGTTCCGACTTCCGTCTTGCCGTCTCGCGGGGCCTCTCGGCGTCATGTCCCTGCTCTGTTGGCTTGTCTGATGCGGGTGTTGGGATGCGGTCCCTTCTGCGGCCCCGGTCCGCTGGGGCTGACCCTCTGAGCTGGGGGCCCTCTGCGGGGGGGTGAGGGGTTGTCCTGCTTCTGCCTCCTGTGCTGGTCGTCTGGAGGGGTTGCCGTGGAGCGTCTCTCCCCTGAGATTGTACCAGGTTGAGTCGACGGCCCATCAGCCTGCTGGTATTGGAACCGAGGGGGTCCCCCATGGAAGCCAAGAGGATGCTGTCGAGGACCTCTTCGGTTAAGGGGAGGAAGGGATATGCTGGGCCTTCACCACTGGGGATTCTGGCTGCTGCAGACTGTAGGCGCGCGCAGGCAGCGTCCGCAGTTAGGGCGGCGTTTTTGGACAGCGCGTGTCTGCCCGCTGAGTTCCTTGTGCCGATCGGCGGGTGCTGTGCCCAATATGCCCAAAAGGGAATGAGCAACCTGTGGGATAGGTAGGCTCTGGTGAAAACCTGCCTGATCTGCTCGTCGAGCTGAAGCATGGAGGTGCCCCAAGCCGTGGCACTGAGTACCGTCCTCCACCTTGTTCTATCCGTGCACCCCAGTCCCTCCCACTGTGCGGGGGGGCCGAGGGAGCGGAGCGTCTCTGCTGCGCTGTTGATGAGGTGGCTCCACTTGTGCTCCATGCAGGGCGGGAGGTGTGAGCTTGCTCTCGGGGAGTCGCCCCTCCCCAGCGGGTCGCCAGGCAAGCTTCGGGGGGCACTGTCTGGAGGGGGTGTTCTCCTGTGGATCCGGGCTTGGGGTGTATCCTCTACTTGTGCCTCGCTCCTTGGCTCCTGGTTGGTTTGACTGCCCTCTCCACCGCTGTCCACAGGTTCGCCTCTCCCCGCCGGGGGCGTCGGCGTCGGGGGAGGTACGGCACCTTGCTCTCCCTGCTGGGGAGACGGGTGCGCCTGGGCAGGGGTAGTGCGTGGGCCGGAGGAGGGCTGCTGCTCCTGCTGGTCGACTGCCCCTCCGTCTGTCGGGGGCTGTGCCGGGGGCTGTATCTGCGGGGCCCGCATGTCTTCGCGGTCCGCGCTGCTGCGCTCTTCCCCGCGATCTTGGCTGGGGCCGCTTTCCATTCCCGTCGTCGGGTTGCTGCTCGCACAGGCTCTTCCTGGGGATGTCGAAGGCGGGGGGTTGTCCTCGCTGCTCCTCTCGCCCCTGCACCGCCGCTGGTTGTGCGCCGGGACGCTGGTGACCTGGTTGCGCGGACACGGCTGCCGCGGTGTGGTCGCCTGCGCCGTTGGGGGGGGGGTAGGCTGAGGGCGGGGAGTGTTGCTGGCCGCGGTCTGCGGGCCCCCGCTAGCAGTACCCCGTTCGACTGCTGGGAGTCCGTCCTGGGTCCTGCTGCGTGTGGCCTGCGGCTGCTCCTGCCCTGTTCGTGCGGGTCGCGCCCTGGCTCCGTTGCAGGGGTCCCCATGGTTGCCCCTGGGCGCCCTTCGCGGTCTGGGCGCTCTCCCCGGATCGCGCCGTAGCCTGTCCTCCTGGGCGGCCCCCCTCAACCTTTCGTCTAATCTTTGGAGCCTCTCGTCCGTGCCGGGGGCCAGCCTGTGTGTTGTATCGCTGTCAATGTCTGCGCCTCTGCTCCTGGAAACCTCGAGCCAAGGGTTGTGGGCGTGTAGGTCGGATCGGGTTCAGGGGGGAGCCACTGCGAGAAAGGGAGCTGTCTGGTGACCTCTTCTTTTATTCCAAGTTCACTGATGAGCTGGAACAAGTGGTCCCTGTCCAGTGTGCTAGGGTCAGTCAGCTGGAGGATCCATTAGCCGCAAAGAGGTCCCAATTGTACCTCCTAGTGGGTCTACCCTCTTCCTGTCGTCGCTGCTCGAGCACAAGTCTGGTCTGGATGCTTCTGGCCAGGTCATGTGTACTCTGCTCGTCGACGCAGGCCTGGAACCTTCCCAGCATGCCCTGGGCGCATGTGACGGCATCACTCTCCGCCCTTACCAGTGCGGCTCCTGTCTCTGCCCTGGATCGGTTCCTGCATGTGAGCACCTCTGCGAGGGGGGAAATGCCCTTGGGCGGGCTGGGCCTGGGAGGGAGTCCACGGCTGCACGCCTTCTTGGAGGTATCATCACACTGGGAGGTTGGCTGATGCCAAGTCCCAACTCCTCGAGCGTCGGGGCGCGCGCGCGGGGGTAGCATCTAGCTTAGCAAGATGCGCTGGTCCGTGTAGCAGCTGGAGGGGCACTCTGGTCTGCGGGCGGTCGGCGCCTCGATTGGCCGATCTGAGGTCGGCCTCGGCGGGTAGCGCGATGGTGACCCACATGGGGGTGGAGGTGTATAGGTGGCCGTGCTCTCCGCAGGTGGTAATGCATACAGCTCCTCCCGCTGCCGCTGCAGCTGAGAGGTGCTCCCCTGGGTGGAGTATGGTGCTACAGTCTCGCAGGCCGTCCCTGTCCTCCGAGGATATGCGACGGGTAGAGTTTCGCCCGTCCATGACGTCGCCCACCTCGCGCAACCAGTCCTCGGGCATGGCCGGGGGGGGGGCCCTCATGATAGTTGCTCCTTCCCTGCCATCGACGCCCTCGGGCAGTGGCCAGAAGAAGCCCAGAAGAGCCTATCGAGGCCGAGAACATCCGTAGCGTAGCGTGGCAAGGGATCCAGGGGTCTGGACGCATGGGCCTTGGACGGGGGGAACCGACCTGACCTCCTTGCCGGTCGAAGGCTTTGACTTCCAGAATCTGAAGCTGCACGGCTCGTCTGGGGGCCTGCCGGACTGCTTCGTCCATGATTGCCTCTATGTGCTCCGCTTGGGCCCTGGGGATACCTGCGTCTCCCCTGGTCTGCTCTCTTGAGGGGGTGGCCGGGAAGATCCTGGCTACCTGCGATCCCACCGTGATGCAGCTGGTCCCACAGAAGGCAGCAGACATGTTGGCGGCGGAGTTGAGTCTGACTCTGACCTGTGTCATGTGCTTGTATACACCTCTGTCGGGGAACCAGGCGTACACCGTGGTAACCTGCTCCACCGCTCCAGTGCCCACAGTGGCTTCGACAGCTTCGATTAGATCCTGCCGTCTAGATTGCCCTAGGTCTGCTATGTTCCACCGAAGGTGGAAGCCATCTTCCGGGTCGGCTAGCCTGACGAATGGGGCCGCCATCCCAGCTTCCTTCTAGAAGAATTCATCGGGGGCAGAGGGCTGGGGAGTTGCGCGCGGACCCGAACACTTTGGGGAGTTCATCCTTGAGGTATCGCAGTATCGGGGCAGCGATTCTCTCTGGAGTCTTTATGAGGAGCAGTCGTCCCCCCTTTGAAGCGTACTCGGTATCCAAAAGCTGCCGCAGCGTCTGCTGCGGTTGACACGGCCAGGCACGTGGCGGCGGTAGGGATGGGGATGCGCACGGAATCGGACGCCTCACTGGACCTCCAGGTACTTCCATTGATGTCGGTTGCCAGCGCCGCCTGCGCCGCGACCTGGAGTTCTTCAAGGGGGGGGTCTGCGGGGGCCTGCATGCGTGTCCCTCTGGCGGGACGACGCCGAACTACGTGGTGGAAGAGTGGCTCTAGCCCGGCTTTTAAGAGGGCCTCGTCCCTTGGTAGGGATATCATGGTGGTGGCCCACTCCACGTCCCCTGTTGACTGATCGTTCCCCTCTAACGTCTGTTGCCATCTAGTAATCTGACCAACTATGGCGTCGTTTCGCTGCTCTGGTGCGAGTATGTGTAGGGCGTCGCTGGTGTCTGCGTCCCTGCCTCCCCAGTGTACCACTACGGATGGTGGGATCTGGGTTCTTTGGGGTTGGTCTGATATGTGGAACTGTGCCGCCACGAGCTGCACTAGAGGGGGGCTTATCCTCCCCGTTATTACCGGATTCCCTATGGGGACCAGGTGTGTGATCATAGCTAGGGCGATGCCCGTGCTGTCCGCGTGTCTGTCGCCTAGCAGTGACCTTCGGGTGATCACTAGTTCAGCCCCTACCTCCTTGGCAGCCGCCATGAGCAGGGGGACTGGGAAGGCCGGCGGACCCCTCGGTCTGCGCTCTCCTGGCGGGTGTCTGGCTAGGAGGGAGGCCCACCTCGATTGGGTGATAATTGGGATTGAGCGCATTCTCTCCTGTCCGGGGGGAAGAGCTGGAGCGGCGCTGTCTCCTGATCCCCCTTCTCTCGCTTGCCTGGGGAGCGCGCTTTCGTTATCGTGATCCACCTCCATCTCTTCAGGTTACGACGGGGGGGGGGGGGGGGCTGTGAACTGTTGCGTGTTCATGTATTATTTGCATGTCGCGGACCGCTATGTAAGTGCGCGGTCTGCGCGTGGCGACCGGGTCGGCTCTTAGGCAGTCCAGCTCCGTGGCTAGAGAGTGAGTCGCGGCTGCGAACTCACTATATGCGATGGGGGGCTTTATGGGGGCCAGGAGCCCGCCCCTGAGTTGCAGCATTGCCTGCGCTTCGTTGGGGGGCGGAGCTCCGGGAAGGAGTGCCGCGACGGTGCCTCTGTCGTTGGCTCTGCAGTACGGGCGCCGAATAGGCATGGGGTTTCTTCCTTCTCGGAAAATTCCAGGCTGGCTCTGCCCCCATTGGTCAAGGCAGTGCTTGTGGAATCTGTGTCCGCAGAGGACCAGGGTTTCCGCAACCCCGCTAAGCTCCCCAGCGCAGATGGTGCAGGATTGCTCGTCTTCACCAGTGTCCCATCCTGGCCTCGGTTCTGGCTCGCCGGCTCTGAGGGCTCGCTCGGCGTCTCCAGGTGGGTCGATGGCGTTGGCGATGGATGTGCCTAAGCTCTCTATGAGGAGACGCGTGGTCGAGGCCGCCTCTCCCTCGGTTAGACATGCCTTGAGTCCTGTGGTGCGGAGGGGGAGGCGAATCTGTCCGTTCCCGAACGGGGAGTAGGCACCTGGGGTCTGCTCCCCCCCTCACTCAATATGTCTCTGATGTCGTCGGGGGTGTGTATGCCTGCTATCTGCAGCCATCTGGTGAGGACCTCGAACGGTCTGATGTCCATACCGCGCGCCTGGAGCACTGGTCGTAGGAGGGGGGTGTAGTGCGGCGCCAGACACAGCCACATGGCCCATGACACCCAGCTCCCTGGCTCAAGTTGGGCCCTGGCTTCTCTGAGCAGTCCTTCTGCCACCAACTGTGCTTCTGTGCCGCTGAAAGAGGTACGGTCTATGCACTGTTGCCTGGATCTGCCTGCGGCTTCGTCGTCTCTTTGCGTGGCGTCTAGGGCTCGGATGAGGGCATCCAGCGTATCTCCTCTGCTGAGTGCCTGCGGGGGGGATCTGGGGCTGCTGCTTGCTTCGTCGCCGAGGATCTGTCTGATGTCTTCGTGCCAGGGCGTCGTGGTGCTCTGTGCCCTTCCTCCTGGGGGGGAGGGGGAATGGCGCCCCCCTGTTTTCCCGGCCCCCCCGTTGCCACTCCTGGCGTGCGCCCTGGCACTTCGTGCCTGCATCCCGCGCTCCACTGCGTCCCTGTCTGCTGTTAGGATTGCCTCCTGGAGTTGTCCGAGTGGGTCAAGCCAGCTCACGTTGCGTTCCTGGAGCTCTAGGTGGATGTATCCCCCTGGGAGGGGGGCCTCGATCACTCTTCCTGTCTGGCGGGGTAGGGTAGCCGCTGTTAGCCCGAGGCGGTGGTGCGCTCCTTCTAGCGAGGTGCTGCCCATGTAATGCCATCGCATGGCTGCGTGCGTCACTCGGGAACGAGGGGCCCCAGTAGCCTCGAAGACGTGCTCGAGTGTGGCTCGACCCACTTTCTGTGCTTGAGTCCCAGATAAACGGGGCCAGGAGCCTGCTCCAGGTCATGTTGTTAGGGATGCTGTCATTTGCTACCTGGGCGAGGATCTCGAGGATCTCCTGTAGCAGTCGTCGTGCGCTGTCCCCCCTCTCTGGGGGGAACTGTGTGCGTCTACTCTGTCGATGCCCATCGCTTGTTCGGGTCTCGTTCCCCTCTCTCTTCATCGCCTGCTGGTTGATCTCGCGAACCACGGGAGAGCCCACCCCTCGTGCCCTTGTGCGCAGTGCGATCGCGAGACGCACCGCTTCACCGCAGGGGCTGCCTGGCGCTAGGCGGTGAGCAATGAATCTCCCCTCCCTTCTGGCAGCGGCGATTAGGGCCGCGCAGGCCACTTCTGTCGCCTCGGCGCTTGCGCCCGAAATCTCGATGGAGGCCCTGTCCGCGGGGTGACGAGGAGGGCTTGATCCAGGAAGCTGCCTCAGATTTCTCTGCGGAGCCATACAGTGTCCCCCATGGGGGGGCTGTCGAGGCATTGCTGGTATCGTGCCCTCAAGTCCTGAGCCCTGGGCCTGGCGTCCGCAGGGTCAGGGAGTTGGGCCGGCAGGGCCACGCTGGGGGTTTGGGCACGGCATTCGGGCACCCAGTCGCATAACGATCTGCCGAAGAGGTTTCCCCTGATGCGGTCTTGTATACGTGGCGCAGTCTCCATGGCCCATCCCAGCGAGACGCCGCAGAGTCTGGCGAGGGCGCCCACGGCAGCTCTTAGTATCGGTTCATCTCCCACTCTTGCGTCATCCCTCGCTGCAATCGGGTACCCGCCTCTGTCTGCGGTTCTTCCGTCGTCAAGCGCCATATCCGTCATGTGGCGCCATGCTGCGAGAGTTGGGTACCTTGTAAGTCTAGAGGATGCCCTGGGGCTTCGAGGCTGTCGGGGTGGAGTCCGTCCGTGGCTGTCACCCATGGGGTGGGTAGCCTGCGACAGGCGATGCGCATGGGGCCGCGCTGGTCCCGTGCAAGCCAGCAGCCGCAGCAGTCGCATCTGTTGCCAGGGCGGAAGAAGTCCCCGAACCTTATCATGTAGGATGCGCTGTTTATGGGCCAGGGCCCTTCGGGCGTGTCGCTGCCCTCGAGGATGGGCCCTGCGATGTCTGGGGTGTGGGGCCCTGCGTCGGGGATGGCAGGGGCGGCCCAGCCACCCTGCCCCGTGCCGTGCTGCACGGAGGAGAGGACGTCCGCCCCAGCGTCGGCCCAGTGCCCCCTGCTGGCTGCCCAGTGCCTGACTTCATTGTGATCCGGGAGGTGCAGCAGGTTGCGACGGTGCTCGTGGATCAGGTAGCGGCACAGTCTGGCTTTGTGGTCTGAGTCAGAACCGGCTAGGTTCGTGTCAGTTGCGTCAGGGGCAGCATCGTGGCGCCACCTCGAGAGTCCAAGGAGGGGCGGCGGAAAGAGGCCCTCCGACGGGTCCCCCACCCCGATATCTGCGTAGAGGGCGGCATGGTGCAATACCTCGTATTCACTCTCAGACGCAATGATTTCCTCCTGTGTTGGTTCGTCGCAGTCCAGGCTTTCCGCTTCAATGTCAGGGTCCAGTGTCAGGCTTGCGTAGCGGAATGCTAGTACCTGGACTGGGTCCGGACCTACTCCTCCGAGCCTGGCCTCATGGTCGGACACTGTGATGGGCCATGCCAGCCAGGAGAGGTCGAGCTCTGCCATTGCCGAGGCGCGGTTGCAACTCCGCTGTGGGGACTCCTGCTCCGTTTGCACCACGTGGCTGGGGCCTACCCTGAGTGGGCATTGGACGCCCCCTGCTGTGGATGGGCCCCCCCGCTGACGGCTGCGTGCCAGGGGGGGTGGCGGAGGCAGCAGAAGCTACCAAGTTCTCAAGACCACTGTTCCTTGCTTGGTTACGGGGCGAGCGCCTGGGGATCTCTCTCCACGGGTCCTCCCTTGGTTCATGGTACTCCATGAGTGCCGCTAGCGTGCCGCCTCTCATGGTGCCCCTTGGGTCGACGACTCTCGGGGCCAAGTGAAGGGGCGTCGGCATCGCGGGAGCCGCAACGCCTGGGTTGTGGGGGCGGGGGGCCTGCGGCTAGCTGGGTCAACTCCGTGCCCAGGCCCAGCCACGCGTCCCCCCGTATTGAGCGACCTTGAGCCAGGTGGCGGGGTCGGGGGGAGGCCAGGGGGAGGCGTGATCAGGCGACCGCGACCGCGAGCGGCTGATCTGCTGTCGATCTCGTCGGGGTCCTCCCACTCGTGAAGCGCTTCGCTGTCGGGGGTGCTACCGCCGGGTTCGCGATCTCGCAGAAGCCACTCCCAGTCGACCTCGTCCCAATGCTGCTGTCCGTTGTCCGCGTCGAACCCGACCGGATGGAAAGGCAGCGCGGGGGAAATCTCAACGTCTTCGCCCAGGCCCGTCGGGGGCAGGGGAGTCGGGAAGGCTGAGGAGGGGACTTGCGGGGGGGAAAGGGGAGGATCAGGTTGGGGATCTTCCCCGCCGTTGCTGGACAGATTCAGCGGGTTTCTGGGCAGGGTGTCCTCTATGTCCTCGTGGGCGTCCCGCGCGCCCGCCGTGGGCGCTGGCGGGGCCCGATCCTGCGGGGAGCCTTCTGGTAGTCTATCGTTGCCAGCGTCGCTCCTCGGCGTCACACTCTGCATGGGGGCGCAGCCAAAAGCCGCAGTCACTGGTGAATGTTGATTAGAATTGGGGGCGCGGCCAAGAGCCGCTGGACTCGGATCCTGCACTAGAGGAGGAGGAGGAGGAGGAAGATGGGGGGCGCAGCCAAGAGCCGCAGTAACTGGTGAATTGGAAGAGGAGGGGGAGAGGCGGCCCTATGGAGCAGTGCTGCCTGCTCTGGATCCTCTCTCTGTTCTCCCTCTAGCGTTCCCTGAGGAGGTTCCTCAGTCGCCGCGGGGGGGGGCCTGCTCGCCTGTCCTCCTGGCGGGAGGCCCGAGCTGCCGACTTCTGTGGATTCTGATCGTCTTTCTCCAGATGCATCATCCACTGCCGTCTCTCGGTTCCTTACGCGAGCCTCATTCTCGGCCTCGGGGGGCTGAATGGAAACTGTTGATGGGGCTTCGCGAACACGGTCTGCCTCCCTGCGCGGGGAGGGGGGAGGCGTGGACGGAACTGGGATCAGAACGGGGTCCAGGGCAGCGTCAGGGTGAGCTCCTCTCCCCTCTGTCTGGTTGTCTCCCTCCGCGGGGCAGAGGACTAATGTGGACGCAGCTGGCGTCGGCACTGTGTCTGCCGCGTCTGCGGGGAGGGGCCGTTGCCTGTGGGTGGTCTGGGGGCCGATCGAATACAGTGACTGGGCTCCCGCGCCCTGCACTGAGTGATCCCTGTCTCCATCCCCTTCGTCAGGCTGATCCTCCATGGGTCTGAACCGCGGGCCTCAGCAGCACACCGAGCGAGCTGGTATCGCGGGCGCGTGCTGGCGGAGCGGCAGGGCCCGGTGCGGGGGGCGCGGTGCAGCGTCCAGGCGCCCCCTTGAGCGCGGGAGATTGGCCCGAGGGAGCCAGGCCCGCAGACGGCTTGAGCCAGAGGGCTACGGACGCTGGTGGGGATACGCGAATCGTCTAAAATTTCTAGTTCGCGGTTGAGCATCACCGTTCCAAGAGAGTGTGTGACTGAACTGGCTGTCGACAGTGCGCGTGCGCGCAGCAGCGCGGACGCCCACCATGAGCGCCACAACGATGACGTAAATGTTCGACGCTGGTGGTGCTCGGAGTGGGGAGCACGAGCTTTGCTGGCCCCTCCATGGCCCCAGATCTGGCCGCAACTGCCACGTTCACCCCAAACTGCCGACTACGGCGCCGAAGATGATGGAGAGGTGCCGATCTTTCTGCCATCGTCCATGTGATTTGGGATTGGCATGGTGTGGCGCTCTCTGCTCCTCCTCCTCCTCCCCCCCCTCCTCCGACCTCCTCCTCCTGCGCCCGGTTCTCCATATCCCACCACCTCCACCTCCCGCCCTCGGCTGCGCGCGTGGGGAGGGCCTCATTAAACGGACGGGTCGGAACAGTCAGTGCCGCCGAGCCACCACCTTCCGTTCTCGCACACGAAGGTGACATCCCCAGACGTATGGGGGCCGAAATCGCACTGTTCAGCGTGCTTTTCACCAGCCTGACCATCTGGTAGCTGGTACATTTTGGTGAAGGCGCCAAGCTTGACTTTAAAGCTCCCAGATGGGCAGAAGTCAGGCCCAGCAACACAATTATTACTCTGCATCTCCCATTCTCCGCCCTGGCACACAAAAACCACGTCGCCGGACTGGAGCACCCCAAAGTCGCAAGCCTCAGATAAGGTCTCCCCTCTACTCCCAGAGGGGAGGTTGAACTGGTTGCTGTGCTGTCCAATGTGCACGGCAAAATTTGTCGGGAGGCAATTGCCCACATCGCTGCTGCACGCGTGGCTGCCGAACTCCCACTTGCCGCTTTGGCAGTGGAACGTTACCGTGCCGCTGTTCCAATCGCCGAACTGGCACTGGTCGGTAAATATGCCTCCTGCCTGGGCCTCTGGGACAGAATACACGTGCGATTGCCCGTTAAGGTTAACTGTGAACTGTGTGGCCGTGCACCCACCCAGGGAAGACTCGCAGTCTTCGCTGCCAAATGTCCACGTACCGCCGCTGCACAGGAAGGTGATGGTGCCAGCGTCCAGAGGACCGAAGCGGCACTGGGCGGTGTGGGAGCTACCGGCCGGCAATCGGTAAGTTGCGGTGTTCTCGTTGATGGCGAGGGGCAACGATAGGGAGGACCGGCTCAGAGGGGGGGGCCCCTCGACCTGGAATCGGCGCTACATCGTCGATAGGTCGGCGATGCGTCCCTGATGGCGGCGCCGGACCTTCCTGTGCAAGGTGGGCTATCTGGCCCCTGTCGGCGATGAGTGGGCGATTGGGGGTCGATGCGCGCCAACCCCGAGCCTATCCTTGGGTCTACAGGCCGATTTTGCACGAAAAACAAGAATTAATCAAGAAATGCTCAAACATTTTCAATGATGGTAGAAAAACTCGTCCCCAGGCCCCAGGCTATCGTTTGACTATTTTTGAACATTCCTCCTGTAGAGGGACGGGTACGGGTCCGACTTGAGCTCCTCCTCCCCTGAAGTTGCCCCCGAGATGGTCATCGCGAACGACGAGGCGGCGCAGAAGTCCCCGGCAGAGCCCGCGGCGGTCTGCACCGCACGATCGCCGCCGGCCGCAGGGGCCGCCGCATGCTCGCCGCGGTGGACCTGGGATGGCACTGGGATGACCGCGGGGGTTTCTAAATGGGTAGAGGGGTTACAAGTGGATGCCAAGGTGGGTGATATCTGGCCCAGCCTGGCTCATAAAACGGTTACAAGTGCCCCGAGTGGCTCAGGCGGGTTAACGGTTTGGGCCAAGTGGGCTTCGCCCACTTAGCGGAGTTATCCAACCCCCCTAAGCCACTCGGGGCACTTGTGACCATTTTATAAACCAGGTTGGGCCAGATATAACCCACCTGGGCATCCACTTGTACCCCCCCTACAGTCGGGCTGCTGAAAGAAGGAACGAGAAACAAGGAACGAATACCCTTTTTGGCCCCACAAGCGCGGGCGTGCACGAGGAAGGCTAGAGGAAAAGCCATCGAAGGACCTAAGGAATATCGAGACCCTTCCTTACCCAAACTGTTCCGTGTTTCAGTGACTTGCCTGTATCCGCTCAGAACCCCCCACGGCCATCCCAGCAGAGAGGTGCAGACTCCGCTCTTCCCCCGGCCCTCTGCCGCGGTGCGTTCTGACGAAGACGTCGACGCGAACCCAAAAAAACCGTGGCGGCGGGGGCCTTCCCGAGAGACTGAACGAGGCGAACGCGAGGCGAAGGAACAGAAAGGCACCGATCCCGCTTCCCACTGGATCCCTCCTGGGTTTAAGTCGGGCCTGTCCGTGAAAAATTAAAAACATATTCAAAGAATGCTCCCCAAGTGCGAAAAAATAGTGAAAAGATAGTCCCCAGACTATTCTGGTCTATTTTTGGATACTCCTCCTGCAGAGGGACAGGCCCGACTTGATCCTGGGTTTGATCTGGCGAGGATTTCGATGCGAATCCAGCCGCGCCGGCGAGGGCCTCCCAGCAGGCCGAGACAGGCGAACACGAGGCAAAGGGTAGGCTCCACCCGCAGGAAAAAACAAAAAAACCGACCGGGCTGTAGCGGCGACTGCAGCCGTGGCGCCGAGGGCCCTCCAGGGCGGGTGCAGCTGCATCGGCAGGCGTTCTGGGACGAGAGTGACGTCGTGATGCGCTTGAGCTTGGCTCAGGATACCCACTGGTCGGAAGAAGTAGGTAGAAACATGAAGTAGGAAGGCGTTGGAAATAGATTGGGCTTCCGCCCGTCTCCTGCAGAGAAAGGAAGAGGGAAAACCGCTCGACTCTTGAAGTAGGAAGGCGCTGAAAGTAGATTGGAATCTGGGAATCCCAAAAAACCGACTTTCAACGACCGATGGGTACGTTCCAGGAGCTCCGGAGTATCCGGCGGCCCTCGTGTCATCACACCGTTAGGAACATTCGAAGATCTGGAAGATCTGGGAGATCCTGGAGCGCATCGTCATGACTTCTTGCCCCGCGGATTTTCCTCCCTCGCCTACACGCAAGAGTGACCCTAAGCAAGGGCGACCCCAGGCAAGGGTGGCCCGCCCATGGGGGGGGGCGAGCGCGCACCAAAGCTGCTGCTGCCGCACCGCAGTCGGAGGACCCCGGCGGGCCCGCACCAAAAGAAGCCACTCCGGCGAAGGGGCCCCTCGCGCGCCGTCGACTCCTCCCGTGAGCATCGTTGAACCGATGCCTATCCCCACGGGCGTGGCCTGGGCCGCACGGGCCGATTTATCCCCCTAGATGGGGATATAGCCTGTTCCGTTCGAGTTTCGAGGGGCATATCCCCAACTGTGGGTGGTGGGACGGTGGGGGTCGGGATGGGGATGGGGGTCGGGATCGGTGAAGCGATACTGACCCGCGGGGCCTGCAGCAGGGATGCGGCCTCCCCGCCCTCCCCGCCGCAGCCGCCCGCGCACGCCGCCGCAGCAGCCCCGCGGCGGGCGCCCCCGGCGCCGGCCGCGGCGGCCAGCCCGAGCGGCCACGCCCACGTGGCGGGCCGCCGCCCCATCCACATGCGGTCGAGCTGGGGGGCGCCCGCCTTGCCAGCGTTCTCGGGGAGACGGTACGGCCAGAGCTTGCAGGAAGGGTGCGCGGTGCCCAGACGTGACCGCGTCGTAAAAGAAATCGGGGCGGGAGGTTTTTGGCTATTGTCGGCCTCGGGGGGCCCTCGCCAGGCCTCGGGGCCATCACAAAAGGACTCAGGACTAAAAACTGGTCCCAGGGAAAGGGTCGGGACTCCAGTGACGCCGTCCTAAAAAAATCAAGACGTCGCATGTCTGGGTGCGGATGCGAGGTTGGGCTCGAATGGATGGAGGGCGATACCGTGGACGTAAGACATCGGCGCGAAACCAACGCATTTAACGTTGGAGTGCCGCCGCTCAAAAAGAGAACGGAGGCAGTCCCGACCATGAGAGTGTGGGGCTCAAAAGCCTGCACTTGCGGTTTCGCGTTGTCTTTTACATTTTCGGCGGCGTCGCCGATCGTGCCCAGCGTGGAACCCGCAGGCTCTGAATGGCGAAATTCCACCGTTGCGAATCAGTTTCGCGTTCATTGTTTCCATCCGCTGTAGATTTTGGGGGGAGACAGGTGCCCGTTTCGTACCCCCTGAAGGCCCCCTTCGGGATCCCCTGAACGGCCCCTCCAGGGGCCCTAAAAAGCCCTTTTTCTGGAGCCCTCGCTGCCCCCCCACATACAGTTGGGGCGCTGACCCAAAGGAACCCAAAATGAGGAACGATGCCCCTTCTTCCATCAGTTAAACTTCGATTTCCCATGGAAAACCTAAGGGACACGCAGGGCAAACTGTAAAACAATCAAGGAAAACCGAGCCCCTCGCCAACAAAAAGGGTTCCTTCTTCAGCGCCCCGACTGTATCGCCCCCCCACTTACGCGCCCGCCGTGAAAGGCTTTGGAAGACCATGCCGGCACTTGACGAGCAGGACGCGGCCAACGGAAGTGGCCAAGGAGGGGCCAAAGGGGGAAGGCTGCAGGGGAAGCCCTGACAGGCCGCTCATCCTCACTGTCAGTGCTGACTCCAAGGCTCGGGTTCGGGGGGCGGCAGTCTGCTCTGGTGGCGAACCCTGGCCGAACGCGAAGAGAGGGGTGGGCCACGTGCGTCCTTTTGGGGCATGGGCGATGGTTTGAGGGTGTCTGCGGCCCTCTCGGATTACTCTTGGGGCTCTCTTGGGAAAGGTCCTCGTGGGGAAGGGCCTGAGGGGGCTGAGAACAATGACGAGAGCCAGTCTGCAATCTGACGCGAGCTCTCGCCGCAGACATCCCACGAACAATGGACCGTCAAAATCCAAGACGGGCCCGTTAAGAAGAGTCGGCAGACCCGGTCTCCGGCGAACTCGAGCCCTGCCGAGAAAGACACATCTCGTGTTGGGAGGACAAGGTTGGAAAGATACAGGGAACGACGGTGTAATAATCCCATTCGACATGCGCGATACCCTGAGGTCCGACGTCTCAAGAAAATGCAACACCGCTAAACAATCACGACCAGATCCCTGGACCCCATCATTTCTGTATCGCTTCTCGAGCCGGTTCGATCTGTGAGGGCCCCGGGGCGCCGAACTGGGCGAGAACGCCCGTGGGGACAAGAATTCCGACGCCAGGACCCCAGGGGAGCACGGCTGATCTGGCCGCTTCCCCCAGCCCCATGCTCCCAACCCGATCACTCTTGCCTCTCGCGTTTTCCCCGACAGGCGTGGCCCACCGGTGGCTCGCGCGCGTGGGGGGGTCGGGGGCGCGCAAACAGGGATTAGCGATCCATGGATGTGGCGCGCGGTCGCCAAATCCATGGATCGGGGGAGGTGCCGTCCCCAAGATGCGGCCGGTGTCGCCTCGCTCGGCGGCGGAAATCCGCGATTCCCCACAGAAGCGGGACCCGTCGCTAATCAATAATGAAAACATAATAACTCGGAGGTCCGCGCGGAATTCTCGGATCCGCGCTTCACCCCCCTGTCGCCTCCGGCGCCGCCCCTGGCGCGCTCCGCGCGCCACGGAGGGGGGTCCAGCGCGGATCCAAGAGATCCACGCGGACCTCCGAGTCTTTATGCTGACGCCATGTTTTCGTTCCCCGGAACATGGCCTCGCGCCCCCTTGATCCACGCTTGCGATCGCCCGAGTTCGTTAAAGGCTTAACGACTTCTCCTGTCCTTCGACTCGCGCGGGAGCGGCCGCGAGTTGTTCCAATTTTCCCTGGAGATCTCTGGATTTACTAGGATTTACCAGGAGTTATCTCGATTTACCTGGATTTACCTCGATGTATCTGCAATTGCCTGGATGTATCTGGCTCCATCCCCACAAATCGATTGGCGAAAAGTCGACAAGCCCTCAGGGATGAGCAAGGGGGCGGCCCGCTCGAGGGCTCTCCCCCTGCCTGGTGCACCCGGGCTGCTCGAGCCGAGAGGGCCACGGCCGCTGGCCGGGCCCGCGCGAGAAGCGCGCCTCGCCCTCGGCGCGAAGGGGACGGCGGCAGGCCAGGGCGGCGGAGACAAAGCGGCGGCGGCGGCGGCCCCCGGCGGAGCGCCGGCGGACTCGGGCGGAAGCGGAGCGGAGGCGCCAGCACGCTGGGGACAAAGAAGGGGGGCATAGGCACGGAAATTCGGAGGTCCGCGCGGCGCGGATGTCTCGGAGCCGCGCTGGACCCCCCTGGCGGCGCCTCCGGTGCCGCCCCTGGCGCGCTCGGCGCGCCAGGGAGGGGGGGTCCAGCGCCGATCCGAGAAATCCGCGCGGACCTCCGAGTTTTCATGTTTATGTCATTCTTCGCTTCCCTATTCAGGGATCGACCACCTCGGCCCCACGTGGGGCGGACATGAGAATGGGCGTGGCGTGGACCACGGCATCAGAGACGTGCCGCCTTCAAGCAGACACCCTCTGCGCGCACGGATCCCAAGGCGCCCCCACCTCCAGCCAAAGATGCCACTGGACCTCGCCGGACCTCTGTATCTCAACCCCGATGCGCGTCGTGAGAGCAGGCCCCTAAATTGCCTGGGCAAACTGCAGCTGGGTGTTATTCCTGGTGTTCCCTACGAAACCAGGTGCAGATCTCGAGTAACTAAATGCCTAACCTCGGTCAGTACTTTAGAGACGACCGGGCTTGTCTTCTGACTCAGGGAAAACTTAGGGACAACAGCAACACGCAAATGACTTCATCGGCATCTCGGGATTTTGGCACCACAGCTGGCGGAGACTGGTAGGCATAGCTGGAGGGGACTATGTGTCGGTAGTGGCGTGCTGTTAGGGTGAACGGCTCCCAGAAGTTGCTTGATGCCCCTCCGCATCCGTTGCTCCCCCAGGCTGTCTGGGCTCGCGCCCTCCTGCCCCGCTATCGGCGGCACACCCTGGATGGCGCAAGTACGCCTGCAGGCGAGGGAGCACATACGTAGAGCACCCAGACCTGCCAAAACTTCAGCTTCCCGAGATCCGCGCGGATTTCCTGGGTCGGAGTTGGACCCCCCTGCCCACGCCCCTCTCCTGGGCGCGTCTCTCGAGCGCTGCGCGGCGGGTGGAGACGAGATGGCGGGGCGAGGGCCCCGCATGAGCACGAAGGGTGCAGCGCTTTCTGCACCCCGAGCACTGACGCACCAGGGGGTGGGGCGGGAGGAGGAGGAGGAGGAGGAGGAGGAGGAGGAGGAGGAGGAGGAGGAGGAGGAGAGAGGGAGGAGGGAGGAGAGGGGAGGAGGAGGAGGGAGGAGGGAGGAGGGAGGAGGAGGGAGGAGGGAGGAGGGAGGAGGAGGAGGAGGAGAGGGAGGAGCAGGAGGAGAGGGAGGGGAGGGAGGAGGGAGGAGGAGGAGGAGGAGGAGCTCCGGCACCGGCTTCCGGCACCACGGTGGCGGGGCGGGAGGCCCCGCCAGGGGGGTGCGGGGGAACGGGCCCGCCGCCGACGCAGGAGTCTCGCGCGGCCCTCCCAAGATGCACGCCTCTGCACCCCGTCCATCTCCGAGGGCAGCGCTGCGGGAGGCGCGGCCGTGAGCCGTTCGGCGGGTGGGAGCGGGCTGCTTCCCCCCCCCTTCTTTCCTCCGCCTCTTCTTCCTCCTCCCCCTCCATCGGCGGCAAGGGTGGGCCGGGGCTCTCGTTCCCGATCGCTGCTTCTCCGGAAGGGGTCGTGGCCGCCACTTCCCCCCCGCGGAGGGTGGGACAATCTGTTTCAGAACGCTTAGGTCGGGCATGTCCCCCTACAGGCCGATTTTGGACGGAAAGTAAAACATATTCCGAACATGCCCAAAACATATTCAAACATAGTGAGAAATTGTCCCCTGGCTTTTTATACTATTTTTGAACATCCCTCCTGTAAAGGGACAGGCCCGACGTAACAGAACGTGTGTCAATCTCCGCGGGCAGAACACGAGAGCTAAGGCCTGTGGCTCGTCAGCTTGTACGAGGCCGACGGGCACGTCGCCTTGCCGCAGCAGCTGCTGCCCTCCGCGGCGGCGGGGAGGCCGTCGCAGGACGCCTGGCGCTTAGCTCGCGCGCGGCCGCGTTTTTCGATGCCTGTTGTTTACGGGTGGTCCGAAGACGTCGGGATACATATGTATATCTAGATACACAAATATCTGTACACATACGTGGGTCGATGCACATCCATCTTGACGTCCCGACGCCTGTGCACTCGTGAGCTGAATCGTGCGCCCAGTTCGTGTCAAAGACGACGTCCCCCTAAGCCTCCTCATCACCCGAAGGATGGTCTATGAGGTGGGAACATGGAGAAGACGGCACCCCCATCACCAGCGCGAAGCGCCGGGGAGGGTTCTCCTGGTGGTGTGGTCCCCCCTCTCGCTCGACAGCTTGAAACATCCACTATCCCCTGCACGGGGAGGAATCGTGGACCCCTTCGCTGGAGGCGGCTCCTCTGATGGTGGGGCCGTGATGTCGCCTCTCAGGCCTCCGATCTGGAGTCCTGGGAAAACCAAGGCGGTTGTCTTTTTTGGGTTGGGCGGAGGCCCTGTTCGCGCGCCAGGACCGACAAGATAGCAATCCACATCGCAACGAACGCATTGCATATTCGCGGCCATAACGGACGTAAAGGGGAGGGGGGGGCATAACGTAACGCCCCCCCCCGCCGTGTGGCTCCAGCACCACAGCGCCTGCGTGCATCACAGTAACCACCACAATGAGCAGCACAGTATTCACCGCCGAAGCCGCGTGCACCACATCGCCTATGTACTGCGCAGTGCGTACCTGCACCATCGTGCACAGAAGTGTTTCTCCCCCACATCCTCCGTCGAGCATTCTTATATGCTGATGTTGCTGCCGCTGTGCTGCATTTACTTTCCACAAGCAAGAAGGCCACTCTGCTCCTATCGCTTCCACAGCCAGAGCATAACACGAACATGCTCTAACATCTGCACCACACTGCCTGTCCCGATGCATGCTGCACGCGTGCACCGCAGTGCTTGCGTGCACCACACCGCCTGCGTGCACCACAGCAGCCGCGCTCACCCAGCGCATGCACTTTTGAGTCGGCGGCTGGGCAGAGGTTCCTGCTCTGGCGATGTGGCACTGGTGGGGCGCACAAAATGCAAGCTGGGCCGCGGTGCGCGGGGGGGGAAGGGACCCTGACCTTCCAGGAGGGCTAAAAAATAGCACGCGACTTAAAAACCTATCCCAGAGCTATTCTATGTCGTGGTTTTAGGCAGTTTCGTTTCGTTTTTTAGGTTTTTAGGCCTCCCGTGCTAAAAAATAGATCTCTGGAAGGTCAGGGGAGGAAGCGCGGCGCAGGCGGGGAGAGAGCCGGGCCCGCTCGGGCAGGTCCCAGCGGCGGCGGGGGGGGGCGCCGGCGGGGGGAGAGCCAACCCAGCGCCTGCACACGCAGCAGGGCTTGCGTGCACCACAGCGCGTGCGTGCACCAAAACCCCCTGCGTTGAGATTCCACCTCTGTGTTGAGATTGCCCTGTGAGGGGCCTTGGCGCCCCAGGGGCCCGAAGGAGACGGCGGGCCACAGTGGTGCCTGCAAGCACGCCCGATAGGGGTGAACACCTGTGAGAACACGACTGCCGTTGTGTCGGCCCCCCCGTAACTTGCGAGCCTCTTGGCGAGGATCACGACGACTATGTCGATGGCCGCGACGATTACGAAGACTACGACGACTACGACTGTCACGACTTTGGTTACAACAACCACACGCCGACGACGACTATTACTACGACCAAATCGAAAATGACTACCACGACGTTTACGACGGCGACGACGACGGTTACGACAATCAGAACACCGTTGACCACGACCACAAGACGGCCACGACAACGACTACGACGACACCCCGTCGCCCTCCACCCTCCCTCCTCCTCCTCTTCCTCCTCCTCCTTCTATCCTCCTTGCCACCAATACCACTACCTTAACTCGCGCGGCTCTGCCAGCACCATAATACCGCGCGAAACCTGCGCGCATGCGCAAAAACTGCCAGACCCTTCTTGTGCGACAATAGCCTGCGAGCGCAGCACCATGTCTGCGAGCACGGGCAGCGAGCCTGTCAGCACCACGTTAGCCCGTGAACGTTAGAGTTGCCTGCAAGCACCACCGGAGGCGCACTGCGGGGGGGAGGGGGAGCGTTACGTCATTGGCGGGGGGGAGAGGGAGGAGAGGGGGGGCATAATGTGCGTTATGGACAAGAGGGTTAACAAAAACACGCTCAAAGTAAAGTCGGATGCCAAGGTCGAGAGCTCCAGGAAGGGCAGGACCCTGCACCTTCAAGGCCAACGTCTCGCTACAGGGAGCCCCTGACCGAACCCGGCTGGCCTGCTTCTGCGACGGTTCCTCGAGACAGTCGGCCAGCCTCGGCTGAGCACCAGATCTAATTACGGCGCTCTGGGCAGCCAGGTCACCAACTTTATCCACCCGAAGGCCGCTCCCTGAAGGATAGGCCGAAAGGCCAGTGCGATAAAGCCGGAATTCACAATAATGCGAGTTAAAGATGCCCAGACCTCGGGCGTTCACATGGAAACACTTGTAGTGAAGTCAGGGCAACAACTCCAGGATCGATCGCGACTGGGCCGAAGAGGCAAGGGTACAAGGGTAGGATACAGGGCTGCACATTTGCTTTGGCTTTGGATGGCTCTCGACTGTGTGGAAGGAGAAACGAATGAACACCCAACGGACAAGCGGCTGCGGGGTCCAGGCAATGCCCAGCGGACCCCCAGACAAAGCTGGACGAGCCGATCTGGGCCCCCCCCTGGGGAGTCACTCCTACACCCTCGTCAAAATGAACCTCAGAAATGGCGAACACGCCCCTGCGATGTCGGCGCGCCCTTGGATGTCGATAGACGCCCCTCCAATGCCGGGGCCAGGGCAAAAGTGGTCTGACTGGGAACGACTCGGAAGTTCGATGATGACCGACATTGGAGGGGCGGCGCATGCAAGTACCTGGCAGTCATCGCCACAAATAACTCAGCCACGTATGACATTGTTGAGGTTAATTTTGACGAGGGTTGTAGGCAATATCTTGCACACGAAAATCTACGAGTCGGCCCGGGCACACCCCAGGGACGCCGCGCTCTCGAGTCTCAGCCAGAAGTGTGCCCGAGAAGGCGCTCCCACCACACATCTCTGCGCACGGAGGCCGATAGCCCAGGCAACGGCTCGCAGCGCGCCGCTGGCCTCGAAAATAGGACCTAGTGGAAGACTGTACGGAGACGGCGAACTGGACAACAATGGCACCCATGCTCATGCAGAATATATACATATACAAACTCGATGCACATGTAATTCTATAGACTGGCCCCTCGAGCCTCGGCCTCGCCAACAACAACAACTCAGAAAACGTAAACATGTGTCCGCACTCACTTGACCCGGCGCCATGCAGCCACACCACGTCTGGAAGCACACGGGCTTTGCAGAGCTGCGCACACGCAGATCGTGTTTGACACTAGTGCGCTTGACGAGCAAGACGAATGATGAAGAGAAACTCCGAGAGGGAGGTTGCAGCCCCGCGCTCGCCGGCAGAACCAATTCCCAGCTCCCGCTGTCCATCATCGTAACTTGCTTGTAGCCGCCAACCTCAAACTCACTGTAGTCCGCCGCTGCAACAATGCAGATCATGGGATACGCCCGTGCGAACGTTGGTGTTCGACACGAAGACCATTGAAACAAGACCCACAGAAAAACATACCATACGTAATCATTTATAATAAATTTGTTCATTGTTTTAGCGCCAGGATGGCTGCAACATGCCACGAGGAACAGCATGTCGGAGTGAGAGGAATTGGTGACCAGCGATTTCTACAAGTATCAACATCGACCGGCGGCAAAACCAACAGCTGGAATACATCGGCAATGCTATCTTCACCCCGGATCCGGAAGTCAGGCACTCTCAGAGCAAACACTGTTTGTTGGCAGCCAACGGCAACGATGACTGGCAGTGAGACTGGACGGCGGAGCCCTCTCCTGTGAGCGACTGAGAGTCAGTGACGACCAATGGCAACGACGACTGGCAAGGATATTGAAAGCGACATTGGCGTCTGAGCCAATGCCAGCTGGTGGCGAAGACAAGCTATGAAGCTAAATGGCGGGGGCTAGCCTCTGAGCATACGCGGCTAGTGGCGTCGAGCGCCGACGACGACTAACACCGATGCCAAACACCAGAACACGGGTCCAACTCGTTGATAGGCACATTGCCAGACACTGTACAAGCCCTCGCTGGTTGCAGTAAGTGGTAACGTCGACCACTATCGAGGTGGAGTGCCGAAACACTGGATGGATCCAGTGGCGAAGACGGCAGACAAGGACGTTAAAGGCCAGAACATGGGATTCTGAGCGATTGGTTCAATAGCGGCGATGAAGAGAGCAGTAAAAAGTTGGAGCACAAGGCCAATTTCCGAAACCCCGAAGCAAGAAGCCCTCAGTGTAAGCCCTCTCAGGTGGATGCCAGCTGGCGGTGAGGACGACCGACAAGGAGGCTGAAAGCTGGAACATCAACCTATGACTGCGTGGCCGCTTGTGGCGGCGACGACCAGAGACAATGATGAAAGGTCGAGCACAAGGCATGATATCGAAATCCATAAATAAGAAGCTGTCAGCCTGTCAGCCCTCTTTGGTGGATGCCAGTGGGCGACGATCACCAACAAGGAGGCTGAATACTGCAACACCAACCTTCGATTGCGTGGTGGCTTGCGGCGGCCAGTGGTGACGCCGACGAAAGATGAGACCGAAGTCTAGAACACTTGCGTCTCAGGGAGAGGCAGCCAATTGATCTCAGTGTCGACGGCCGACAAAGAGGCTGGACACCAACACGCTGACCTCTAGGCGAATGGCAGCCAGAGGCGGCTTTTGGTGAGCCCGACGGACAGCGACAGTGAAACCAATCACGCTGGACTCTGAGCGAGAGGTGGAGAATGACGTCCACTTGCGACGATGATTGGCAACAGTGCTGACATCTGCAATGTTGGCCTCGGGCGCCGCCAGCGTCCCGCGGGGCCCCAAGGAGGGCTCCGCCAGCGCCCCGAAGAACCCCCACCAGCGCCCCATACAAATGCCAGCACCCCTGGGAGGGCGCCTTCGCCACTGCAGCCCCTGGGGCCCTCACCGCCAACTCCTCCGGCCCCCCCCCCTCGCGAACGCCCCGACGACGCCTCTCCCGACGCCCCCGAGACTCTCCGAAGACATTCCCTCCCTCCTCCTCCTCCTCCTCCTCCTCCTCCTCCTCCTCCTCCTCCCCCTCCTCCTCCTCCTCCTCCCCCTCCTCCCCCCTCCTCCTCCTCCTCCTCCTCCTCCCCTCCTCCACCTCCCTCCTCCTCCTCCTCCTCCTCCTCCTCCTCCTCCTTCTTCTCCCCCTCCTCCTCCTCCTCCTCCTCCTCCTCCTCCTCCTCCTCCTCCTCCTCCTCCTCCTCCTCCTCCCCCTCCTCCCACCCCGACGACACCTCGGATCTTCCGCCACAGCGCCCCCCGCGAGCGCCCAGCCACCGCCCCCTGCCACCGACATGTTGTGTTTTGTTACACGCGTCGGTGGCCGCCCGCCGTGTTGGCGGGGCGCTGGCGGGGGGGACGTGGTTGTCTGGGAGCCGGGGGGGGGGAATTCCCAAACATGCTCGCGTCGCAACAAAAATCAGGACGGGAGGTTTTTCGCCGTTTTCGGCCTCGGGGGACCCTCGCCTGGCCTCGGGACCGTCAAAAAACGGCTCAAGGCGAAAAACCGGTCCGGGGGAAAGGGTCGGGACTTCCAGGGACGCCGTCCCGAAAAAATCAGGACATCGCATGTCTGGGTTCGACGCGTGGAACAAATATCCACGCATCGGCGAGCGGGGATCCTCCCACGTGTGTGTGTGTGTGTGTGTGTGTGTGTGTGTGTGCGAGTGTGTGTGTGTGTGTGTGTGTGTTTTGCACATGCTGGTGGCGGGGCGTTGGCCGAAGCGTTGGTGGGTGCGTTGGCGGGGGTTGGGCGGCCCTGGGGGGTTGGCGAGAGCCGTGGCGGACGGAAGCAAACAGACGGCGATGACAGCCGCCTGCCGCCTCCTCAGCGCGCAGTAGACACATACAAGACTGCATCTTGCCATAAAGACGTTGGAGACACATCCTTCGTAGACCTTGAGTTCCGCGAGGTGCCACAAGGGTATCCAGGTCACCGTGGGACAGGACATTCTCGTGGGGCACCCTGTGGCAAGCCTATTTAATACTCTGCATGCTTGCTGCATTTGCCCGTCGACTATTGTATTCCGGGATTTGCCTTGCATCTGCTGCATGGGCCCCCCAGATGAGTGTCTGCCAAGAGAGCCTGCATCTGTTGAATCGAGCGCTTTCTTCTGACTGCGCTCCTCCCTTCTTGTGTGCTGCTCTCGGGGTCTCGGTGGCTTGTGTCGACATTGGTGATAGTATGTGTGCTCGAAGTCATGAGTCCTCTTCAGCTGCACGAGCTGGGGCGCGGCAGCCTGGCACAATCAATGATGATGTCCACCTCATGCCCTGCACCACTCGCCCCTGAATGCTCCCCTGGTGCTGCCATGAGATCTGAAGTGTTCGACTATCCATACTGCGCAACTGCATCCATTGCTCCACACACGCGCCATCATGTGTGGATCAATGGGCGGCGGGTCAACAAACGTGCTGCCTGCAACGCACGCGCGTGATTCTCACCCGCGCTCGGACTCGCCCTCGCTCGGATCGCTTGGACCACTGTGCGCCGGAGCGCCGCAGCCCGTGCGCGCCGCGCTGGGGCCGAGCACAAGACTAACGGAGGAAGGCGCCCGAGCACGGCGCTCGCGCTCGGGCTCGCGCGCGCCTGCCTGCCAGCCGCTCGCCGACCGCCGCCGCCGGTACGAGTCGCCGCCCGTGCCGCCCTTGCCCTTCCCCATGCCCTTGCCCCGCCGTTCACGTTCACCGCCTTGTACTCGCCCTTGCGGTCGTCGTGCTCCGCGTCGCAGGTCACGGAGTCGCCCTGCTGGCAGTCCCGCTGAGCGGGGTTCTCCTTCACATGCGCGAATTCATCGTCACCGCCGTCCTCTGTGCTGATACAACCGAAGCCCTCTTCTCAGAAGAAGCTTTTGAGGGTGCCGCCGATAGACATGGCTCCAGTGAGCTTCGAGGGAGGAGGCTCAAGGGTCAGGACTGTTCAGCCAAGTCGGTTTGAACCAAAACTAGGGCGACCACGCGTGGCAATTTATTTCCACACGCAACCATATAAGGAATGATGCGGCATCGCATGGTAGGCGAACGCTAGCAATTGCTGTCAATGCGTTTTTGTGAGCCACTGTGCGTTTCGAGGATGACTGAAAACCAATTCAGTCACAAACTGTGCGAACACACAGATCGAGCCTGCGCGAGTGCCAGAAGGGACGAGCACGAACGCGGGAGTTACCCCCGAAACGCATGCAGGACGGTCTTCCCTGGGAGTCACCTCGGGAACCTTGGGCTTCCTCCGGCCATCCTGGCACGAGGGAAGAGGGTCCTGGTGAAACGTCCTGGGTCCTGAGACGTCCCGCCAGGACAAACTTCTGATCCTGAGTAGTCTCTCGACAGGCCCGTGGCCCAGGGAGGGCCCTGGGAGCCCGAATCAGGCGAATAGCCTCCAGAACTCCATTCCCCCAAAAGATCCTTTCTCTTCGTGGCGACCTTCGGGCGGAGTCCACCGACCCTCTCAGAACCTCCGGGCTCGCGCGATGCTGCGGGGACTCCTCCCGAAGCTGACTGGAGACTCCTGTGCCGATCACCGTCCACGAACATAGTGGCTGAAACTGAACGACCGCGATCCGTGAGTGGAGCGGTGTTGAAAGCAATGGGCTGCAGGTGGATGCTGCTTGGGTCGCGGCCGATGCACACATCACCCAATCGGCCTATGAATACATATATACATATATATATACATACATACATACATACATACATACATACATACATACATACATGTGTGGCAAATTTTCGTTTGTTCTGTCACTTTCTATTGGTCCTCAACTTCCCCCGGCACTAGGGGCAACTCCAAAAACCACTCCGTCAATGTCGCCTTCAACTGTGGCGCATTTACACACGGGTCACCTCAAGTCAGGGCATCTCGGAGCCAGAGATTCCAAGAATGTTTGAGGTGAAACGGGCCTGAGCAATCGCGAACCACGTCTTGGAACGCGACAACGTCCCAAGCGAAACGGGCCAGAGCACTTCAAATTCAGGGCATCTTGCGGATGCCTGGGGTTCCAAGGATGTCTCGAGCGAAACGGGCCCGAGCACCTCGCGAACCACATCTTGGAACCCAGGGTTGTCTCGGGCGAAACGGGCCAGAGCACCTCGCGAGCCGCATCTTGGAACGCAGAGGTGTGAGTTGCGAGGATGTCTCAAGCCCAGCGGGCCAGAGAACCTCAAGTCAAGGCACCTCGGAGCCCGGGGTTCCGAAGATGTCTCAAGCGAAACGGGCCCGAGCACCTCGCGAACCGCATCTTCAACCCAGACTTGCGAGGACGTCTCAGGCCAACAGGTCAGAGCCAAGGGTTCCGAGGATGTCTCAAGCGAAACGTGCTTGAGTACCTCGCGACCCACATCTTGGAACCAGACTGGTGGGGATGTCTCAAGCGAGAAGGGCCAAAACACCTCAATTCAAGGCATCTCGATTCCTGGGGTTCCGTGGATGTCTCAGGCGAACAACGTAACGAGGATGTCTCAGGTGAAACGGGAAGCATCTCAAGTCAGAGTATTCAGGAACCTAGGGTTCCGAGGATGTCTCAAGCGAAACGCGCCTGAGCTCCTCGTGAACCGCATCTTCAACCCAGACTTGCGAGGACGTCTCAGGTCAAACGGTCAGAGCCAGGGATCCCGAGGATGTCTCAAGCGAAACGTGCCTGTTTACCTCGCGAACGACATCTTGGAACCCAGAGTTGTGAGAAGGTCTCAAACGAGGGCCAGAGTACCTCAATTCAGGGCATCTGAAACCTGGGATCCGGAGGATGTCTCAAGCAAAACGAGCCTGAGTACCTCGCGAGCCACATCTTGGAATCCAGGATTGTAAGGACGTCTCACGCGAAACGAGCCCGAGCACATCAAGTCAGGGTATCTCGGAGCCCAGGGTTCCGAGGATGACTCTGTGGGCCTTGGGGCGCACCCAGCTCTTTTGAGGGCAACCCCTCCCCGGCACCTCCCCGGCACCGACGTTGGCGTTGCCGGGGTCGCCCGGAGCTGTCCTGGGCGGCCCAGGCACCCGGGCTCAGGTGCACTGCCCCCCCGCCAGCCTGGATGGGGCCCCAAAAAATCCCAAAAGCCAACTGAAGTGGCCAGCGAGGACCATACGGCTCCGAAAAACACCTCCGCCCCGTAGAACAAATGGACCGTTCCAGACATCCCCACAATGGGCGCAAACGGGCCCGTGACCCTTTGTCGGCAAAGAACCCACACCAGGCACGATCGAGCCGCGTCCAGCCCTGGCGACGAGACGTGTCCCAAGAGCATTGAAATCAAGAGCACATGTCTGACAGCAAAACGGGCATGATCATTTCTCCCCCTCGTCCTGAGTGATCCTGCTCCTCCCCTCCTCCTCCTCCTCCTCCCACTCCTCCTTCGCGTCGCACTTCTCAACGGCTGCTCAGAATTGTGGGGACGTCTCATGCGAAAATAGCTGGAGGCATGGTACGGGGCATGTCTTTGCCAAGCCTTGCGGGGACGTCACAAGCCAAACTGACCAGATCACCTCGCGGGCGGCATCTTCAAGCCTAGCGTAGCGACGATGTCTCAAGCAGAACGGACGAGGCAACCTCAGGTCACGGTATCCCACAGCCCCAAACTTCTGAAGATGTCTCAAGCGACATGGGCCAGACTACCACTCGCGTAGCGTCTGGGGGCCCGAAGCTTCGAGGATGGCGACGACGTCTCATGCGAAACGGGTCGAACCTTCTCAGCATGTTGCCAATGTCTCGACGCGCGAGCCCCACCCACGTGCGGCATTCGATCATGCCGCAATAATGCCCCCCGCAGCGGCCCAGCGACCCGGGATCACTCCGAGACAAAACCTATTGAACGGACACAAGCGAGAAGTTCCCACATGCGTCATGCATATACACAAATAGGTAACACATAGACACACATATATAGCTATAGAGGGGAAGTCGTTCTGGAGGCCTCTCAAATAAATTGCCCCCCCTACGGAACTCACTTCACGTTGTGGAATGCCAACACATGGCCAATCCGGGAACACTACAGTCTCGCCTTGGCTGGCGTGTCTCCTCAAGAATGTGCCAGACTTGTTCCCAACCCTTCGGTGCTCGGCCCTCGTTTGAATCAGCAGCACCGCGCGTCCAACTCGAGCCCAACAGGGAGCTCCGCCTACGGCCCCACTGGGTGCGTTCGCACGCCGCCCCACGCCCATTCCGGCACACCCGTCGCAGCGCTTGTGTTTCACAGGAATCTCCACCTACAGCCGCAGTGAGTACCTTCGCATCCATCACAGATTTCGTGTCCCACTGTCGGGGGCGCGCAAAAATGGATTAGCGATCCATGGGTTAGGCGCGCGGTCGCCAAATCCATGGATCGGGATTGGTGCCCTCCCCACAATGCGGCCGGTGCCGCCTCGCTCGGCGGCGGAAATCCGCGATTTCCCATGGAAATGGGACCTTTCGCTAATCCACGCCCCCTTGATCCATGTTTGCGATCGCCTGACACTTTGAGTATCGTTTAACCGATCCCCATCCCCAGCGGCGTGGCCTGGGCCCCACTGGCCGATTTACCCCCCTAGATGGGGATATAGGCCGCCCCCTTCGGGTTTCGAGGGGCATATCCCCAACTGGGGGGGTAATTTGGTGGGGGTCGCGCAGGGGATGGGGATGGGGATGGGGGTTGGTTAAACGATACCGACCTACGGCCCCAATCGGTGCATTCGCAGGCGGCGCCCCACCCATCTCGGCACACCCCTCGAGCCCCCCCGTGCCGCGCAGGGAGTACTCCGCCCCGGACCCACGGGCGGTACGTTCGCGTGCCGCCCCCGGCGATGCAAACATAGTCAAAACACAGTCCGGGGACGATTCGTTGACAATTCTTCATGCTTTTTTGAAGGTTGTTGGACAATTATCAGTCTTCTCCCAAAGCCCGCCTTTGGGGGGACATGCCCGACCCATCCGCCCTCAAGCGGATCGTGCCCCTTCAAGAGATCCACGTACGGCCCCGGGCCGGAACGGTCGCATGCGCCCCCCCTCTACGAATTTCGGCACAAACCTTTCACACGTGTCGTGCCCTTTGGGGAGCCCCGCCCACGGCCCCGTCGGAAAAAATCGCAAGCGTCCCTCCCGCCCATTCGGCACACCCGTTACATACTTCGCGCCCCTCATGGAATTCCCCCTGCGGCCCCAACAGGAAATCTTGCATGCGTCCCCCCCCCCCACACACACACACACACACACACACACACACACACACACACACACACACACCACACACACACACACACACACACACACACGCACGCACGCACGCACGCACGCACGCACGCACGCAACGCACGCACGCACGCACGCACGCACGCACGCACGCACGCACGCACGCACGCACGCACGCACGCACGCACGCACGCACGCACGCACGCACGCACGCACGCACGCACGCACGCACGCACGCACGCACGCACGCACGCACGCACGCACGCACGCACGCACGCACGCACGCACGCACACACACACACGCACACACACACACACACACACACACACACACCCACACCCACACCCACACCCACACCCACGCACGCACGCACGCACGCACGCACGCACGCACGCACGCACGCACGCACACACACAAATTCCCGCACGCCCCTCTCACGCTTCGTACTTCTTCTAGAGTCCACCTATGGCTCCAGAGGCAGGGTTCGCACGCGCCTTCCCCCAGCCGAATTCGGCACAACCCCCTCAAAGGGATCGCTGCTCATGGGAAGCTTCGTGTACGGCCCAAGCGGGACGATTTGCGTGGGTCCCCCTCGCCTGTGTCGGCACAACCCTCACACGGCTCTTGCATGGAGAGGCTCATCACCACCGCTACATCAGGTTGATGCGGGCTGGGCCCGTCGCCCCCTGTACAACGTAGAATCGCCCCCTTGATGCGGGCTTGTCAGATGGACCTCTGTACAACGTAGAATCGATCATCTCCAATATATGGCCGACGTGTTGCGTTTTCGTATTCGCGCCTCGGGAACCCAATCTGCAGACTGCAGATGCTCTCCAAAGGATCCTGCAGCTTCGCACCCTTACGGCAATCTCAAGAAACTTGATGACTGGTGCTCTGAACCACGTGGAGCGTTCTGAGCCCCCTGTCGACAAACCAGGCATGTCTACAATGCTGTGTGAAACAACCCGAACGCATCGAAGAAACACCTCGGACGCCCCCCGAACAACCTCCAAGCCAAGCTGAATGATCGCAGGCAATACCTGGACAGCGCCTCTGAACATCACATTCAGGGCATATTCTTTCACAAGTCGTGATGGATATCGTCTGTCTCATTTCGGGGTCGCGCTTCTTTTCGCAACTGACGACTTTATTCCCAAGCCTCCTGTGTGCTGGGTTTGGGTGTCGGAAGTGCTGGGTTTTGGTATCGACAAGCGATGCATGCGCGTTCCTTTCCTCCCGCCTCCAGCCTCCTCCTCCTCCTGCCTCCTCCTGCGTCCTGCGCGTTCCCTCGGGGGCTGTGAACTGAGTGAGTGTCGTCGCTTTCGTGGGCTCCTGCCAAGCACGGCGGAGTCGAGGGCAACGCGGAACATTTGACACCTCGCGGCTCCGTCGGGGGTTGCGAGCTGCGCGACGGTCGCCGCTTTCGCGGGCTCCTGGGAGGCGCGGCGGAGTCGAGGGCAACGCATAACATTTGAGTCCTCGCGGCTCCCCTATGCTTAGGTCGGGCATGTCCTCCTCCACGCGGATTTTCGACGACAGCTAACAAGTACCCTAAACATGTTCAGAAAAATATCGTCCCCAGGCTAGTTTGTGATAGTGCTGGGATTTTCCTCCTGTAGAGGGACACGCCCGACTTACAACTACGCGACCGTCGCTATTTTTGTTGGGCTCCTGGGACGCACGGCGGAATCGATGCCAACGCGGATCTTTTG
The DNA here is from genome assembly GCA_963575745.1 of Prorocentrum cordatum. Classification (NCBI taxonomy): domain Eukaryota; class Dinophyceae; order Prorocentrales; family Prorocentraceae; genus Prorocentrum; species Prorocentrum cordatum. The sequence continues at coordinate 155,953 of CAUYUJ010014231.1, forward strand.
AGACCTCGCGGCTCCGTCGGAGACCGCGAAGTGCGCGACTGTCGTCTCTGTCGTGTGTTCAGGGGACGCATGGCGGAGCCGAGGGTAACGCATACCGCTTGGGTTCGGGCTCCTCGAGGGCTGCGAACAGGGCAACCATCGCCACTCTCGCGGACTCCTGGGAGGCACGGCGGCGCCGACGGCAACGCGGAACATTTGGATCCTCGCGGCTCCCTGGGGGGGCTGCGAGCTGAGCAGCTGTCGCCACTCTCGTGCCTCCTCGGGGGTTGCGAGCTGCGCAACGGTCGCCGCTTTCGTGGGCTATTGGGAGGCGAGGCGGAGTCGAACGCAACGCGGAGCATATGAAAACTCGCGGCTCCCTCGGGGACGGTCGCTTCCGTCGTGGGTTTCTGGGGGGCACGGCGGAGTGCCAGGGCGCCCACATGGCGCGTGCCCGCATGGTTCCGGGGCGCCGTCCTGTCATGTAGCGGCCTGCGCTGTTGCATCACGGAGCGCAGAGCGCCGGAGCGTCACGTGGCGCATGGCGCCGTCCACGGTTGCCCAGTTCCCCCCTCATTCGGTGCCCGTCGCCCGCAGCAGCAGCAGTGGTGAACCGAAGAGATGTAGCGCATGGCGCCGTTACTCTCCCTTGTATGTCTTGCCCTTCCGTCTCCATCCCCCTCGTCGTCCTCTCCCCTTCCTCCTCCTCGTCCTCCACTTCTGTTCCCCCGTTCTGGGTTCCTCGTCGTGCTTGCCGTCGTCGTCCCATTTGTGGTCTGAGTTGCGCAGGCGTGCGACCTGCGTGGCCCGACGCTGCTCGGCGAAGCATGCTAAACTGCTGCATATCTCGCAACGTGTTGCTTTGTATGGAATGTTTATGCAACTGGTCGCCTCGCGTGGAGAAGGGGTTGGGTACGCCTCGGGTAAATTTTCTCGTGCTGGTCCTGTATGGTCGGTTTTTGTTTCACGTGCGCTTCGACTGTTTCACGTGCACTTCGACCTCTTCCCGCCGACATCTGACCGCCAGCTACTGGGGAGATGATCGCCTGGTCGCCCGTCCATCGTTCGCTGGACCTCCCATCCCAAGATTCTGGGCAGGGCTCTGTACCGCTATGATGTCTTGAAGAAAACATGAATGCGCACTGGGAACTGGCGCCTACGTGTCTTCGCCGTCGCCACGCAAACCTCCAACAGAGTGCCAGGCATGGATTAGTTTGCGTGCGAAGAGGCTCAGATACCTTACATCCTGGGCGTCGGCTCTGGTTCCTGACGCCGCCTGGACCGTTTAAACTGAAGCAATCGCTTATCTCGGCGATCCAGAGAGGCTGTCGACCCCACCTTTCGAATGAATTTCGCGCCCTGGGTGCTCAACTCTGAACGACGGCGCGAGCATCGCCGCCGCCGACTTGGCACGATCCCGCCAGGAAACCATTTCCTGTCGAAATCGACTCCCTGACCTGATGGGCCTGTTTTCCACCACCACCACCATAAGTTGAAGGAGGAGGGTGTCCAACTCCTCCTCCTTCTCATCTTCGTCCTCCTCCGCCTTCCCCCTCTCCAACTTATGATGTGGTGGTGGAAAACAGACCCATCGTGACCCCTGCTGGACACCAATCTGAAAAGGGAAACGCCGAGGGAGGACCGGCACAGAGGGGGAACCATCGACCTGAACTCGGTGATAGGCGGCGCGAACCTGCCGCATCTCTGAACCGCCTCGCAATGCCTGCGTGGCCCCTGGGCAAGAGCGAGGAGGAGGAGGACGAGGAGGAGGAACGCAGATCTCCTGTACCTGGCGGGCGCCTACTCTTTTTTCTACTCTTGCCGCCGCCCTCTTGCTGCAGCTGTTCCTGCGGCGCCCGCCAAGTACTGTGTCCCGAGTCGGACTTTTGTTTTTTTGTTCTCCCGCACTATTTCAAGAACGCTACAGTCTAGATCCTCAAGTTGGGCTAGCGTAGAATTGGGAGAAGGAAAAGGACATGGAGGGCAGGAGGAGGGAGGAGAAGGGAGGAGGCAGGAAGGAGGACGAAGGAGGACGAGGAACAGACATCGGAGGAGCTGGAGGTCGAACCGCGCTGCCCGTTCAGGTTTCGCCGGCCCAGCCGAGGGGGCGCCTGGCCGACCTCTGGTGCGCGGCCTTCGTGGGAGCGCGGGGGTGCCAAATCCAGGCATGCAGGCAGCTGATTTCGCGACGCACGCGGTGCTCCTGGGACCCCACCCTCCTCCTCGCCCTTTCTCCTCCTCCTTCTCCTCCTCCTCCTCCTCCTCATCTCCATTTCTCCTCCTCCTCCTGTTCCTCCTCCAACTCCTCTTCCTCTTCCTCCTCCTCCTCCTCCTCCTCCATCCTCCTCCTCCTCCTCCTTCCTTCCTTCCTTCCTTCCTTCCTTCCTTCCTTCCTTCCTTCCTTCCTTCCTGCCTGCCTGCCTGCCTGCCTGCCTGCCTGCCTGCCTGCCTGCCTGCCTGCCTGCCTGCCTGCCTGCCTGCCTGCCTGCCTGCCCTGCCTGCCTGCCTGCCCTGCCTGCCTGCCTGCCTGCCTGCCTGCCTGCCTGCCTGCCTGCCTGCCTGCCTGCCTGCCTGCCTGCCTTCCTTCCTTCCTTCCTTCCTTCTTCCTTCCTTCCTTCCTTCCTTCCTTCCTTCCTTCCTTCCTCCTTTCCTTCCTTCCTTCCTTCCTTCCTCCTCCTTCCTCCTCCTCCTCCTCCTCCTCCTCCTCCTCCTCTCCCTTCCTCCTCCCTTCCTCCTCCTGATCCTCCTCCTCCTCCTCCTCCTCCTCCTCCTCCTCTTCCCTTCTCCTCCTCGCCCTTTCTCCTCCTCCTCCTCCTCCTCCTCCTCCTCCTCCTCCTCCTCCTCATCCTCCCTCTCCTCCTCGTCCTCGTTCTCGTCCTCGTCCTCCTCCTCCTCCTCCTCTCCTCCTCCTCCTCCTCCTCCTCCTCCTCCTCCTCGCCCAGAAGGTCACTCTGACGAACGGTCACTCTTACGCGTAGCAGCCGAGGAAAGCTTAGGGCCGCCCCACGGGGCACTGGCGGGCCTCCCGCCGCAGGAGCGTCGCGGCATCGCCGATGCGGAGAAGCCCTGCGCAGCACAGACCGGGCAGCAGTTCGGCCCGGCCGCGCATCGGCGGGGGCGGGCGGCCGGACGAGGAATGTTGGCACGCCTGTGTTGGCACGGCTTGGCATGAGGAGGAGGAGGAGGAGGAGGAGGAGGAGGAGGAGGAGGAGGAGGAGGAGGAGGAGGAGGAGGAGGAGGAGGAGGAGGAGGAGGAGAGGAGGAGGAGGAGGGAGGAGGAGGAGGAGGAGAGGAGGAGGAGGAGGAGGAGGAGAGGAGGGAAGAGGAGAAGGAGAGGAGGAGGAAGGAGGAGGGAGAAGGAGGAGAAGGAGGAGAGGAGGAGGAGGAGGAGGAGGGAAAAGCTTTGCGTTCGGGACTTGTTTGCGCCTGCGGCGGAGCGAAGGTTAAGAGCGTCTGTGTTAGCACGGCATGTGTTGGCACGATCCTTCGCGTTCGGGCCCTGCTGGCCCTCGGCGGGCCCCACCCCCGGCGGGCGGCGGGCCCTTCTGGCCTGAGGAGGAGGAGGAGGAGGAGGAGGGGAGGAGGAGGGGAGGAGGAGGAGGAGGAGGAGGAAAGTGGGGAGGAGGAGAACGAGGAAAGTGGGGAGGAGGAGGAAGGAGGAGGAGGAGGAGGAGGAGGAGGAGGAGGAGGAGGAGGAGGAGGAGGAGGGGTCTGAGGGCCGATTCTGGAAGGGCTTCGCCCAGGCCTCTGGCGAGTCTAAAACAACGCGCTGGTCTCGGCATTTTTTTCGGCGCCAAGGCGCCGCTTGCTGGGCCTCAGGCCCGTCGCAAAACGACTCAGGATGAAAATCAGGTCTCGGGGATGGGCCAAAAGCACTGAGGGCTGGCGACTCGGAAAAACCGAATCAGACGACGGAGGATCATCAGGGCTGAACATCGTTCAACCGATTCCTATACCCGCTGGCAGGGAATCTACGCAGTTCCCAGGGTGGGGACACATGCAGTTCCCCTCGGATCTCGCGGGACATATCACCACCGGGGCGGGTGACCTGGTGGGGCTGAGACACCATGGCCCAATGGGAATGGGCCTCAGAAAGACAATGCTAAGTCGGGCGTGTCCCCCTACAGGGGGATGTTCGACGAAAAACAGAAAACACTCAAAAGATACTCCCAAATGATCAAAAATACTCAACAGATAGTCCCCAGACTATTTTTCACTATTTTTGAATTTTCCTCCCGCAGAAGGACGGGCCCGACTTGAGGGCAGAAGGAAAGCCGGAGGCGGCTGTGCAGACCCTCATCGGGCGCGCTCGCGAGGCGCCCCCCGCACTGTGAGATTCATCCCGCGAGGCCGCAGATCCACCAAAGCCCAGGTGGTGGCGTCGAGGACTTGCCCCCCCCCTGAGACGAGGCCGGGGCAAGATCGGACCAGAACAACTCGGGGATCTCCAGGAGTCCGCTGCTCGGGGGGACGCGTGAGGCGCCGCGGCCGTTCCAGGGCGCTCCAGAACGCTCTGAGAGCGCTGCGTGGCGCCCTGGAGCGATTTGCGGTCGAAGTCTATGGTAAGGACGGGCGCTAAGGACTCGAGGGCCTTGACGCCGAAGTTGGCACTCTGCGGCGGGGGACTGCCAACACCCTGAAGGGCTGGCCAGTGAAGACCGCGACGGACGGGCCGCGGAGGCAAGGACGCAAGGGTACCCTCAGGACATCCGTGCGTCCTTACTATGAGTTTTGACTGTATGCCTGGCTCAGCTCCGCCCGAACTTGCCTGGTGGGCTTGTTTCCACCACCACCACCACCAGAAGTAGAAGGGGGAGGGGGTCCTCCTCCTCCTCCTCCTCCTCCTCCTCTTCCTCTTCCTCCTCCTCCTCCTCCTCCTCCTCCTCCTCCACCTCCTTCCCCCCTTCAACTTGTGGTTGCGGCGGTGGAAAGCAGGCCCATCATTGCCCCCTCCCCCATCATCAGAGGCGACGATAGGGGCAAATAGCCCAGGGGAGAGCAACCCATGTATCCCGGGGCGCCGATGATCTATGCCTTCGAAAAAGCTCCCGGGCGAGTACGTGTATTGCTCTCCCCTGGGCTGTTCGCCCTGATCGTCGCCGCCGGCATCAGCCGACAGCCCCCAGCGGCCTATGATCCCGGCGGGCCTCGTTCGCCCCCCCCGGGAAGGCCGGGGAGCCTCAGCACAGCGGGGGGGGGGCGCCACCCTGGGGTCCTGCGGGGGCGAGGTGGGACTCTCAAAAGCGCTTTCCACTACTCGCAGAAAGTAGCTTCTCGCAAGTGGCCTGGATCCAGTGCGTCGAGGCCATCAAGCTCCATTGCATCGAGCATCATATGTTTGTTCGCACGTTTGTGAGAAGGCGCTTTGCGAGTAATGGACCGCGATCGGTGACCAAAGCCTTGCCAATTTGTGTACCGTGCCGGCCTAACGCGGGAGGGGCTGCCCAGGCCGGAAAGGAAGGGAGGCGGGAGGGGTGTTGAAGTGGACTTTATTAGAATAGGTAGATGACGCACCCGCGCCTTGAGCCAGCGCGGCGGTTCGATGACAGCGACTGGGCTCTCAACAGCATGTCGGCACGAGTTCTCTGGAAGGCAAGGCGAACGGGGAGGATGCTCATATACAAGTTCGTGAGTACGCATGCGCTTGAGAGCGCCACGCACACGCGCACACATACACACATCTTTACATATATATATATATATATATGTATAGACACATATGCGCCACTCAAAAAATTGATTGGAAGGAGCCATGTGGTTTTAGCGATTGAATTGCTGGCGATACTTGCAATGACCCTCAACTGGCCCTGTCTCCCCAACCCTCCTGTCCACCTGTCACTCTCTATCCCCCGAGCCGCTGGCCCGCGTCTGCACGCTCTGCATTCCATTCTGGTCCCATGCGCATGCATGCACACGACCCTCCTTTTCCTCATGCTACCGCATCCGGATGAATGCAAGGCTCCAGGCACGCACATCGTGATGTACCCTAGTATTGATAGTAAGCGGACACAGGCATTGACCTGCAACACCATCCGATGCACACAGCAACGCGTGATGAGACAAACTGCGATGGTGGAACACGCATACAACGTGCGGCCTGTCATGGGGGGGGGGGTCAGGGGGATCGCTCGTGAGTCTGGAGCCATACCTAAGTTCACAGCAATCAGACATGACTTGTACTTGTGCTCGAGCCTTCGCTTCGCTACTTCGAGGACGAAAGTCGCATGCCCAACGGACGACAAAACTATAGACTCGGAGGGCAACCGTGAAACAACCTACCACATTGTGGAAATGCCTCTTGAAACGCGATGGCCGGAAAGGCGTGCGGCCTGGTCAGGCCAGCCCCTAACCAAACAAAAAACCAAAGAACTGAAGAAAACCCTGTCCAGGGTTGCCAAGGACTGGTCCAATGTAGCCCGGCACCAGTCCCAACGTGATTTGATCTCTATACCGCCCTTCCTCCCTCACGTGCCGCGAATCACGTGAATGCGCTCACACGTACGCGAGGTTGGCGACATCATCCTCTCCCGGCGGTGGCTCGAATTCCTTGAGAGCCTCCCAGAAGCTGCTCACCTCCGACACGTTCGTGTAATTGAGGGAGTTCGCCGTCCACATGCCGACGCCCCGGTGACCCGCGGTCCTCGCGTACGCGTACTTGATCCGGAGCGAGTCCACGTCATCGTAGTCCACGCGGTGCAAGGCGGAGCTTCTGTCGCGATAGTAAAAGTATGGCGTGGACGTGTTCGCTGCCCAGTGGCGGCCACCGATTGAACTCGAAAGCAGAAGGCCAGCGGCGCCGGGATAACTGATCTGCGCTGCTGCCTGGATGCGGCATATGTCTCCTGGCTTGTCATCCGGGCCACAAGTGTAGTCGTATCCGTACCACGGCATTGCCAGGACCAGCTTAGACGCTGGGACGCCCAGTTTCTCGTAGCACCTCGTGCCCTGCTCGAGGATGGGCAGCCCGCAGTTCGCGTCAAAACACGTCGGGCACTTCGAAGGGTAGTGAGCGTTCGAATCGTAGTCCATGGCGACTAGGAAATCCATGGCGGCTGCCAGCGCACCAAAGTCGTAGCGCCGGTTGTACTGAGTCCCGCAGGTTCCTTGGTTCAGCATCCCACCGCTCGGCACGTCGAAAGTCACCTGCGACCCCGGAACGGCCTTGTGCATCGCCTCGGCCGTCCTCGCCGACAGCGAGGAGAGCGCGCGGACGTCGTCGGGATCGGTGGCGGAGTCCTCGATATCGAGGTTGAGACCATCCAGGAAGCCGTCCTGGACCTTCCGCACCTTCTCCGCGATCCACGCGTCGACGAGGCTGGCGTTGCGCCACGACGCGATTCCTATGTCCACGCCTATGGTGACCCTCGCCCCCACGCGGTGCGCGTGGCAGAGCAGCTCCGGATCCAGCGCGCCGAACACGCAGACGGTGGTAATCTGACTCCAGTCGTACTGGGTCCAGTCCTTGTTGCCAGCTACTCCAACGTGGAACGCAAAAACTCGCTCAGGGCCTACACGGTGGATCGGCTCGCAGAGCGACTGGTTGGAGCAAGGGCAGCCCTGATCTGTCTCCCATCCAGGGTAGCCTTCACCTGCACTGACTGGCCGTGGCAATGTCAACGCGAGGATCAGGTACAGACTCGCCCTCATTGGCCGAGGACCTCGAGATCGCTCCTCGATAACGCTACTGCACGCACATAATCGAAGCTCAACAGGCTTGAGCCCACATAGACACGGATTGCGGCATTCAGCCAAGTCGGAACCTTGCTCGGTTTCTATTGTGTCTCAAGATGGCCCAAGTAGGCGTATGGAGGAGCGCCCGAAAGTCCAAGAGAGCAACTCGAAATACTGATCCAAGACAGGCCCAAACAGACCAACGATCTTGCTCGAGAGGAGGGCGCTTTCCGTCATCGTGCTGGCCACGCCAATTATGTCGTTGGCCAAATTGGGCCGTCGGACTCGTCCGTGCGTGCCAGAACGACGCACTCCCCGACCAACGACTACAAACGACCATCTGTAAGACGAGGTGGTATCCCTGAGGCAATTTGACAATCACCCGATCATACAACGCCTCTCCCTTCGTTTTGTTCGCTCCGACTCGCTTCCCCCTCCATCTCATGTCAGCTTGCCAGTAAAGACATTATTTAAGTCAAACTTTACTATAGAAGTGCTGCCTGGGCGATTGATCCGTTGCAAACTCTCTTCCTGTTGACTATATATATATATAGATATATGTATATATGTATTTATTGTTGTACTTATTGTTTTCCGTTATTTCTTTTGTTTTGTCTCTCTCTCTCTCTCTGTCTTTCTCATAAACATGTAATTATAGATGCATAGATTACAGATCGCGCGGCTGCGTCGCGCATCAGGATGTGACTAGCATGCGCGTCATGAGCCGCGAATCAGTGCTCCTTTCGAACCGCGAGCTCTTCAAGCACTCTTCGCGAAACCCTTCTTTGCCAGAGTGAGCCTGCGCGAACTTACGGGCCGGGCGAAAGGGGGGGATAGCAAAGGGGGGGGTTGAGAATCAGCTCACGTAGCTGATTTTCCCGGCGCCTCCCGGCGCCGGAGGCGACTATGTATCGAGGAATGGGCCCCTCGGTGAGGCCGAAATCAGCTGCATGCAGCAAATTTCGTAACCCCCCCTTTCCCAATCCCCCCCTTTCGCCCGGCCCGAAACTTACGGGGTGCAACATCGTGTGGTCGGGGACCGGCTGGGAGCTCCCGGTGTTTTCGCCCCGTCGGCGCCTGCGGCCGCCTCGTGGGCGCGTCTTCTGGGGAGACCAAAAGGTTGAAGGGGCCCCAGGACACACAAATAAATACACACAAATAAAACTATTCCCCATATTTTCCCATATTTTCTGGGTTTCTGTCTTCCCCGCCACTTCCCATATTTTCGCATATATTCTGGGAATCGACAAATAATTGTGTCTGTGTGTTTTTTCCCCTCCTGAAAGGTACCGATACCGCTACTCCCCGGACCTCTCCTGGGGCGCGTTCTGGCCAAGACTTCGGAGCGAAGCCAGCGGTGGCGACGACGGAGACCCAGGAGGTCCCCAAAGGGGGAAACCGAGGAGAGGGCAGAGGTATGGGCACCTTTTCGCTCCTCCTCGGATGGTCTTGGCTGGGACCTCTGCGTTCTCGCCCGCCGGGCGCCCGTGACCGCCTCGGTGCGCGCCTCGTGTGGGCTGTGGGAGCCCCGGATTTTTGTTCGCGAGGTAAGGGCGCCCGCGGCCCTCTCGTGGTGACCTCGTGCGCAGGCCCGTGCTCTCATTGCACCGCGCAGCCTGCACCCAGTAATACACTCGTGTACCACAGGACCAGCTTGCACCACGTTGCGGGGGGGGGGCACTGGATAAGGGAGCCGTCGATAAGGAACCCAGGGTCTGGAGGCCGCTGGAACTCCATTTGAGGCTTGGCAGTGGACATCGCCGCCGCCCTCATCAAATAAGGAATCCTCCAGGGTCTGGCGGCTCCTGGGACTATTCCTCAATCAACGCCCCCACCGTAAGACACTGCACCACAGGATCAGCTTGCACCACACTATGTTGCACCACATTGAAGGGGCCCCAGGACACACAAATAAATACACACAAATAAAAATGTTCCCCATATTTTCCCATATTTTCTGGGTTTCTGTCTTTCCCCCCAATTCCCATATTTTCCTATATTTTCTCGGGAATCGAGGATTAATTGTGTCTGTGTGTTTCTTTTCCTCCTGACGCATGGCTTGCACCACACAGAGTGCACCACAGAGTGCACGCAGACTGCACATCCAGGGTGCTGTCGTCTCTTGTCGGAGGTCCACGCTGGCAACCATCCTCGCCAACGCGGTGCGCGTTGGGCACCACTATGAAGTGCGTCAGCGAGGGGAGTGGAGGAGAAGGCCAGAGAAGCAACAAGGTACTGCCACTCCCCGGACCTCTCCAGGGCTCCAGGGGTGCGTTCTGACCAGAATCTGGAGAAGAATCGGAGAATCCAGCCGTGGCGACGAGAACTCTTTAGGACGAGCACCGGTATCAGCGCCTTTCTTTATTCCTCCCGTGAGGCACGGTGTTTGCGTCGAGAGGGCCGCCCACACCGCACCCCGCAGCGCAAATTCGCCCGCCACCGCGGCCGCCGGCCGCTATCTGAGTCGGGCGTTGGCAGAACTGGGTTTAGTGGGACCTGGTTTGCTTATGTGCACTGGGGGACGCCCCCTCTCCCGCCCGGTTCCACTAACCAGAACTGCCGTCACCCGAAAAAACACGAGCGGCAGACCTGGTTCAGCGATTCTGGCCCATTTCAGGGCTCCAAGGTCCTACCACTAGCCGGTCCCCTTACCTGGGGTCCTGGCTATACCCGACTGAGCCCACTGTGGCGAACACCTTCGGCAACGCAACGCGCGCTGGGCACCGCCGTTGGCACCGCCCGAGTCCACCCGCGAGGGGCGCGGAGACGAAGGGGCAACTTTTGCGTCGAGAGGGCCGCCCACTCCGCAATCCGCTTCGCAGATCCGCTGGCCACCGCGGCCGCCGGCCCGCTCCCTTCTGCTCGGCGGCGGGCCCAGGGGGGGAGTGAGAGGGGGCAGGCCTCCTCAGAGGGCGGCGGGGCCTCTCTCAAGCCCTGCGGCCTTCTGAGGGGCCGCCCGTGTCTCCGGAGAAGGTGCAACAAAAACTTGTCCGAAGGCTGGATGCCTTCCGAGCCTTCCGTCTGTGGGCGTCCGCGAGGGGGGGGGGCCAAGAGGGGGGTTCGCCGCAGATCGTGGCCCGAGGCACGTGCGCGGACGAGGGGGGGGGGACCAGAGGACGTGTTGAAAGAAGGAGAGGGGGCCCTGAAATCTGGGGAGGTACCATGGCCTCGGCCACGACGCACCCCCTCCACCCAGGTCATCCCCCACTCCTTGACGAAAAGACAACACACACACACACCCGCACCCCTATGGGGGGGTGATGGGAACGATGGTGAGGAGGGGACGAGCGCGAGCAGGGGTTTGGAGGCGTGAGGAGCGAGGAGAAGTCGGCTGAGGTGGATGAGGAGGGCAGGGAGAAGAGAGGAGGAGGAGGAGGAGGAGGAGGAGGAGGAGGAGGAGGAGGAGGAGGAGGAGGAGGAGGAGGAGGAGGAGGTGGAGGAGGAGGGGGAGGGGGGAAGGAGGAGGAGAAGGAGGAGGCGGAGGAGTAGAAAGGAGGAGGAGGAGGAGGAGTAGGAGGAGGAGGGGGAGGGGAGGAGGAGGAGGAGGAGAGGAGGAGGAGGAGGAGGAGGAAGGAGGAGGAGGAGGAGGAGGAGGAGAGGAGGATGAATGAGGAGGAGGAGGAGGGGGGGAGGAGGAGGGGAGGAGGAGGGGGAGGAGGAGGAGGAGGAGGAGGAGGAGGAGGAGGAGGAGGAGGAGGAGGAGGAGGAGGAGGGGAGAGGGGAGGGAGGAGGAGGAGAGGAGGAGGAGGAGGAGGAGGGGGAGGAGGAGGAGGAGGAGGAGGAGGAGGAGAGGAGGAGGAGGAGGAGTGCGCGTTGTCGGATGGGGGGTCCAGCTAGAGCGGGAGCCTCCCCAGCGGTCCGGCACCCCGCACCCGCACCCCTGCAGTGGAGGCCAGTTCACAGGAAACCTTCCACAAAAAACCAACCCTGAGACCCCAAGACGTCCATGGATTTCTGGTATGGGAACGTCACGCTGTCCGTGGCAAAACCATCGAAACCCAAGAAGCCCAGGGCGCCCTGGAGGCAAGCAGGGTGTCTCCCGGGGTGGGCCACTGCATGGGTACGGGCGTCTGCGGTTCGTTCGTCGCCCCTTGGCCGCCCCCGATCCCGAGCAGGCCTGCCCCCCCCCCCCCCCCGCTCCCCTTCCCCCCCCCCTGTGGCGCGCCGCCGGCCTGCGTTCTGCCCGCCGCGGAGGGGGGGAGGGGCTCTCGGCGGGGGGCCGGGTGGCGCCGCCGGGCCCCCCCCCGCCCCCCCGCGCGGATCGCTGGGCGGCGAGCCGGCGAGGTGCGGCCGCGGGCCGCGCTGGGGGAAAAACGATCCTGGCCGCTCTTGCGGGAGTCTCGCCCTGCCTCCAGCGAGGGGAGGGGGATGGGGAGGGAGGGCGGGGGGGACGAGGGGGGGAGGCTCTACGGGCCGATCCGTGCTTCCGAGGAGGGCTTCCCCCTTCCCCGCGTGCCGCAACTCGCTGCGCCTGCGTCCCAGCGTAGCCTGCCCGCAGCTCGGTTATGAGGCGCTGGGCGCCGCCGACCGAAAGAGCTTCCAACGAGGGGAAGGAGAGGGCGCGCGTCTCTGGGGTGGGGCCGTGCGGGGGGCGTCAGCGCACCAGCCACGAGAAGTCGACGCATGCACGGCGCTCGGAACGCTGGAGGCTTCGGTGTTTGCTGCGGCTCTCGGAAGCTCGCGTTGGCATGGTCGGAAGAGGAGCCCTGGACTCCAGGGCCGAGGAGCCGCGGACGGCGGAAACCTCGGGACCTCGATGCTTTCCTCTGCAGGCTGCCATAAGGGGGAACGAACGAAGACATAAACATAAAAACAGGGCCGAGGAGCCGCTGACGGCGGAAACCTCAGGACCTCGATGTTTCCCTCTGTAGGCTTCCATAGGGGAACGAACAATGACATAAACATAAAAGCTCGGAGATGCCAAGGGATAGGGAAAAGCCCATTGGGCGCCCATCTCGAGGCCGCGGCACGGACTCGTTCCGCCGAAATCTTGGTTCGCCAGAATAGACGAGCGAGTTCCACTACTCGCAACGTAACTACTCGCAAATGGCCTTGATCCGCCGCGGGGGATCTACGATAAATCTCAACGAAGCAGACATCAGTTTTTCGGACGTTTGCGAGTAGGCACTTTGCGAGTAGTGGAACGCGCTTGGTGACAGAAGCTCGCTTCGCCAGAATCTCGCTTCGCCGGGGCTTTCGGTCCGCCGGGGCTCGCTTGCTGGGGCTCGACTCGCCCGGTCTTGACTCGCCCGAATCGATTCTCAACTGCACGCAAGAGTCACCCTGGGGTTAGGTTGCTCCCATCGTACTTAAGGACCGCATCCCATGAATGATTTCGGGCACCCAGAGAAATATCGAAACACACATGTCGAACGAATGTCGCCTCCCAGGGCCCGACACGTGAAAACCCTCAAGTTTCGGTACCTTCCTGGTGCTCGAAACTCTTTCTGGTGCCCAGGGCTAACGCAGGTTAGAACATCATAGCCCTGGGGGCGACGGGGCCAGCCAGGGCTCCGTTTCGCCGCTGCTCGGTTCGCCAGGCACGTGGCGGATCCGCAGGAGGAGGAGGAGGAAGAGGAGGAGGAGGACGAGGACGAGGACGAGGAGGAGGAGGAGGAGGAGGAGGAGGAGGAGGAGGCCACCCCCAGGTCTGGGAGCGCCGAGGAGGAGGAGGAGGAGGAGGAGGAGGCCAACCCCAGGTCTGGGAGCGCCGAGGAGGAGGAGTAGGAGGAGGAGGAACAGGCGGTCGAGACCGCGAAGCTCGCAGCATGACGCTGCACGCAGGGCCGGAGCGAGCGGGTAGAAGCGTGGACTCGACGAGGCGCTGCCTTCGGCGCTGCCTCGGATCCCCCCGGGAGGAGGAGGAGGAGGAGGAGGAGGAGGAGGAGGAGGAGGAAGCCGCCAGGCGCCCCCCAGGCGACCCCCCCCAGGCGCGCTCGCGCAAAGTGCGGCGCCCGACCTCCCCCGGTGCGAGGAGTGAGGTCTGTGGGGGCGCAAGGCCGTGGGCACCGGGCCCTTGCGCGGCAGCAGTTGTGCGAGGTGCTTTCGGCGAGGAGGGGCAGGCCGAGAGGGCGAGCGAAGCGTCAGACCGCCCGCGAGGCGGAGCAGGAGGAGGAGGAGGAGGAGGAGGAGGAGGAGGAGGAGGAGGAGGAGGAGGAGGAGGAAGGGGAGAAGGAGGAGGAGGAGGAGGAGGAGGAGGAGGAGGAGGAGGAGGACCTGTGTACGTAAACCCAAGAGTCATCGACGATGTTGGAATTCACCGTCCCTCCCAGCTCCCTCTTCATCACAGGCCCCTACAACGGCTCCTTTCCATAAGGGAACTGTCTCGTTGAACGACACCTATTTAAATCGTGCATGACGCCACTGATGGGATTTCAACACCGCGAATCAACATAACTGTTGCACCCGCATAATCCTGAATCCTTCCCAAACGCCTTTTCTGGTCCGTAGACCATGCCAGTTCGTGAAACCGTTACAAATTTGTAAAACGAATGTGCGCGGCGCTCAGGCGAGAACCACATTTTGAAAACCACCCGCCCTCAATCCGTGAAACCCTAGGAAATGTTTACAACGAGTGTGCGCGGCGCTAAGGCGAGAACCACATTTTGAAAACCACCCGCCCTCAGTCCGTATAACTGTTGTCACTTTTAAAGCTTCAATCTCACAAGTGGTGAGAGCGTCTCAGGCCAAACGCCCGGCCCGCCCTAAAAACTGGCCTCGGGCCTCGGGCTGCGACAGGGATTGGTAAAGCTCAGAATCCGCCAGCGTCAGGCGGAGCACGGCGCGGACAGGCCGTCGCGTGCCACGGCGTCGTGATGCCCTGCGTTTTGACCTTGCCTTCCAGCGCGGAGCTTTGCGCGGAATCGCATCGCCACTCGTTGACTCTGGCCTGGCGCGACCTGCCTCGATTACACGGCTTTCCGTGAAGCTGTTGCGCTCTGCGCTGCATTGGCATGTGCTCTCCACTGCGCAATCGTGAGCTCATTCCCGTTCAACCGGTGGGGGGCATCCAAAGAGCCTGGCCAGGAGGCAACGCTGCCACCAGCCATGAGCTCTGATGCAGAGCCTAATTTGTGGAAGGAAAAAGGGACCATGGCTGCTGTGATTATTGTACAAATTTGGTTACGGGAAGCGCGTTCGAGGCAATAGCAAAGGCAGTTGGGGCTAAAACTGTTTTCATTGCACTTGCTCGCGGAGGACGGATTTGCAACGCCAGCTTGTGACTTCAAGGGTTCAAGGCTTGCAGCGACACCAGAAGACTTCAACTAACACCGAGATCTGCCACGACAAATTCTGAGACGGGCCGCTCCCCAAGGCTCGTGACAGCAACTTCTGACATCAGCTTACGTTCCCAAAGCAAGGCATGTGCTTCAGGGTTCTGCCTAGGGCGTGGACCTGTGTACCCATTCATTGCCCGCGCGCCCGTCCCGAGAGACGGATGCAGTGTCACACCGGAGCCAAGCCCCGCCGTGCCCAGGGGCCCACAACCTCAGACATGGAGCTCTCGGAAGCTCCAAGCCTGTTCGCCGATGCGGCAACGGCCAGACTGGGAGCTGTCGTTCCCCCGGGCCCTGGAGGCGGACAAAACCCTTCTGCTCACTTCCCATTTCTCCTCTTCCTCTTCCTCCCCTGCTCCTTTTCCTGCTCAACTTCCTCACCTTCCTCCTCCTCATCGGCTGCTTTCCTTTCGGGGGAGCGGCCACAGCACGAAAAGAGAGGGGAAGAGGACAGAGGAAGACAGAGAGACTAACCACGAAGGCTGAGCCGATCTGGGGAAGAACGATTGCAGAACTGCAACACGATGGCGTGCCACCCTGCAGCTGCAAACGAATTTCGCGCTCATCCTACCTCGTTCACGGCGGCGGCTGTTCCTCCATCTCGCCCTCCTCGCCCACTTCCTCCTGCTTCTCCCTCCTCCTCGTCCTTCTGCGGCCGCCTTGGGCGACTAAACGGGCGGCGATTGACTCCTGTCTTAACTGGCCCTGCAATCTACTGGTCCTCCTCCCACCTCCCGCATCCTCATCCTCCCGTCTCTTCGTCATCCCCCTCCTCGTCCTCACCCCTCCTCCTCCTCCTCCTCCTCCTCCTCCTCCTCCTCCTCCTCCTCCTCCTCCTCCGCCTCTTCCTCCTCCTCCGCCTCCTCCTCCTCTTCCTCCGCCTCCTCCTCCTCTCTTCCTCCTCCTCCTCTCTTCCTCCTCCTCATCCTCCTCCTCCTCCTTCACCCTCCTCCTCTCTTCCTCTCCTCATCCTCTGCATCCTCCCTCCACCTCCGACTCATCCTCCTCCTCCTCCCTCCCTCCCCCTCCCTCCCTCCCCTCCCCCTCCCTCCTCCCCCTCCTCCTCTCCCCCTCCCCCTCCCTCCCTCCTCCCCCTCCCCTCCTCCTCCTCCTCTCCTCTCTCCTCCTCCTCTCCTCCTCCTCCTCCTCCCACCTCCTCCTCATCCTCTGCTCCTCCACCTCTCCATCCTCCTCCTCCTTCTCCCCATTCTCTCCTCCTCTTCTCCTCTCCTCATCTCCTTATCTTCCTCAACTCCTCATCTCCTAATCTTCTCCTCCTCCTCCTCTCTCCTCCTCCTCCTCCTTCCCCTCCTCCTCCTCCTCCTCCTCCTCCTCCTCCTCCTCCTCCTCCTCCTCCTCCTCCCCCTCGTCCTTCCCTTCCCTCCTCCACGTCCTTCCCTTCTGCCCGCAAGCCCGAGGAAGTGCGATCCTACAAACGACTACTGCTGCTGCTCGGCTCCTGCGACACCCGAGGCGCGCCCGCGGGGTTTGCGTCCTTTGCCGCGGCCCAGGCGGCCTACGAAGCGCGTGGGTTAATCGCGCAGAAGCGAGGGCACCCACGGCGGGTGCGCGGAAGAGGAGGGGGGAGCTGGAGACGGCCAGGGAGGAGGGGCAGGGACGAGAGAAGGAATGATGAACGAGGAGAAGAAGAGGGAGGGAGGAGGAGGAAGAGGAGGCGGAGGAGGAGGAAGGGCGATGGGGGATGAGGAAGAGGAGGGGCGAGAGGAGGAGGAGGAGGAGGCGGAGGTGCCGACCATCGGGAGAAGAGGACGTGGAGGAAGATGCGAAGGAGGCACCAGGAGTCCCCCGGGAACAAGTGAACGGCATTCAGGCAAGCTGGGGCCGCGCAGGACACCGCGTGGCGGCGACTCCTCGCACGCGCTCTCGTCCAGTGGCCAGCGCCAGCTGCGAATCAGACGGCGCTCGAGCCGGGCCTCGCCCCCGTGCCGCTGTGTCGATGGCGCACGGCGCCGGCACCGCCCGCTCTCCTGGCGTGGCTACCGAGCTGCTGCTGTGGGCGTCCTCCCGCCCCCGGCGCGCGCCGCATCTCCTCCCGGGTGCGCTGGCGGGTGCTAGCCATGCCGTCTCGCCGCCGAACTAGCGGCGTGGTCGCCTCCGCCCAGCCGAATCGTGCCGGGAGGTGCGTCGGGTAGCACTGGGAAGCCCAGACCCGTCTGATGCCGTCCAGATAGCCTCGCATGTGATGGTTGTGGGCTTGACTTGCTTCCTTCGGGTCTGCTTTGAAGCCCTTGACCACGGGGCTGCCTCACTTACCACCACGAAGCGGTGGGCCGCGCGCCCGTTCAACTTCAGCGCGATGCCATCCCCCTTCAGCCCCTATTGACGTTGGAATGGAGACCGCTGCTTCGCTGAGCTGGTCGCTCCGCAATCACCAAAAAAGCCTGAGTTTCTCCATTCACCGTCCTGCAGCCGCATGCACGAGGATGGAGCTGTCTGACTCTGGCAATTCTCTGGGCATGCCCGGTCTGAGGCAATGCGCGCAGAGCCTGACACTGTACGCTAGGCCAAGACCTGACGCACATTGCCAGAGATCGGTTGGACAAGCCACTGCACAACGCTGCAAACATCGTGACCGAGTCTGCTGCTCCAGCTGCTCGAGGAGCGTGTTGAATACGGTGATGCGCGCACAGTGGCAAGCCTGAAGGCTCGCACTTGCGCTCTGCGCGGAGCGCAGGCGGCCTTCATACTGACAGGTTTCAACATGGCGGCTGCGCACATGCTGCGGAAAGGGCTTCGGAAAGAACCCTCGGCGGAAACAAGCGAAGACACCGCAGGGAGGACAACCGTCTCGGTGTCACCAGCGGCCTGCGCACGCTTGACGACCGCGAGGGCATCCCGAACCTGGAGGCCTAGCGCAAGCGCCAAACTGCGACCCCCTTTGCGTGCTGGCCGCGCCAAAGCTGGTGTCCCACGCGGTCGATGGCCTGAGGAACCGGTGCGCCCATCAAAGGTGGTTCAGATACGCACGAAAAGCTGCAACACTGAAGGTCTCCGTGGCCGGAACGCTGCGTGACGTGGTTGGCGCATCACAGAAGGAAGCCCAACAAGTGAACGTTTTCTGATTCGGCGTTTCGACATTGGGTGGAAGGGGGTGGAGGGGGGGGGGTCTGGCTCCAGACCTCTGCTTCATGCGACTGTTTGCAGCAGTGCGTCCTGAGGGGGAGGGGCTCCACCTGCTCGAAACAGGCGCCACAAACAGCCAAGATCTACTCCATAGGGGGTGGAGGGGGGGTGCGAGGGCACGCGCCTATCGGCAAAACAATGAATACAAAAACGATCACCAACGTAGAATATGTTTGGACGTATGCCGTGGTAGCCGCCAGCATCAGCCTCCGCTCCAGCTCAATCAACAAATCGCCTGCTGCGTGCCCCCCCGCAGACGCCAACGCACACATGCCGCGGCCGTCCGGCCTCCGTCATATCACCATGCGATCGTGATGCTTGCTCCTGTTCAAAATGTGATCGTTTTTTACTAATTGTTTTGCCGATCGGCGCGGGCCCCTAAAACCCCCCCTCCCCCCCCCCCCGGGGCGTAGATCTTCGCTGTTTTTTGGCGCCTGTCTCGAGCAAGTGGAGCTTCTCCCCCATGGGACGCACATTCTGTGAACCGCCGCGCTGAGCAGACGTCCGGAGCCAGACCCCCCCCCCTCCCCCCTGCGCCCCGAGCGGAGGAGGAGGAGGAGGAGGAGGAGGAGGAGGAGGAGGAGGAGGAGGAGGGGGAGGAGGAGGAGGAGGAGGAGGAGGAGGAGGAGGAGGAGGAGGAGCAGGAGGAGGAGGAGCAGGAGGAGGAGGAGGCGGAATAAGAGAACGCTCACAAGGAGAGCCACGTCGACCTGTTTCAACAAGTCTTCCCAGCAACGCAACCACCCCGGGTGTGCGTTCCTCTCGGCAGCGTCAGAGCAAACCCAGATCCATCAATCGAACACACTTGCAACATTTGGAGGGCGCACTGGCAAGCACCCGTCGACGACGAGACGGTCTCACGGACGACGCCGGAACAGACATGGACGCAACCTGATCCACATTCTACGAAAAATGGGCCACGACATGTCTGCGCAACGCCGCTGGTCTCTGCGATGGGGGATTCCGCAACACCGCATCCCAAATCACGGGCGTCATACTGAAACCTAGTTTGCCGAGAAAAGATTTCATACACGGCCACCGTATGCATACGACGGCAATGACCGTGAACTGAAGCTCTCAGGGCAGAGCGAAACTGACGTTGCAGTCTCACACACGTTGCAGTCTGCTTCCGGTTGTAGGAGATGCGAACACAGCTGTTGCACAGGCGCGCAGGCAAGCATTCACCACAGCTGGTGCCGAGGTGGCGAAACCAGCGTGTTGGTGCACTGACAAGGAATGAGAAAGGTGGCAGTGACGGCACAAACGGGGAGAAGAAATGGGAAAAAGGAGAGAGAGAGAGAGAGAGAGAGAAAAAAAACAAAACAACAAAAAAAGAGGGAGAGAGAGAGACAGAGAGACAGAGAGAGAGAGAGAGAGACAGACAAATATACAGTTTCTCGACATCAACGGCCGAAGACCGACAAGTGGGCGAAGAGGTAATAAAAGGGAAGTAGGCCACTGAGGCCGATCCACCCACCGCATTAGTCCGACGAGCCCGAGCTCAACTCGCCTTCGCGAGGGCTCGGGCACGGCGGAAAGCCCGCTTCGGCCCCTCCACCTGTGTGGAGGGCCGAACCGTGCGGCGACGCAGCGGGAACAAATCCAGCATAGCCCGCAACGGCGGGCCCCTCTGCGTCCGCACGCTCAGGGCAGGACTGACCCGAGCCAGGCCTGGGGTAGTCAGCACCTGTCCTGGACGGAGAGGCGGGGCCTGGGGAGGCAGCCTCAAGACGGCTATCCCTCGCTGCCCCCCGTGGCAGATGATCCCACCCACGCCGCTAGGAGCAGCGGCGCGCTTCCCGCCCCATGCGCCGACGGCGTTCCCCCCCCGGGGGCCCGTGGACCCGCGCGAGGCGAGGCCGACCGCGGCCCTCGGGTGGGGGGCCCACGGGCCTCAACTCTGCCACTCCCTCCAGAGAAGAGGAAGAGCCAGCGGCACGAGATGCGGGGGCGCCGCCTGGGGTGCCCGCGAAGGCCGCTTGTCCAGGCTCTGCCTGCGCGGCCGAGCTGCCCCCTGGCTCTAGGCCGAACAAGAAGTCAGCCGCCTCCTCGTCAGCCGCGCACACACCTTCCCAAGGGTCACCGCCCGAGGGTCGCAGCACGACAGAATGAGATCCCCCCCCCCGCCCTCGGCCCCACCAGCTCCGCCCCCCGCTCCACCCCTTCAAAAGGAGATGAATCGGACGGTCCTGTGCCAGCGGAGCCTGACACTCCGAGAGGCAACAAGGTGGGCTGATCGACATTGACCCCGCTCTTCTGAGGGTGGAGTCCTTTGCCGAGGCGCCCCCACTTTCTTTCACGCGCTCCCCTGACGCATAACACGCAAACCTCTGGCACGCACAGACGAAAGACGCGTCGCCACAATCAATGAGGACGCGCCGATGTCAGAGGCTCGACAGAGTCAAGGGCTGGACCTTGCGGTGCCTCGAGCAATGACCAGTAATGGTCTTGGCGCGCGAAGGAGAACCCCTAAGACAATGCTGGCACTGCCATAACACTCTCGGAGGGCTGCCGACCAGGATCCACTCGTAGCATGGCCCTCCTTCGTGGGGTGCCCTATCCCTCTACATCCAGGTCCGCTCGGGGCCAGATGGGGCATCGCTCGAGCCGCGAGCTTGACAACATCACGGGAAACAGCCACAAGATGCGAGACCCGCTGGTGGTCTTCTCCCGCGCCGTCAGGGTGCAGAGACGCACCCAACTTCGCAGCTCTGCCGGCCCAATCGTTACCTCTCCTCCTGAAAAGCTCGTCGTCGTCGAGCGACGAGTCCAGCTCGAGGTGAGCCTGCGCCATATCTACACCGTAAATGGCGCCGTCGGCTGAGGCGTCAGCCTGCAACAAAATACCCGAGTATATCCTACGGTGCGAGTGCCGTTCAGGCCGCGCCAACGTCCAAAGCGCGACGACATGATGGCAACCACTCTTAAACCGGACGTGGCTAGGCGATAAATAAGCAGCCGCGCTAGCGGGGACCCCAAACTCTGCAGCCCGGCTGGTCTGAGGACAACTAGAAGAGAGGGGGCCGTATAGGATCGCCCGAAGCTCGCCATTGGCCGCGAGCTTCGCAGCGGCCCACCCCGCCCTCCAAAGCTCCTTGATGGGTGACTCCCTACACGAGCCATCCACAAAAATGTCCCCGTCCTGCTCTTGCCCCATGTCCGCGTGCATAGCGAAGCCACTGGACATGTCAAGAGGCGTGTCAGACCCAGGCCTGGCGTCAAAACACCCGAAAAACCTGTGCCGAACACGCCTCGTCCTGGCTAAACGGGCGCGGCCACCGCTCTCCAGGGTGGGCAACAATCCAGTTTCCAACTGAAGCCGCTCGAGGGCCGTCGGGCCGGGCTTCCCAGCATGCTCTAGCACTCTCAAGGGCACCAACTCTTTCCTCAAGTTATCGCAAGACGAACGCTCCCCAAAGACGGTGAAATATGGCATCCCCTGGCAGCCCGCACCGCGGGCAAATGTCTTCCACCTGGTAGCCTGCGGCAAGCGCGCGGACCAGCGGCCAGACCGCGTTGCAGCAGACCGAGCGGATGCACCCCGTATCCAGAGCCGAATACGTCTTGGACGGCAGAGCCTCCAGCACAACATCGTAGCACAGCCTGCTGTCCTGGGCGCACTTGGCCCCCGCCTCCCTCTCGAGGAGCCTGCGCGAAGATTCACGGAGGACCTTCTTGAGCAAGGCAGGGGCGGTGAGGGTAAAAGAGAAAGGGGCCCCCAGGTCGTCGACCACTCCGAACGGATGAGTCACAAACCAGTTGAATCCGGCAAGGGACAGCCCCATGGCCCCCGAGGGGCCCCGTGCAGCCCGCCAGCTAGGGCAAGGCCCACTGAAGCCCTGGGCCCAGGCATCCCGTAGGACATCCCAAGTGAAGGCATGGAGGGTGGCGGCGGTGCGTCTAAGCCACACTTCGCGCGCGCGCAGCGCAGAATGGGAGCAGCGGTGCCGAACCGCGTCGAGTTTCCCTCCAATCGCAGCAGCGAGCAAAGATATCGTCCACCTGCGGAGGGCTTCAAAATGGTGCCAGCCAATCGTCGAACTTGGGCCAGCCCACCGTCAGGGAACCCGTGGACCTCGCAAGCGCACTGCAACGCGGGGAGGGCCCCCGCAACAGAAATCCTTCGGGCCCTGCGGCCGAGGGTGGCCATGTGGCGCCGAAGACGGCCAGTCCGACTGGCCGCCTTAGCAGCCCTGGACTTGATTTTGGCGCTTCGGCCCCGAACCCACCTAGCGTTCCCCCCCAGTGTCATCGATCCCGAGTTTAGTTGCCGACTCGAAACGAGGGCCGACAAGCGGGCCGAAGTGCTGCTGAAGCCTGGGGGCGACAGCCTTCGACGAGCAAACCATGGCAAGTTCGGCGACCATCATGTGGGTGATACCCCTATGCAGCTCCCCACCCGACTCACTAAGCCCATGGACAATCGAATCCCGAACCGACAGCCTCGAACCCAGTGTCTTCAATATAGACGTCCAGGGACAAGTGCGAGGGGATCGAGACCGCATGGAACGCATCCAAGCTAGACACATGGATCATCGTCGTGGCGAAAACGCAGCCAGCCACCACACCTCGGAGGGCGTGCTTTACTGGCGCTACCGAGTTCGCCACCTCGGTATGCCGCCAAGCAGACAGCCGCGACGGCGGGGTGAAATTGGTGCTGATGGCAGCGGCATTCGAGCAAAGAAAAAGGGATCTGGACCTGCTCGTAGAACTTGAGCATGTCCCAGAGGATGGCGGCAGCCTCCTCTCCTCGGTTCTTGTTGGCCGCGGACCGAAAACATTGGCGCCGCCCGACGTCCTGGGCCTCCTTGAATTTTCCCACACACCAGTCGGGCCTCTCGCTGGCAGTTCCCCACTGGACAGCGATGTATTTTCGCGCCTTGGCCCAGCGCCTGTAGGGCCCCCCCCCCGAAGACGCCAGCGGGTCGAAAGCCCGAGGTAGGTTTGGCCAACAAGGCCACGATGAGGGCCCTAAGCTGGCTGGGGAGCGCCCCGGGGTTTCAACCAAAAGCAGAATCTGGGCCGAGGAATCCAGGGCCCCCTCCGACAGGTGGGACTAGTGGCGCATGCGAATGCCACCCAGCCCAGCGGCAGCCCCCCTAGAGAACTTGCGCGAAACAAGACGGATGCATGGCGCCGACAGGGGCGGGAGGGGGACGTTAAGGGACCCTCTAACCCCAGGCTCCCTATCAGTGGCCTTCCAGAGGCCCCCAAACCTGTCCGACTCGGCACGCAAAAAAATCGAAGGGGCCCCGAACCGCCGGACCGAACGTGGACAAGGTCGTGGTCGGCGGCCACGCCACTGGGCCCACCGTGACTCGATGCACCCTTCTCGCTCCGTCGTTGACCCCGCCCAACACCGCGAACTCCAGTCCTTCTTCGACTTAATTGGAAAAAACTGGTTGGCAGCCTCCAGCTGCAGCGCCACGGAAGACCTCAACTGGGGGCGCTCCTGCCACGCCTGAGCGTCGGCAGGCTGCCCGAGCCACGCGCGGACCGCCTCCTGCGCGACTATGAAAATGGCGGCGGAGTCCCCTCGGTGGAGCTGAATGAAGGCGGGAAAGGCGTCGAGGATGGAGCTGTGGGGTGCGTGGCCAGCCTTAGCTTCAACGCTGCCTAAGAAAGCGCAGACCATCGCATGAAGCCACCTGACGGCGTGCGGGATAGGGCACCTGGGGGCCCCATTATCCTGCCCGAGCACAGGCCTCCACCACAACTGAACATCCTTCCCTCTGGCACCAAGGAAGGGCAACTCCACCCCCATGGTCGCACCGAGCTCCCGTTCCCCAGTATTCGCCAACACTTTGTGCGCCTTGGAAAGCGCAGAATCGGTCATGTCCCACGGTCTAGCCCGGGCCCTCTGGAAGCCCTGATCCACGAGGTCCCAGGCGCGATCGTACCTGGGCGGCCCACGCCTCGGACCGATCGGGGGGTCCACGGGGATCGGCGGGGGCTTCCGAAAAAAAGGGCAGCGATCGCAAGCAGGCCAGACCAGCGTGGCACACCATATCCGCAGGCCTGCGCGGGTAAATAGCACCCGATCGATTCAGCCCAACTGAGCTCACGGCTTTGGCAAGCCCGGCCGACAGGACGAAAAAGTCGATCTTCCCGGGGGGCGATCTTGCTGGGAAACAGGTGTGCCCCTTGGCACGCGCGTCCAGAGCCTTAAGGTTCTGGGGGGGCTCCGAGGACATCCAATCGTCTGGGCCCAGGTTGAAGTCGCCACCCAGCAAGAACGGCAAACCCGCAGTGGAGAGTCTCGAGCCCAGTGCACTAAGCAGCTCCAAGTTGCCCCCAGACAGCACTTCGCAATCGCGAAGATGGCACGCGCTGACCAAATAGTGCTGGCCCCCAGGAGGGCGGGCCATGGCTGCGAGGACCGTCGGGCCCGACAGCAAGAGCGAGCCGAGGGCCGAGTGCAGGCCCATCCAACTACGGGCCAAAATGGCCACTCCCGAGGAGGGGCCTCCTCCTGGGCACGTGGCCCCCAGGCTCCAGATGGAGCGCCGGCGGTTCCTGCGGCGCCGCGCCGAGGCCCTGTCGAG
This sequence comes from Prorocentrum cordatum, assembly GCA_963575745.1. Lineage (NCBI taxonomy): Eukaryota > Dinophyceae > Prorocentrales > Prorocentraceae > Prorocentrum > Prorocentrum cordatum. The sequence goes on from CAUYUJ010014231.1 coordinate 180,569, forward strand.
GGCCTCCTGGGAAACAATCATGTGCTCCTGAACCAAAACAATGCGGGCCCCGCAGGGGCCAAGCCAATCCTTAGTGGCACCCCGAGCGTTGCCATTAGCAGTCTGGACAATCAGCTCTAGGCGCTCAGGACTGGGGGCGGCGGCAGTGGCACTAGGGTGGCTCGGGGCGTCAGCACTGAACAAATCCTCGCCAAGACCGCGCCCAAGGCCGTCGCCTGCCTCGGCCGGCCCTCCCGAAATCAAAGGACCTCGACGGGCAGAATCCTTCTCAGGTGGCAACTCGGGGGCCGCTGCACCTCCCGAGCTGCGCGCAGAAGGAAAAATAATGCCTCCTACCTGGCGCTGAATGGATGCAAAATTTGGCGAACGCAGCAAATCTTGATCGAGGCGACCCCCCCCCGCGGATACCCCCAACGCGACCGCCGCCAACATCGCATTTGATCAGGAGGGGGGGGTCTGATGCGCAGGCTGAGCTTGGCCGGCGGCGTCTGCGCATCGCGCAGCGCCTGCGCGCGCTCGCTGAAGCAAATGTTCGCACGACTGGCCTTCGGACTGGCTCTGAGGGCCCCCTCCGCAGGCACAGAGGAGGAGGCGGCGCCTGGAGCAGCAGCCCCGCCTGCGCTGCCAGCGCTCGCCTCTGCGGCCGAGGGGGGGGCGCCCGCCGCTTCGCCGCCGGCGGCGCGGCGCCTTTTTCCCCGCGGGGCGTGCGGCCATTGCTCGCCGAGCTGTGCGGGCCTCTCGGGCTGCCCCCGCGGCCTCCGTGAAGAGCTCTCGCGCCATGTCCTGCAACCCCTTATGCAACTGCCCCTGGCGCTGCTGAGCCTCCTGAAAGTCCGCAGGATCCAACTCATCATCATCGTCATCATCATCACCATCATCATCATCATCATGATCATCATCATCATCATCATCATCATCATCATCATCAGCAGCAGCATCATCATCATCATCATTATCATCATCAACAGTGAACACGCTGCCCATGTCGATGCGGAAAGAGTCGACCTTACCCTCCACCAAGCTCTCCAGGTCGATCGCGGGAGGGTCCACGCACTCGGCCCGCGCAAGCTTAGCGGAGTTGGCCTTGGCGACCTTCTGGGCGAGCTCGCCGTGTGCCTGGTCCAGGTGCGTGAGCTCCTCCGCCATGACCGCCAGATGCCGCCGCTGGTTCGCCAGCAGGTCCTCCGTCTTCTCCATCTTGGCCAGCTCCTTCTCCGTCTGCTTGCCGTGCCGCAGCCGCTCTTTCTGGCACCTCGCGAGCTGGTCCTCCAGCGACCCAGGTGCCGGCCGCACGGCCTGCAACTGGGCACGGCACCTCCCCGCCTCGAGGGAGTTGCCAACCTTGTCGTGCAGCTTGATGAAGATCTCGAGCTCCTCCGCCGTGAGGCTTGCCACTGACTTGGGATGCTGGAGGCCCGCTTGCGGGCTGCCGCTGCTGCCCGCTGCCCTGGCCGCCCGCCGAGCCTCCGCTGCCACGCTGGTCCGCGCCGCCTGGGGGTCTATGCTGCGGCCAAGACCATGGGCCAGGGCCTGGACCCCACCACCCGCCTCCGCCAAAGCATGGCATCTGCGGACCGACAGCGAACGGTGAGCGAACCTGAGGGGCGACTCCCTGAACCCAGACACCAGTGGACGAGCGGGAACAGCCAAAGGAACACCCCCCATGATACGGACCTTTGCAACTCTTGCACGACATCGGAGAGAACGGGTTCTTCCCACAACCACAACTGGTGCACAACCACATAGCACCCTGGATAGTGCCGCTGCCTGTGCCCCCTCCTTCGCCGCCCTGCCCTCCAAGTGCCGCCTGACGCGTCCAGGGCTTCCGTGGGAAACCATGGGCCATGAGCACTTGGACGGACTGTGGAGACAGTGGGGCAAGACCCGTACAGTAGCCGAACCAACTGTACGCACGAAAGAAAACTCCCTGGGGAAGCCAGGACGTGGTGGGGCCGCAGATCCCCTCGCCAGCGAGGTCAAACCCTGAGCGACACGCTACGGACTGGAGCCACAATGGCTACGCACAGAGAGAGAGAGAGAGAGAGAACACATAAACACACATAGAGAGAAAGAGAGAGGGAGAGAGAAAGGGGCGAACGCGAACCCGTACAACATGATCGACCAACGAACCCTGTAAAGGGGGATATAGTTGTGAAGTATGTAATTGTTTCCACGAGGCCAAGTTTAACTTGGGCGACGGGCAATTACAATGTTCAAGGTAACGATGGTGATGAGTCTTGCCAGGGGATGTGCTGTGCTATCTTGTGATCGACTGAAGTGTGTCATGTTGAATTGAACTGTGCTGTGCTCCGCTGCGTTGTGGATCAGGTCTGCTTGGCGTCAGAACCCTGATCGAACTGATCTGGATCTTAGATTCGAGCTGCCCTGACGAAACGTTTGAGCTGCTTGCAGTCGAGCCGCGCGAGGTGCGCGACCAGCTCGAGCTAAAGACCTGATTAAGTTCCGAAACGGGACGGACCAAGAGAGGGTGAGCCCGAACCGACGCGAAACGCGCCAAGAATGGACGGGCCGAAGCGCGGCGAGTCAAAGTGCGACGAACTGCATCAAGACGAACCGAAACACTGCGAACCGAGACGAACGCCGAACCGACCCTGCTCGAAGCGAGACAAAACAAGCCAAGACTAGGAAGAAACGACGACGCTTCGGATCACCGTCCTGAGACCCTATGGCGTCTCCTAACGAGGGAGCCGCATTCCGCGATCCTGGCGGAAATTGTGATTGAACCGTGCTGTGCTGCACTGTGCTGCGTCATGCCGTGTTGAACTGTGTTGTTTTCTGGTGTGTAGTGGATCAAGCCATCCTTGGCACCTCAATCCTGTACGAACTGATCTGGGTCTTGAGCTCAAGCTGTCTACGTAGCTGGCCCGCCCACAATAGATCGCAATCGAAATCTGTGGGGCGTTCAACCAGCTCGCAATCAAGACCCGTTTCAGTCCCGAAGCGGGACGAACTGAACGGGAGGTGATTCCGAACCGAAACGAAACACACCGACATGCCGACGAGGCCCCCGCTCGAAACGCCCTCAAACAATGCAAAACCAGCGGCTCGTGAGAGGCACTCTCAAAACATCCTGCAGAACTAGCGTTTCGCTGCAGGCGAGGACCTCGTTCAAAAAATCCTCCACAAATCCTGCGGAACAAGCGTTTCGCTCGAGACGTCATCAACACATTCACGTACTAGACGCCCACCTGGGCGACCTGGACACATGTAAACAAGCGTTTCGCTCGAGATATCCTCAGCAAGTCTCGCATTTGCCTGGGCGACCTGGACACTTGAAAACAAGCGTGTCGCTGAAACTATCTTCAACACATACTCATGTTACATATTCTTCTGGGGGACCCGAAAGCAAGCGCTTCGCTCTAGACATCCACCTGGGCGACCTGGACACATAGAATCAAGCCTTTCGCCAGAAAGATCCTCAACACATTCTTATGTTAGACATCTGCCTGAGCAGCCTGGACACCTGAAAATAAGCGCGTCGCCCGAGACATCCTCAACATATCCTCATTTCAGACATCCACCGTGGCGACCTGGAAATGTGAAAACAAGCGTGTCGCTCAAGACGTCCCCACCGAATCCTCATCACGATAATGTTGAGGATGTGCGGAGCGCGTCGCTCGAGACCGTTTGCCGTGGGTAGCCTGGACATTGGACATGTGAAAACACGCGCCACGTGCTTCAACCCCCGACGGATGTTAGAAACTCCCTTCCGCGCACGCGTTCCTACAAGCGGGGAGCCCGACGACCACATGTTAGATATCCCCCCCCCCTGCGTGCCAAAGGCAGACGCGCCTGACCCATGTTAGATACCCCCTCGTCGCGCATATTTTACGTGCGAACCGACCGACGACCTCGTGCTCGATATCCCACTGGGTGGCCTGAACACGTGAGAACACACGCGCCAAATGCACAAGCGCCCGACGCTTGTAGATACTCCCTCCCCCTGGGTGCCGAGGTGGCCTGGAAACGCAAAAAAACGTGAGCCCAGGTCGAGACAGCCATGTTAGAGACCCTCCCTGGGCGGCCTGGACACGCAAAAACACATGGTTCCAGCTCGGGGCAACCATGTTGGAAACCCCCTTGGGGACGCGAGAGCCCGAGGCCCCAGCTCGGAACAGCCATGGTAGATGCCCCTTTTGGCCAACCAGGACACGCAAAAACATATGACTCCAGCTCGGGGGAACCATGTTAGATATCCCTCTGGTTATGTTGCTCCCTTTGTACCTGAGGACCACATCCCAGACATCATTTTGAGCACCCGGAGAAGTGTCGACACAGCGTCGAAATAGCGTCGAACGAGTGTCCCCCAGGGCCCGACACGTGAAAACCCTAGAGTTTCGGTACTTTCGTCGTGCTCGACATTCCTCCTGGCGGTTCAGGCTCAAGTAGGTTGGAACATCATTGACTACCTGCCAGACCACCCCAACCCAACCCGAAGACCCGAATTTCGGGTTGGGGGGGGTAAGGGTTCCACACGTGTTTTTTCGACGTTTCCCGACCCCCCCCCACTGGAAATCGAGGGTAAATCTGAGCCTTCGGGTTGGGTTGGGGTGGTTTGGTGGGTGGTGAATCATAACCCTCTAGGTGGCCTGGACACGTAATAACAAATTGCTCCAGCCCGGAACAACCATGTCGGTGACCCCCGTCGGAAGCCAGTAATCTACGGCCAGCTATTGCACAGATGGTGTCGATGTGTTGTTTTTCTTTTTCTTGTGGGCCTCACTTTTGGGCCCCCACTGTTGGGGGCCCGAACGACTACACGTTAGATATTCGCCCCCTGGGTGGCCTGGACACATACAAGTACAAGGTTCCAGCTCGGGACAATCATGCTATACACCCCTCTTGGTGGCGTGCACAAATGAAATAAATGGTTCCAGCTGGAGGAAATATGTTAGATACCCAAATGAACAGCCTGGACACACACACACACAAATACACCTGGTTTCAGCTCGGGACCGTGTTTGATACCCCTCTGGGTAGCCTGGACACGTGAAAAAACATGGTCCCAACTTGGGACAATCATATTAGATACCCTCTCTGGGTGGCCTGGACACGTAAGAATGCTTGGTTCCAGCCCGGGGGAACCATGTTAGATACCCTTCTGGGTGGCCTGCAGACATATGCACACCTGGTTCCAGCTCGGTGCAACCGTGAACATCCCTTCTGGGTGGCCTGGATACATGAAAACACGTGCAAAGTGCACGGTCGCCAGGCGCATTTTGTATACTCCCTCCGCGCACGTGCGTCTACGTGCGAAGAGCCTGAGGACCTCATGTAAGACACCTGCCTGGGCGACCTGGACGAGAAAACAAGCGTTTCGCTCGAGACATCCGCAACAAGTCTGTATAGTAGACATCCACCTGGGCGACGTGGACACCTGAGAACAGGCGTTTCGCTCGAGACATCCTCAACCAATTCTGAAGAAAGAGCGTTTCGCTCGAGACATCCACGACAAACGAACAATATCTTGCGGAATTTGAAAAACCATATCCTCAACAATTCATCCGCCAACCCTATTCGAAATCGTTCTTTTCCGAAGAAAGAATCCGCCGGTCCGCTTCCATGGCACCCGGGGCAGTGGAACACAGCTGAAAGATAATCCTGGGCTGGAGCCCTTTCTGAGAAACATGATCGACCCACGAACCCAGAAAAGTATTTAGAACCGCGAGGCCTGGCGATGCTTCCAAACACCTCAATTAGAAGATGGGCAGTGGCAATGCTGAAGGTATCAATGGTGATGACACTGTGCCAGGGGCTGTGTTGTGCTTTTCTGCGCCGTGCCGCTCCGCACAGTGACATGCCAGGGGGCGAGCCACGGGACGTGCCAGTGGACGTGCCAGGGGACGTGGCAAGGGACTCGCCGCGCGATGTGCCTAGGGGACGCGCCACGGGACGCGCCACGCAACGTGCGGGGGGGACGCGCCACGGAACGTGCCAGCGGACGTGCCAGGGCACGTGCCAGGGAACGTGCCAGGGAACGCGCCCGAGGGTCACGATCCCTTGTAAATTACTCTTCGTCCGCACTCCCAGGGCTTAAGGTCCCTCATCAATTATACTGGATTCGCGCTCCAAGGGCCGCGTTACTCAGCAAATTGCACTGGAGTCGCGCTCACAGGGCCACGATCCCTTGTAAATTGCACTGCGCCCGCGCTCCCAGGGCCAGGATCCCTTGTAAATTACGCTGAGTTCACGCTCCAGGGGCCACGAACCCTTGTAAATTGCGCTGCGCCCGCGCTCCCAGGGCCAGGATCCCTCATGAATGGCGCTGCGTCCGCGCTCCCTGGGCCACGACCCCATGCGAATGACGCTGCGTCCGAGCTCCGGGGGCAACCGAGCACCTCGCGGAAGATGGCCAAAAGAGCCCCTCCGCTCCCAAGAGCAGAACACAATACTTCCCTGCTTCGGGATCTATGTTCGGGGGGCGCGTTTCGGCCCCCGTCGTTTCCTGAAAATTTTGTGCTGGACCCGAAGGCGCGAATCCTCGTCAATTACACGGCGTCCGCGCTGCCAGGGCCAATGCAATGCCAGGGGCCACGATCCCTTGTAAATTACACGGCGCCCGCTCCCCCAAGGACACGATCCCTCCTAAATTACGGTGCGTTCGCGCTCCCTGGGCCACGATCCCGTGTGAATTACACGACGTCCGCCCACCCTGGGTCACGCTCCCTAGCAAATCATAATGCGTCCGCGATTTCAGGCCAGGATCCCTAGTAAATTTCGCTGTGCCCGCCCCCCCACGGTCCCTCCTAAATCACGATGCGTCCGCGCGTCCAGGGCCAGGATCCCGTGTAAATTGCGCGGCGCCCGCGCTCTCATGGCCACGACCCTTCGTAAAATTATCGTGCGGCCGCACTCCCATTAACCACTGGGGCATCCTGGGGCGCCCAGGCCCTCAAGTTCTGAAAAACATTCGCGGGACTCGAGATACGCTCGAAATTTCTGCGCGCAGGGTCCTCGAGCGGGCGCGCAACAAGTCATCATTCTCGTATTTTCTGACAAGTTTGAGGGTCTCCAGATTTCGTAGGGTCTCTGCGCAAAACGCTTCCAAGCCCCCGAAGGTCCGCGGACCCCGTTAAGCATCGAGGGTCCGAGATGCGGGGCGCATTTCTTCGAGCGGGCACGCGCGAAACACATGTTCGTCCACCCAGAATTGGACTTTACGCACGCATTTATCCCACCCAGAATTCTACTTTACCTCGATAACTATCGCACAACAATTCGCCAGCTCTCTTCAGGCATGGCACAGGGGACAAGTCGCCACATTAGAAGAAAACCCTGGACCGACGCCCTTTCTGGGAAAACAAAAACAGAGGAGGAGAAGAGGGGCGGCGAAGAGGTGGGAGGAAAGGAGGGAAGGGGGACAGAGGAGAGAGAATACACAAACATGTGTGACAATTGTGTATTCATAGCAACGGCTGCTGATCCTAGCTTGCTATGGTGTGGAAAACAGGTCGACGCCCACGCTGCGCCGCGCAGACCGGGCTTCCAGCCCCTCACATGTTCAGCTCCTGCTCGCCAGCGAGCACTGCTGCTGCTTCCACTTCTGCGGCTGCCCCTGCTGCGTCTGCTTCCGCTGCTGCGTCTGCTGCCGCTGCTGCGTCTTCCGCTGCTGCGTCTGCTGGTGCCGCGTCTGCTGGTGCTGCGTCTGCCGGCGGATCTGCGTCGCCGCCCTGTGGACCAGGCGTGGCGGAGCAGGATGGCTTTTACACGGACGGGGTGCCGCACGGTCAGGGCGGAGAAGTCGATGGGGAAGGCAGCAGAAAAAAGGCGAGGGAGCGCGAGGTCCACGTGTGCCCAGTGGAAGGGCGAGGGAGCCAGTGGCTACCCCCATCGTCCCCCTGTGCGCCCTGGACGGGGCCCACTCGCAGCCCCGTGCCGACCTGGCTCTCGCTCTGCGAACTCCCGCGCAGAATGTCAAACTGCCCTGTTTCCGACCGCGGGGGGGATGGCCAATGGAGCTTTACACTGGCACAGGCCGCGCCAACACGAGCAACGCATGAGGTAAAGTTGTGCATCAGTTGACCGGAGTGGCTGTCACGAGCGCCCTTACCAATGCTGGCACTCTCCCTGGTACGACCACTGCCACAATCACTACCAACGCCACTACCACTAAGACAGCGTAACTCTGAAGGAGGGAATGGAGGTAAGCGGCCACCACAACGACGAAGCCTCTCAGTGATGCAAGCGCGAAGCCATTGAACCACCTTCTACAACGATCGATTCGCACGCCCGGAAAAAGCTTTAGGACCGCGAGGCCCGGGGACGCTTTCGAGCACCTCACATAAACTATGGGCAGCGGCAGTGCTGAAGACATTTATGGTTATGATACTGTGCTGAGGGCTGTGTTGTGCTGCTCTGCGCTGTGCCTCCCCGCACGGTGACGTGCCGATGGACGCACCACGGCACGAGCCAGTGGACGTGCCAGGAGACGTGCCAGCGGAGGGCGCCACGGGACAGAGGGGCGCGCCGCGGAACGTGCCAGCGGAAGTGCCAGGGGACGTGCCAAGGACCCCCGCTGGAACGGGAGAGTAGGGTCCGTCCTGGGGGGTCAGGAAGCCACGTGTTCTCACGCCTGTCCCGCCCTGGGGCGTTAGGAACTCATGTGCTCTCACGCCTGTTCCGCCCTGGGGCGTTGAGAGCCCATGTGTCTTCATGATTGTCCCGCCCTGGGGCTTTTGGGTACCGCGTGTTGTCACTATTGTTCCGCCCTGGGGCGTTACAAGCCAATGTGTTTTCACGCTTGTCCCGCCCTGGGGCGTTGGAAACCCATACGTTTTCACGGGTGTCCCGGCCTTATGCGTTTTCGAGCATGTCCCGCCTGGGGACGTTCGGGACCCACGCATTTCCACGCTTAGGTCGGGCATGTCCTCCAACAGGCGAGTTTTGAACGAAACCTAAAAACCAAAAAAACAAGAAAATCATAATGCTCAAACATAGTCAAACAAAATCGCAAAACCGTCCCCAGACTATTTGTTGACTATTCTCGATGCTCCTCCCGTAGAGGGACACGCCCGACTTAACTCCACGCCTGTCCCGCCCTGGGGCGTTAGAACCGGTGTGTCTGCACGCTTGCCCTGCCCTGGGAACTTCAGGATCCCACGCGTGCTCGCGCTGGCCCCGCCGCCTGGGGCGACAAAGCCCCGGTGCCCCGCACCCGGGGCGAAACCGATTTCCACATGGGTTCCAAAAACGGCCTTGCCTTCGAGGATACAATGAGTTGTCATCTTTTCCGCCGCGGAAGGCGGAAGGTCGGCGGAAGTTAAACGAGGCCGCCTCCGCTGGCGGATGCCGGCGGAATCTCGGCGGAAGGCGGCGGAAGTAAACAAAACGCGTCCAAAAGATGAAAACGTTCGTGGGTACAAGATTTCCGAAATCCGCCACATGGTTTCGCGCTTGTTCCGGTTCCGCTCTTGGGCGGGAAGGAGCCGCGTGTCTTCACGCTTTTGCCGCCCGAGGGCGGAAAAGCACACGTACTGTTCACTTTCGTTCCGCCCCGGAGCGGGAAAGAATCGCTCCGCCCTGGTGCGCCCGGTGCCCCTATGTTTTCACGCTTCTCCCGCCCTGGGGCGTTGGGAACCCATGCGTTTCCACACCCGTCCCGTCCGGGGGCGTTGGGAAGAACTGCTTTCACGCCTGTCACGCCCTTGGGCGTGAAGAACCATGTGTCCATGCTTCTCCCGCCCTAGGGCGCTAAGAACCTATGTGTGTTCACGCTTGTCCCGCCCTGGGGCGAAAACGAACCACGTGTTTTCACTCTTGTCCCGCCCTGAGGCGACAAGAATCCACATGGCTTCACGCTTGTTCTGCTCTGAGGCGAAACAGGTCCCGCGTGTGTTCACGTTTGTTCCGCCCAGGGGCCAGGGGCGAACAGAACACACGTGTTGTCACCGTTCTTCCTCTCTGGGGCGAAGAAGACTGGCGTGCTTTCACGCTTGTTCTGCTCTGGTGCGTTGGGAACCCATGTGTGTTCACGCTTCTCTGGCCCTGAGGCGTGAGGAACCTATGTGTTTTCACGCTTGCCTCGCCAAGCGGCGAAACAAGACCCAAGTGTTTTCACGCTTGTCCCGCTATGGGGACGTCAAGGACCCACATGTTCTCACGGTTGTCCTGCTGTGGGGCATTAGGAACTCATGTGTTGTCATGCTTCTTCCGCTCTGGGGCGACAAGGACCCACGCACGTGTTTTCATGCTTGTTCCGCTCCAGCGCATTTGGACCCATGTGACTTTACGTTTGTCCCGCTCTGGGGCGTTAGGAGCCCTGGTGTTTTCGCGCTTGTGCCTCTCTGGGGCGTTCGGAACCTACGTGTTCTCACGCTTGTCCCGCTCTGGGCCGCAAGAAGATTCGAGCTGTTTTCACGCATGTCCCGCTCTGGGGGGCGTTAAGAACACACGTGTTCTCGCGTTTGCCCCGCTCTGGGGCGTTGGCAACACACGTGTTGTAGCGCTTGATCCCGCTCTGGCAAGTAAGGAACCATGCGCTTTCGCGATCGTCCCGCTCGGAGGCGTTAGGAGCCCATCTGTTTTCACGCTTGTCCCCCTCTGGGACGTTAGGAACCCATGTGTTTCGCGCTTGTCCTGTCCGGGGGCGTTAGGAATAATTGTTTTCACGCTTGTCACGCCCTCGGGAGTTAAGCATCATGTGTGTCCATGCTTGTCCCGCCCTAGGGCGCCAAGAACCTATGTGTGTTCACTGGTCCCGCCCTGGGGCGAAAACGACTGTGTTCCATCTTGTCCCGCCCTGGGGCGTTAGGAACCCATCGTTTTCTCGCTTACCTCACTCTGTGGCGTTCAGAACCCACGTGCTTTGACACATGTTCTGTTCTGGGGCGCTAGGATCGTGGATGCCATGACAACAGACACTCTAACAATACGATCATTTAATTAAAAATTGCGTTAACTGCGTAAAGCAAGTTCTAAACATGTTTTAAGCATGCTTTTTGTTAAAAACATAGTTAAAACATAGTTGACATATCTTTGAGACATCTGGCAATTATTTGGCAGCCTGCTTCCTCTCCATGCATCGACATCCACAACGCTAGAAACCCACGTGTTCTCACGCGCTTTCCTGGGGCACCGACGCCCCTCGCACCCTGCAAGGCAGAGCGCCTCGCTCGAGACATCCTCGAGCCGCCTTCGCGCAGGACGCGCCATCCTCGAGCGACCCCCGAAACATCAGACATCAGCACTTGATCATTTCAAGCAGAATTCTGGCACTTTCAGACTTCGTTATTCCTCGAAGACTCTGCGCAAAACGTTGTTTTTTCCCATAAGGGAACACGAGGGACTGCGGGCTCCGTCAACTATAGAAATGATCAGAGATGGGGGGCGCACTTTCCTCAGGCGGGCACGCGCGAAACGCATTCCCTTACAACAGCATGGAACTTTACCTCGTCATTGAGCGCGGATAATTCAGCTGGGCGTCTTCGAACATGGCGCCAGGGGCAGATTACTATACTACAAGAAAACCCTGGGCCCCAGCCCTTTCCGTGGAAATGCGCAGGCGGTGAAGTGAGAGACGAGGGAAGGGGTGAGAGAGAGACAGAGAGAGAGAGAGACAGAGCGAAAGGTAAGGATATGTATATATATATAGGTATATATGGACACATACCCAGAGAAGCGCAAGGAAGAATGGGTGTGCATTGCGAGCAGAACTCGGGCATGAGCTCAAGACTCGGTCAGGAGGAGGCAGAAATGGGGAGTATCGCCATATTCCCTGCTGCTCACTCCTGACTCTCCGCCGTGCTCGTCCACGCCCCGCCCGTCCGCGCCCCGCCCGTGCACCCCCAATCGCAGGCGCTGAGGATGGAGCGTGATCGGTAGGCACTTCCACCCGCGAGTCGGATCGGGTAGGTCGCGCACCCCGTCACCGTTGTATCGCCCACCGTTGTTACCACCCTCTGACGTGCGCGCGGGAACAGACGTTCGACACCGGCGGCGATCGGAGTGGCGAAAGCGGGACACACAGAAATTCGGAGCACCAGACATGGTCAGAGTCAGCGCGTTCCCGAAAACGCTGGCCACAGCATTCCCGATATGGTGGAAATCGGTCGAACCTCTTTTCCGCCCGCGCCCACGTGCACTACAGCAGTCACTCCCGCTGGCCACACCACCGCTTCATCACTGTAGTTGAACTCCCCCCTGACCGAGAAGGTAGCAACGGGAGTGAGAAGACTTTAAGGCGGCAGAGGAATTGGAAAGAGCGGCGGCGGCGATTGAGATCCTGGTCTCCCAGCTCGCTGCAGCACTTGTCATGGCACACAGTGCCATCGCTGGGTCCTCGCCGCGCCAGCACCATGACTCGCTCGCCACCCTCCGCGCTGCCGCTGCCCTTGCACACATACCTAGCTTTGGAGAGCGACGGCTGCACACTCAAACAAAAGGCTGTCAGAGCCAGCTCTTGCGGACAGAGGGGGCCCGCTCCACGGAGGTGACAGGGCTTCAAAGAAAACACACAAGCTCAAAACCCCAGCGGGCGTCCCCCTCGTGGAAGCAAGCCGACACCTCCCAAGGCCACTCATGCTCGCGCGCTTCCGCGACTCGGGCGCTCCGGAAGCCCCCAGAGAGGCTTCGAGCCTCTCGGGATCCAGCAAGAGCCACCACCCCTCACGTCTGGCAGACCCAGACATGCGACGTCTTGGTTTTTTTGAGGACGGCGTCCCCGGAAGTTCGACTACACGCAAGAGTGACCCTGGGTAAGAGTGACCTTTGGTGCGCGGCTCTTTGGGGACCGCGAGGGGCCAAACACGAGCGCGCAAGACGCTACTACTGCATCGCGTTCGGCGACTAGGGGGCCCCATTGTGCCCGCACCAACGGTCACTCCGGCGAAAGGTCATTCTTACCGTGTAGTCGAGGAAGTCCCGGCCCTTTCCCCGTGGCCGGCTTTTCGTCCCGCGTCATTTTTTGGCGCTCCGGAGGCCCAGCGAGGGCCCCCCAGGGCCGAAAATGGCGAAAAAACCTCCCGTCCGGATTTGTTCCGACGACGCGAGCATGTCTGGGTCTGGCAGACGACCAGGTGGACCACTCCCACGGCCCCACGCACGGGAGGCGCGCAGGCTCCCCCCGCCCAAACGCGCCGATCTGACGACACACCGCCGACCGGCCCGTGCACACTGCGCCCGCGGGACTCGCAGCACCCGGCCGGAGGCCAGGACGAGGACAAAGTCGGGCGACGGCAAACTTGAACAGGGACGGACCGCCCCAGCATTCCGATAGGCCTACCACGAAACGTTCGGAGAGCCCCGACATGTTCTAAGAACAGAAACACGGTTCTCATAACATGAAGCAGATGCCTCAAAACAAGACAGCCTCAGCCAGAAATGTTCTACGAACATGGTTCGCAGACCACAAAAGGTTCTTAGAACATTCCTCTGTGGACTTATAGGCGAGCCAGGACGCTTCGCCACTGCTTGACAAATCGAGAATCTCTGAGATCTGGCGGCTAAGGTCAACCCAGACATGGTCGCGTCGGGAAAACATCAGGACGGCAAGTTCCTCGCTATTCCCGACCCCTGGGGGCCTTCGCCGGCCCCCGGGAGCGTCAAAAATCGTCTCAGGATGAAAAGCCGGCCCCAGGGGAAGGGTCGGGACATCTGGGGACGCCGCACTGAAAAAAATCAGGACTTCGCGTGTCTGGGGACGTCTCAGGCGTCGTGGCCTTGTCGGAGCGTCCCCGACCACTGCGTGAGAAAATTCCAGAACGCTCTGGAGAGGATTCATCCTCGCCCTAACCTCGTCCGATGCGGCGCGTCCCGGCCGGAGTTGCGAGGGAGCCCACCGGTGGCGACGATAAGCCTCCTGGAGGCCCGCCGCGAAGCGACACACGCCCGAACACCCCGGTCCCACAGACTGTCCTCCGCCCGCCGGCCGCCCACTGATCGGTGGGTGCCAGCTGGGTGCCTGCTACCAGTCGTCGTGCTACATTGAAGGAGGAATGTTCGCCAACGTGGAGCCCGAAGTGTGTTTTTCTAGCAAAATACGTGGGCCATTTCATGTGGATCACAAAGATGTTGTGCAATAGCTGTGGTGCAACCAATGTTGTGCAATCTGTGTGGTGCAACCTATGTTGTGCCACTCATGTGGTGCAATCGATGTGGGGCACTCGACGTGGTGCACCATATGTTGTCGAATCTACGTGGTGCAAAAGTATGCGGTGCGATATGAACATTTCTTATGTACACACACACATATATATACGTATAAGAATGGTGCAATCAGAGTGGTGCGACCTATGTTGTGTAATCAATTTGCTGCAACACATGTGGTGCAACCTTTGGGATGCAACTTATGTTCATCAATACGTCGGTTGCCATATATATATGCATGTATACATACATTTATATATATAGATATATGTTTGTGTATGTATGTATGTATGTACACATATGTATAGAGTGCAATGTGTGTCGTACAATATATGGGATGGCATATATGGTGTAGTATTTGTGGTGCGCGATTTCCGTTTCTACCTATGTTGTGCAATCTATGTTTTGCAATGTGCAAATGCATCTGCGCGGCCGCGCTAGCTCGCGCATGCTCGCGCGCGAAGCGGCCAGTTGGTTTGGCACCACCGACGCGGCCGCGGTGGCGATGACCGCTGGGCAGTCTCCAGCGGGCACTTGCATGCGAGTCTGCGACTTGGGCGGGCGCGGGATCATGGCAATGACGACAAAGGTCGACACGAGAATGGTGGTAGCGATGCTGGTGGCGATGGTGACAACGACGACGGCACGGCCGGTGACGGCGCCGGTGCTGATCACGCCGACGACGATGACGGCGTCCTCGCGTCGGTGATGCAGGTGTTGGGAAGAGTTCGACATGTGCGCGCTGCCGACGCGCAAGTGGCCCGCATGGTGAGATTTGACACGGATCGTGCCCCCCAACACGCGCGCAAGAGCGTTCGAATGATGTCGACGACATGCGGCGCGAGAGTCCCGCTTGGTCGAATTTAATGAAACTGTTGAAGAATCATTGGTTTTCTTAAGAATATGCAGGAGCGCGAGCGCAGGCATTATGAAGTTACAAAACCATGCGTTCTCTTAAGAAGTTACAAAGCCATGCGTTCTTATATGTTTCGGAACACTCGATTTTCACAGCAGTACGAGACTGAATGCTTCGAGAGGGCTTCCGCATGCGAGCGCGACGCCGCGCGCGTGTGCACTGCGCTTTTTTGTTGCAAGGGATTCTTGCGACAGCACGCGCGCATGGGCGTTCTTGCGATTTCGACATGCGTGCGCGAGGGGCACGTTTGGTAACATGTTATGAAAACGTTGGACAACTACGGCGTTCTGTAAGAATTTGAACGAGCACGAACACAAGCTTCAGTTGAAAACCCGTGTTGCAAAGACATGTATATTTTATGTGCTTTCGGGACACTCGACGTTTAAATCCGAGAGAGCGTGATCCACTGCCGCTTTACTGTGGAAAATTCCCCCCTCTCTTCCTCCAGAACCCGGGATTCCCCCCCCCGAACTCCTCCGAAAATCTCCCCCCCTGCTGGAACCCCGGCGAACCCCCCTCTCCCCTACCCCCCCCCCCCCGGAAAACCAGGGGGGGTCACTACCGGTTCGAAACCCCCCCCTCCTCGATCTCGAAAACCGGGGGGGGCCACAACCGGTTCGACCCCCCCCCCTCCAGAAAACCAGAGAGAGGTCACTACCACTTCGAACACCCCCCCCCCCTCTGAAAACCGGGGGGGGGGTCACTACTGGTTCGACCCCTCCCCCCCCCTCGAAAACCGGGGGGGGGTCACTACCGGTTCGAACCCCCCCCTTCGAAAACCGGGGGGGGTCACTACCAGTTCGAAGCCCCCCCCCCTCGCTCACCGCCAGCAAACGACTCCCCGTCCCTACCACCGTCCGCACCAGAACCCCCACTGCTGTCCCCAGCACCACTGTCCTCACCACCGCTGTCCCCACTGTTCCCACCACCGACACCACTGTCCTCACCAGTGCCCCCACTCACTGTCGCACTGTCCCCACTGTACCCACCACTGTTCCCACCACGGTTCCCACTGTCCCACTGTCCCCACTGTACCACTGTCCCCGCCGCTGTCCCACTGAGCTGTCCCTCTGTTCCCACCACTGTCCCCACTGTCCCCACCACTGTCCCTACTGTACCTCTGTCCCATTATCCCACCGCCGTCCTCGCCACCGCCCTCACCACTGTCGCCACCACCACTGCACCCTCCACTGTCCCACCACTCTCCCCACTTTCCCCACGGTCCCCACCACTGTTCCACTGTCCCCAGTGTTCCCACCACTGTCCCACGGTCCCCGCCGCTGTCCCCACTGTGCTGTCCCACCGTCCCCACTGTCCCCATCACTGTCCCAGTGTCCCCACTGTCCCCACCACTTGCCCCCCTGTACTACTGTCCCACCACTGTCTTCACCACCGCCTTCACCACTGTCCCCGCCACTACCGTCCCCACCACTGTCCCACTGTCCCCACCACTGTCCCGCTGTCCCCTCACCACTGTCCCCATCACCACCGTCCCCACCACTGTCCGCACCACTGTCCCACTGTTCCCGCACCACTGTCCCCACCACCACCGTACCCACCACTGTCCCAACATCCCCACCTTTCTCCAACTGTCTCGAGGAGCGGGCATCGTTTGCCGGCGAAGGGGGGGGGGAGTTCGAACCGGCAGTGACCCCTCCCCCGGATTTCCAGGGAAGAAGGGGGGGGTCGAACCGTCAGTGGCCCCCCCCCCGGTTTCATGATGGACGGGGGGGGAGGGGTTCGAACCGGTAGTGACCCCCCCCGGTTTTCCGGAGGGGGGGGGGTATAGTGACCCCCCCGGTTTTCCGCCAGCAACGGTAGAACACGCTCTTTCTAATATCCCAACGAAAGCACAAGTTTCTTGAAATATTCCTGGAGTTCCGCATGCGCGCGCAACGACGCGCGCGTGTGCAATCCCGAGGGTTTTGTTAAAAGAGCTTGCGCGCATAGTATTGCTTCCGGGGGGGAATGGGGGGATTGCCAGTTTGGCTGGGATGATCCGAATTCTTATTTCGGATGGACGATGGGGCAGAATCGAATATAACTTGCAATGCGAAACGTGGTATCGAAGTCCAGGGGGCGAGGGGGGTAGATCCGATTAATCTGTTTAAGCGGGGGATCGACGTTTTGCAAACTATGCTGTGCAATCCATGTGGTGCGATACATGTGGTACTATCGAGGCGTGCAGCCTATGTTCTGTAATCTACGATGTGCAGTATAGGGGATGCAATTCATGTGTAGTCTACGTTGTGCAGTCTGTGTTGTGGAATCACTGTTGTGCAATCTAGCCGCGGCGATCGGCGGCGAGGGCGGCTACATAGCGGCCAGAGCGGCACAACGACCAAGACGACGGAGGGCAACGAGGCGGCGAAGCGGCTGCGACGGCGGCTACCTAGCCGCCAGAGCGGCACATCGGCCCAGACGACGGGCGGCGACGCGGCGGCGACGGCAGCTGCAGAGCCGCCAGAGCGGCACACCAGCCCAATCCCTCTTGCACAGGTGAGCCCCTCCCCCTCCCCCTCCCCCTCCTCCCCCTCCCCCTCCTCCTCCCTCCTCCTCCTCCTCCTCCTCCTCCTCCTCCTCTTCCTCCTCCTCCTCCTCCTCCCCCTCCTCCTAGCCCCCACGGGCAAGCACCGTTTGGAGACGGCCACGGCGAGCCTCCGGCACGAAAAGGGCTCCAGACCCAGGTCTTGAGGAGCGGCCCGAGAAGCAGCGCCCCCCTGAGCCCAGGGCGATCCTGATTTCAGCGTCTCGCGCGTATACCCTTACACCGATGCTGGCCACGGGGGGGGAAGAGGAGGAGGAGGAGGAGAAGGAGGAGGAGGAGGAGGAGGAGGAGGACGAGGAGGAGGACGAGCAGGAGGAGGACGAGGAGGAGGAGGACGAGGGGGGATCCTGGGTCACAAATTGGTGAAAACGCCCTCCTCGTCAAGCCAGGAGGGCGTATACAACAATCTGCGGCCGAGGATGAACCTGGCCAAGATCCGTGCAGCGTCGCAGCTGGCCCCCTCCATACAGCCTGCGCATGCCCAGCTGCCGCGTGCCGAGGAAAGCCAGAGGCTGGACAGACGGCGGCCGAGGGAGGGAGGGAGGGAGGGAGGAGGAGGAGGAGAAGTGAGGGAAAGGCGGAGGGAGGAGGAAGGAAGAGAAAGGGAGGGAGGGAGGGAGGAGGAGGAGGAGGAGGAGGAGAAGTAGGAGTAGGAGTAGGAGTACAAAAGGGAGTAAGGAGTAGGAGTAGGAGATGGAGTAGGAGAAGAAGTAGTAGTAGCAATAATAATAGTAGTAGTAGTAGTAGTAGTAGTAGTAGTAGTAGTAGTAGTAGTAGTAGTAGTCGTAGTAGTAGTAGTAGTAGTAGTAGTAGTAGTAGTAATAGTAGTCGTAGTCGCAGTCGTAGTCGTAATCGTAGTCTCAGTCGAAGACGTAGTCGTAGTAGTAGTAGTAGTAGTAGTAGTAGTAGTAGTAGTCGTAGTAGTAGTAGTAGTAGTAGTAGTAGTAGTAGTAGTAGTAGTAGTAGTAGTAGTAGTAGTAGTAGTAGTAGTAGTAGTAGTAGTAGTAGTAGTAGTAGTAGTAGTAGTAGTAGTAGTAGTAGTAGTAGTAGTAGTAGTAGTAGTAGTAGTAGTAGTAGTAGTAATCGTTGTAGTAGTAATCGCAGTAGTAGTAGTAGTAGTAGTAGTAGTAGTAGTAGTAGTAGTAGTAGTAGTAGTAGTAGTAGTAGTAGTTGTAGTAGTAGTAGTAATAGTAGTAGTTGTAGTAGTAGTCGTAGTAGTTGTAGTAGTAGTCGTAGTAGTAGTCGGAGGAGGAGGGGAAGGAAGAGGAGGAGGAGAAGGAGGGGCAGGAGGAGGAGGAGGAGTAGGAGTAGGAGTAGGAGTAGGAGTCAAGCTAGCCAGCTCGAGCGAGTCAAGCATGGCATGCCCAGTCCCACCCGCCCTCCCACAACATAAGAAGCAAAGCTGGCACAACTGGGGGCCGAAGTCACACCGGCCAGCCGGTTTGGTACAGCTGATGCGGCCGCGATGGCGGTTGCCGACGGGAACTGGCGAGCGCGTGTTGAATGCCGCGCACGCATTGCCAGACGAGTCGAGAATGGCCCGGTACACCGCAGGAAGCCAGAGGTGGCCGGAGGAAGCCCGACGGTCTGACAGGACACCCCAAAGCATTTTTGTGAAAAAGCATTGGGTTTTTGATGTTTTTATGTTGAAATGCTTGCAAACACACGGTGTTCGGTAGGATTCTGACATGAACGCGCGAGTGTGCTCTTTGTGGTATTTTTTGCACAGGATTCGCGGCCTGGGTGCATGACAGAGCATCGCGAGTGCACCGCGCGATGACGTGAAATCGCTGGATTTGACAGAATTCTTAAGATTCCTATGGTTTTCCTATGATTTCAGCAAGAGAGCCCGGGCGGGAAATTTGTACAATTTTTGTGAAAAAGCATTGGGTTTTTGATGTTTTTATGTTGAAATGCTTGCAAACACACTGTGTTCGGTAGGATTCTGACATGAACGCGCGCGTGTGCTCTTTGTGGTATTTTTTGCAATGGATTATCGCCGTGGACGACAGGACGTCCATGTCGAGAGGAAAAATAAGAAAAATGTTGATTTTATATTGTTTTTTACAGGTTAGGATGGGACCCCCCGGATGCGGCCCCTAATGGCCGGCCTGAGGGGGGAGTAGGAGTATATTCTAATAAGGAATAAGGATAGGAGGGGGAGGAGGAGGAGGAGGAGCCGAGGAGGAGGAGGAGGAGGAGGAGGAAGCCGAGGAGGAGGAAGACGCCGAGGAGTAGGAGGAGGATGAGGAGGAAAAGGAAGAGGAGGAAGAAGCCGCGCCGAGGCCGCCGAGAGCGGCTCCCAGGTCACCCGGGTCCGCGCGGCGCCCACGACGGGGCCGCCAGCGAGGTACCCATCTTCTGGCCCCGTGCTGGGCGAGAGCCACCCTCTAGGAGGACGCCAGCTGTGCAGTCGGACCTAGGCCAGAAAAAACATCCCTGAAGAACATGAGACCCCCGCCGGCCAACACGAACAGAACATCTGAGGGTACTCTCCCCGGGATGCACAAGAACTTCCGGCACGCACGAAGAACATGAGGGCACCCTCCCCGAACCCACCTCGATCTTCTACCTCGGTCCGACTGCACACCTGCACCGATCCTGGCCAGGCTCATCCTGGATCGGCCTGGCCAGGATCGGTGCAGGTGTGCAGCTGGTGCCCTGCGACCCTCGTCGCCATGCAGCCATGCAGGGAAGAAGGGGTCCTGCAGGGCCCCCTCCCCCCCACGGGGGGGAGACAAGTCCTGGAGTTCTCTTGCCGCTTTCAGGCTCCCGGGCACCTCCCCGAGCCGGGGCCCCGAGGCCGTCGATCAATTGCGCATGCTGAAAAAACCTGGTCACAAGAGGCGCCCCATGGATCAATGACCTGTTTCCGTCAGGACCCATTCCGCTCATCCCATCTTTTTGTTTTGAAGCGTCGACCCTGGTATTACCCTCGCCTGGCCAACACGCCGTGCAGCCGAGTGTGACAGGTGAAGGCAAGACTTGGACGTGCAGCTCCGCGCAAATAGGAGCCACCATGTTGGGGCGGGCGCTCGCCAGGCAGGGGAGGGGAGGAGAGACGAGGAGGACGAGGAGCGGTTGCCGCTGCACTGTCTTCTCGAGCCGCGCTGTCTCCGAGGAGAGGCGTTCGCCCCTCCGGCGTCCGTGACGTCTCTGGCCCTGGAGCCCTCCACGACGGGAAGCCTCGTCCCCGGCAGATTGAGCCATGGCCGTCGGCATGCGCTTTCTCAACCTGGGCGGTTGACAGGCTGGGGGAAGGCGTGTCCTCGGACAGAGCGGCAGTGCAGACTCGATTCCGCCGACAAGATTCCTTGATGACGCAACCGTGTAGTATCCACTCGCGTGGATCCCAAGAGATCCCCAAGCGGCGCCGTGACGTTCGAAGAGACATCGGCATGGGCGGCTACCCATCCGCCCTCCCTCCGTCCCTCCCTCTCTGCGCGCTGCGGCATGGAAGTCTACAGGTCAAGCACGCGGGCGGCTCAAGCTGGGACAGAAGGGCACGAGAGCAGGAGAAGAAACGAAGCGCAGAGGGGGAGGGGAGGGATGTAGAGTAGACAGCTCCCTCCCTCTTTTCGTCCTCTTCCTCATCCCCTCCTGATGTTTCTCCTCCTCGTCACCTGCTTCCTCGTCCCATCATAATATGTATCCTCCTCGTCCTCCTCGTCCTATCATCCTCTTCCTCGCCCCCCGCGCGCTTTTCTCATCCTTCCTCCTCCACCTTCCTTCTCAAAACAATCATTCGTCTTCTCCCAGTCTCGATCATTATAACTACCACTATCAGTCTAAAACGGCCTGCGATGGAAGCTACAAGCTTGAAACATGATCCAATTCAACGTCGAACCCCTGCAGACCGTCCAGGTAACTCAAGTGTCGTCGACATAGTGAGGACGCACCCTTCTCTCTCTACCTCTCTGGACCTATGCATGCCTGTCTGCCTGTATGTACGTATGCATGTAGCACGCACACACGCACGCACGCACGCATGTATGTATGTATGTATGTATGTATGTATGTATGCATGCATGTATGTATGTATGTATGTATGTATGTATGCCTGTCTGTCTGTCTGTATGTATGTATGTATGCATGTACGCATGTCTGTCTGCCTGTCTGTCTGTATGTATGCATGGTTGTATGTATGTATGTAGGTATTTGTGTATGTCTGTCTGTCTGTATGTATGTCTGCCTGTCTGTATGTATGTATGCATGTACGCATGTCTGCCTGCCTGTCTGTCTGTATGTCTGAATGGTGGTATGTATGTATGTATGTATGTATGTATGTATGTGTGTCTGTATGTAAACATGCACGTACATATGTCTGCCTGTCTGTCTGTCTGTCTGCCTGCCTGTCGGTATGTATGTATGCATGCATGCATGCATGTATGTATGTGTGTATGTATTTGTGGATTCATGTATGTGTGTTCATGTATGTATGTATGGATGTACGTACGTACGTATGTACGAATGTATACATGTATATAACATGTCTCTCTCTCTCTCGCGCAATTTGTCTCTCTTCATCTTTCCCGCTCCCTCTCCCAGCGGCTCCCTCCACGACGCGCCCGACGACCACCAGGTCTTGGTTCCAACATGCCCGGCGCCCCTGCCCGCCCTCCACGGGGCCACCTGAGCTCCGGCGGCACCCGTACCATCTCCCAACTCCCTCCAGGGAGCTACAGTCGGTATTGATTGGACAGGACACGCGAGAGGACACAAGACCCTTCCGAGGGCCTCATCGCCATGGGGGTGTAGGAGGCACATGTCGCGAGGAGCAGGACACAAGGATACCCTTGAGCTGGCAGGGTCGACCTACTAATCCGGGCCGACCGTGCACGGGGACATGCTCCCAATCGACACCTTGGAGAGGACACGCGAGGGCGAGGCAAGGGGACGCGGACCGTCGACAGGATCCAGAACCCGCACTCGCCCGTGACGGGACCGCCGCCCCAAGCCGCGGTGCCGGCCAGTTCTATTGAACACCCAGCACCCCCTCTCTGTGCCTCCTGCCACCAGGCTAGGGCGACGAAATCCATACATATCCACTGCTCCCTGGCCAGGCCCATCCTCAACCCCGCAGCGGTGTATACGCCACGCCCTCCTGGCTTGGCCAGGAGGGCGCATACACAGCTCCTGGGATCAAGACGGGCATGGTCAGGGAGCAGTGGATATGTATAGATTTCGTCGCCCGACAGGCGCACGCCCCTCCCCCCCGAGGGGACTGACGGTCTGGGCAGCGATCCCCCCACCCACCAGGGAAACGGGGATCCCGCCAGGGGCGAACGGCCGCCCCTCGACTGGCGCAGGGCCCTCTCACCGACTTTTGCGCGACGGGCCGCCGCCACATCGCCCGCGAATCGGACCTGCGTGCCAGCATCGCCGCGCTCCAAGAAGGCGCCACGCGCCCTGCACACACGCTGCGTCGCGCCCAGGAAAAGTCGAGGCATCTTCTCGCAAGGTTCCACCGGGCCCCGTCCGCCTGGAACGCCACTCACAATGCGTCCCCGCCGCCGCTTCCTCAAGAAGCCCCCCCTCCACGAGGTCATCCAGGCGAGACTCGACGCTCACTGCCAACGCAACCGCTGCTGGCTCCCTCTCCCCTTTACTGCGTCCCGTGAGAACGCCTGGCAGCAAAATCCATGGATCACGCCGCGTGTTGCGGTGGGGGGACACCCCTCTGCGACGCCGCTTCCAGGATCCCAGAGGCACGCATGCAAAAACGTCAGGTACCTGGGCCTCCCTCCACCGTGGGCGTGCAGATCGGGAACGCTATTTCCGAATCGCCACGCCCTTCTCTGTCTTCCGGCCGCCGTCCCCAGCAGACCGCGCCGGGGCGGAGGATTTCTGGCCACCCTCGTCTTGGAACGCGCGGTCCCTCTCGCCACAAGAGGTGAGCGCAACATGGCGCTCGTAGCCACGCGCCCGAACACCCGCTGTCCGAACTGTTGCGATCTCCCGCTCCTTCTCCCTGCTCACCCATCCCTTTCCTTGCCCTCCCCTGTCACCTTCGGGTCTCCTCCCACGCTGCGTGCACCCCCCAGTTCACATGTTACTCTCAGCGCCTTAGGCCCCGCCAGGATGCTCTCTGGATGACTTGACCTCCCTTGGCGCCCCAGGGTCTCCTCCCTGCCTGTGTCCAGACTCTGTGTCGCGGCAAGCCTCCTGCTCTTTCCCCATTCTGGCCCCCATTCCCTTTTTCCCTCTTCTGCCTCGTCCTCCTCGCTCTGAGCCTTCTCCTCTCCGCGCAGGGCAGAGGAAACGCATGCCCACTTGGATGTCGAGCACCCATCTGGGAAGTTTGGGAGCCTCTGGGGCCTCATCATCCTCCTCCTCCCTCCTCCTCCTCCTCCTCCTCCTCCTCCTCCTCCCCGAGGAAGAGGAAAAGGGACATCGCGGCCACTCCGACCCCCTCCCTCCTACTCACCTTCCTCGCCCTGCCCCTCCCTCCCTCCTCCTCCACCGTCGTTGTCCTCCTCATCGTCCCCCTCCTCCTCCTCCTCCTCCTCCTCCTCCTCCTCCTCATCATCATCATCATCATCATCATCATCATCTGCCTCCCTTCGCCCGCCTCCCTCCTTTTCCTCCTCCTCATCTGCCTCCCTTCGCCCGCCTCCCTCCTCTTCCTCCTCCTCCTCCTCCTCATCCTTTTCATGGTGACGAGAGAAGCAGGAGGAAGACGGTGACGACATCGACGACGACGGCGACAACGACGACGACAACGACGGCGACAACGACGACGACGACGACAACGACGGCGACGATGGCCCGCCCGCCCGACGCAAGGGGGGGTGCCTTTGCAGGCGGCCGGCGTTGCCCAATCGCACTCGCAGGCGTCCTCTGGCTCCGCGGCGACGGGTTCCTGGGAGCGCTCCCGTCCTCTGGCCCCGCGGCGACGGCGGCTGACGCGGTCCTCATCTTCCTCGTTCTCGTCCTCGTCATCGTTGCAGTGGTTCATTTACCCTCCTCCTCCCTTCTCCTCTTCCTCGTCCATGATCCAAGCAGTAGGGGCCAGTCTACAAGAAACCTTCCACAAAAAACCCAATACTGAGAACCCAGGGCGTCCATTGATTTTTGGTGTGGGAACGTCACGCCTTCCATCGAAAAACCCATGGACACCGAAGAAACCCATGACACCCTGGAGGTAAGCAGAGTGTTTCTTGGCATGGATCTCGGCTGTACTCCTCCTCGTCATCCTGCTCCAAGTCCTCATCCTCCTCTACCTTCCTCCTCCTCCTCCTCGCCCCTCCTGGCCACCACTCCTTCTCCCCCCATCCTCCTTGTCCTTCTCTCCCGTGCCTCGTTTTCCTCCTTTGAAGACGGAGCCCGAAGCGGCACACAGCACTCACGCAAGGCTGCAGGGCGCGATGTCTTGCAGAACCGCACAGGCGCATCTGCCACAGAGCCCACGCGCCCTTGATTGAGGGCGCAGGTGGTGTGGAGCGCTTCCTCTTCCAACCCCCCCCTCCTCGTCATCCTCCTCCTGGAGATGGGTTTACTCTCTCTCTGCCTTCTACCCCTGGGTCTTGACGGGGCGCCCGGCGAGCGTTCTGGGGGCCCAAGACAGCCCGAGACGGCTCCAAGAGGGCCCCTGATGGTATCCAAGATGGCCCACTGTAGCTCAAGATAGCCCAGTATGGCTTCCTACATATGGGGTCCAGAATATGACCCCCACCCCCAAGCATGCCGGTTTTTGGGATGGATTTTCTTATTGTGCATATTTAGCTCAGATGTCGTACGTCCGTGCATGACACGGTGCACTCCCCTCCCCCCCTTCCACGTCCCGATTGGTGTCGTCTTGGTGCGCCTGCATGGATGGTTATACCAAAAAGCGTTAGCCCATACCTCCAGAGCTCTCTCACGTAGGATTGCATGGATGTTAGAATTGGTTGGTTGGCTGATTGGTTGGTAGGAACGTTGCCAGCTCTGATGGTTGGCTGGCCGGTTGGTTGAAGATTGGCAGGTTGTTGGTAAAGCGACGAGAGGTCGCAATGTAAAACGCCCCATGCACAGCGGCTCGACGTTCCAGGCCTTGCCGCGCAGCCTGTAGATCCATTGCCGTTTTGGCTCAAACGAAGCTGGCCGAGGGTAACAGCGCACCCGCAGTTCCTCACTCTCTCAGCTGCGTTTGCGCTTGCCCGCAATGGGTAAGGGCGGGCAGGCACCCCGCGGCCGCCAGGCCACGCCCGCCAAGAAGGCTGGCCAGAGTGCTAAGACAACTCCTCCGAAGACGCCAGCGAAGCGCGCTTCAGGGAATTTCAAGCAGAACTCCGACGAGCAGACCGCGTTGACGCTCCGGCACCAGATTTGGGACCTGCTCATGGATGATGAGTCTCATTTGTTGCCGGTGTATCTCTTCCTGAAGCAGCGCATCAAGGACCAGGAGGACGATGACGAG
The DNA here is from genome assembly GCA_963575745.1 of Prorocentrum cordatum. Taxonomy (NCBI): domain Eukaryota; class Dinophyceae; order Prorocentrales; family Prorocentraceae; genus Prorocentrum; species Prorocentrum cordatum. Next base: position 206,534 of record CAUYUJ010014231.1, read on the forward strand.
GCCTTCTTGGCGGCCCTCCCCACCATTAGCTTCAACTGCCTCGCGGAGATGGATGACCTGGAGAAGATCGCGGTCATTTCCAAACACTCGGATATATCGTCGTCTCGTCTGCTGCTGATGTTCAAGGTGGACAAGGACTGCCTCGATGTCTTGCTCCATGCGCTCATGCAACTGCCCGTCAAGATGGTTTTCCCCCTTCTGCTGAAGTACGAGAGCTTCTTTGGCGAATTCACGTCTTCGCGCATCACCGACATCGGCAACCGCCTCGCCGACGTCTTGGCCCGCGGCGCAGTGGGGCCAGACCACAGGCTCAGGATCGATTTGCTCAAGCTGGGGCCGTGGACTCTGACTTTCACTGAGGCGGGGATTCTGATCCAGGTGACTTACGCCTACGGCGACGGCGGCCAGGGCGACGTGACGGGCGTCCCCGCTGTGGGTATCTCCACAGAGTACCAGCTAGTGGACGCTCACTGCGATTGGAATGATCGTCTCCCTCAGCTCCCTCAGATCCACCTTCACCAGTTTTTCGCCGAGTCCGAGACTGGGCCCTACAGGTACAAGAGGTTCCTGGCGAAGCCGAAGGTGTTCAACGCGCACGTCGAGGAGCTCTACGAGAAGTGGGAGGCGCGGCAGAGAGCGGTCCTCACGACGAAGGCCAAGCCGGTGACGGACGAGAACATGGCCAAGGACTTGCAGGCCCACCAGGAGAGCGAGAAGGTTCGCAAGGCCTGCGAGACCACCAAGAAGGCGCAAGAGCAGCTTGCCATCAAACGGCGCAAAGCGACGATCACCTTCCCCTCCGGTGGCAGCGCTGCGTTCGCGCCCCCAGTCGGCGGCCCCGCCGCCGCGTCCGCGGCCGCCGCCGCCTCCGGTGGCGCCGCTGCGTCCGCGCCCCCAGTCGGCGGCCCCGCCGCCGCGTCCGCGGCCGCCGCCGCGTCCGCGGCCGCCCACCCGAGCTGACGAACTGAGAGCTGCCTCTCGGCCGCGCGCCGAATGGCGAGGGGAGCGGTTGCACCTGGATTCGTGGCCAGCCGCCGAGTTAGCTGAAGAGCTACCGCGCAGTTGGCATGTTCCGATCGGCTCCGGCGCAGGGCTGGCGATATGGCCCCGCTCGGCGTCTGTATGTCTATCGCGTGCCCGGCACGGTCAACTTTGGGATTCTTGCTGGCGCGGGGGCGCCCGCAGCGGGACATGTGAAACCATTACCCGTTGGTGTTGCAGTGCTGCGTGCGTGTGCGTTGACCCTCTGCTTTAGCACATGCCCGTGCATCACAATGGCGGTACCGATGTGGTATGTGATTTCTTCCGCATGCTGCTGGCGTAGTTAGGGCATACCCCGATATCGACGTGAGTCCAACATCGGCCTCGCGCCCATTGCATGCGGGTTTATCCCAGCTGCGAGCTGCGATATCGATTCCAGGCGAGTCTGGCTGGTGATCTGCCAAACCGATGCCTTTCCGATGCGGCCGATGCCGCGTAGCGGATGCCCCCCCCAACCCAGGAGCGATTCGGAACGATGCCGCAAAGGGAGGCTCCCGGGGGGAAGTCCGAACGAGGGCATGCGGGGTTCCCGTGGGGCTCCCGTGGGGCTCCGTGGGGCTTGCGTGGGGCTCCTGGGGGGGACGCGTGGGGCTCCCGTGGGGCTCCCGTGGGGCTCCGTGGGGCTCGCGTGGGGCTCCCGGGGGGGACGCGTGGGGCTCCCGTGGGGCACCCGTGGGGTTCGTAGCGCCCGTAGGGCTCGCGTGGGGCTCCCCCAGGGCTCGCATGGGGCTCGCGTGGGGTTCGCGTGGGGTTCACCAGGGCGCCTCGAGCGATCTTTGCCCTCCCCCCCCCCTCCCCCCCCCTCTCCTCTGGACGCTTTCTGGCACCATCGTGGGCTTTGTTTCGGCATTCAATTTGGAAGTGATTGCGTCGCCTCTCATCGGAGACGTCTCCAGGGGCCCTGGGACTTCTGTGGGGGTCGTCTGGAGGTCGGCGGGGGGCTTGTCGCCGAAGGCGTTGAGGGGTAGGCGGGATCGGGAGCCACCCAGCGCAATTTCGGTTCAAACCAGCGCGGACTTGAGCGGGGCGCCAGGGCGACCGTGCCCAGCGAGGCATGGCAGCTGCGCCCCCTGATGGGCCTGGCCCCGCGGCGACCAGCATGGTAGACTCGGGGGGTACAATCATCGCCCTCCACGGCCATCGCGACCGGGTGTACTTAGATATCTTGGACACGCAGCGGTATCAGCTCACGGACGTAGTCACGCAGGAAAAGCAGATCCTACTTGGGGAAGGCTGGCAGATCGTGTTCGACGCCGAGGAAGGCGTCCACGCTCCCCGTGCAGCCGTCATCAAACCTGCCGCTGTTGCCGGCGAAGAGGACGTGTGTGAGCTCGTCGACGATATGATGCAGCTCGACGTCGGCAGTACACTCCAGGACCGCGAGAGAGTCTGACTGCGCAAGGGCGGCGGCAACATGACCCACGTCCTGCTGGACGTCATCCTCAGTCGCCACGTCTGCGGCACCTTCAATGTGCCCATCGGGGCCCTGCGCACGCTGGCGGAAATGAGGTTCTTCATCATGAAGCGGCCGAGGGACCACATGCAGAGCGTCTTCTGGGACACTGCTCAACTCTACTCAGCGCTGAGGTTGACCGCATGCAAGGGGACCCCGTCCAAGTGGATCTACAAAAATCAGCCATCTTGGCGTCGCCGGATGCACCCTCACTTCCCTGGTCTCCTGTGCATCCTCGGGAAGCATGGCAACCTCGGTGAGGAGGCGACCATCGCAGCTCCATGATATGATCGTTGCCTGCCCAAGCACGGCGTCAGCTCTGTACTAATGCTATCTCTGTTGAGTCGATGGGCTTTCGCTACTGTCCAGGGCAGTGGCTTCAGGGACCCGGCTGCCAGGATGGGGGCGAAGGACTTGCTCGAGGGCCTCATCATCCAGGCTACCACCAGGGAGAAGAACGCGAAGTTCCACATGTACTTCGAGAGCGATTGGGTCTGCCGATGGCCGCGCCCGGGCATCGCTTACAGCGATGGCATGGAGAGTTGCGAGGTGGAGTTCAAGACCCCTGGCTACATAGATGTTCGGCACATCATGGAGACTGGCCTGCTGGTGGGCCTGGCGTGGCGGGACTTGAGGCGGGTGATATCGCAGTACCAGTTCAAGGCCCACATGGACGAGGACGGCGGCACCTTTCGGGGGATGCCCATCATCGACTTCTTGAGGGACATCGTCGGCGTCGCCACCCTGACTCCCATCTTCGCCCAGATGATCTGGCACTTGTCCAAGCAGCTGGAGGGTACCATGGGCGAGTACCACCGCGGCCCGAGGTCGCCTACGGACGCAGTGTTCGAGGTCGAAGACATGATCAAGGTAGGCTCGCCCAACATGGAGGAGAAGTTGTGCGAGTACGCAGCGGCGTGCCGTGCCGTGAGCGATCGCTACAGGGTCGTGGCTCTGGCCACGGACGCGGCGAACTCAGCTAAGCAACACATCCACAACAGCTTTATCAGCTACGGGGACAACACCATGGTCGTCTGCATGCCCCAGGAACACCGGGAACAACACCAACGCATACTCAAACCAATACACATCATAAAAGTTGCAACGGATTTCATGACACCCAAACCGACAGCACCGACAATCCGAGCCCAACAACACAATGTCAAACGGGGCCCACACCAGGGGGTCCTGACGTGCCTGGAGAAGCAAGCACGAACGGCGACTAGAACCAAAGCGCGCGTGAGAGCATGTCTGGCGGCACTTGCGTTTCCGGGTGCTGGCTGTGCACGGTCCCAAGACGGCGCCAAGACGGCCCCAAGAGTGGGCCAAGAGCGTCCAAGAAGGCCCCGAGAGGGCCCCAAGTGGGGCCCAAGGAAGCACTTAGATGTGACACTTGGTCTTTAGTCAAACACCTTAATGATTATAGACCCACAGAGTTCGTCTTGGGGCTCTCTTGGAGCCGTCATGGGTCCCTGTTGGGGCTGTCTTGGGGCCCTAAAAGGGGTCCAGGAAGGCCCCGAGAGGGCTCCAAGTGGGGCCCAAGGGAGCACTGAGACGACTCACTTGGTCTCTAGTCAAACGCCTTTTGGACTAGAGACCAACAGCATTGGTCTTGGGGCCTCTTGGGGCCCTCTTGGAGCCGTCTTGGGGCCTTAAAAGGGGTCCAAGAAGGCCCCGAGAGGGCTCCAAGTGGGGCCCAAGGAGCACTTAGATGACTGACTTGGTCTCTAGCCAAACACCTTTTTGACTAGAGACCCACAGGAGTTCGTCGTGGGGCTCTCTTGGAGCCCTCTTGCGGCCGTCTTGGGGCCCTCTTGGGGCTGCCTGGGGCCTTAAGAAGGGTCTTAGAAGGCTCCGGGAGGGCCCCAAGAGGGGCCCAAGGGAGCACTTAGATGACTGACTTGGTCTCTAGTCAAACACCTGTTGGACTGGAGACCCACAGCATTGGTCTTGGGGCCTTCTTGGGGCCCTCTTGGAGCCGTCTTGGGGCCCTGCTGGGGCCGTCTTGGGGCTCTAAGAGCAAACAGGGATCCAAGAAGACCCCGGGAGACCCCCAAGAGAGGCCCAAGGAAGCACTTGGGCCGGCGGCTCGCCGCCGCCGCCGCCGAGCACAAGGAGATGCCAGAGCCTCAGAAGACGCCCGAGGGTCTCCAGTGGAGTCCCGAGTGGACCCTGAGAGAGCTCCGAGGGGGCCCCAAGAGGAGACCAAGAGTATTGCATGCGCACGGCGACAGATGGCAAGATCGCTCAAGAGATCAACGATGCATGGAGGCAGCCTCAACGGACATCTGGCCAGGCTCGTCCGCGGTGCCCCCCTCGTCCTCCTCCTTCTCCTCCTTCTCCTCTTTCTCCACATCCTCCTCCTCCTCCTCCTCCTCATCCGCCGCGATAATGTACCCTGGTGGCCGAATATGGCCCTACATGAATCTTATCACCCTACTTATCCTTATCCCTTATTGGTGTATGCTCCCACTCCCGCCTCTCCCTGGCTGATAGCCGTTCTATCCGGACCCTCCCATCCGACCTGTGAAAAATCAAATGGGACGAGGCGCACACCCCGCGCGAAAGGACGAAATGTCGCTAGGCGCCGCGCACACTTGCTCTGAAAGTTGCGCTCCCGCTCAGGCGCTGGAAGTTGCGCAAGAACTTCGAGGCCCTCATGGGTCCCTCCTGGAGCCCCCTTGAAGCCCTCTTGGGGGCCGCCCGGGGGCTTTCGGGGGCCTTCAGTGCCGTCTCCGATGGCCCCAAGAGATCTCCGAGATGGCTCCAAAAAGGCTTCATAGTTTTGAACTAGTTTTAAAAACTTTGAGGCCCTCCTCCTCCTGGGGCCCTGTTGGGGGCTGCGAAAGCCTTCTGGGTGCCCTCTTGGAACGGGCCCAAGAGGGCCCCCAGGCGGCTCCATGAGAGACCCAAGACAGCTCCAAGAGGGCCCCTGGAGGGCTACACAAAAGCCCCGCAGGGCCCCCCAGCGGCCGCGCCGCGAAATTCTCCTCTCATGGGTGGGGTATATTCGTGCGTGGGGTATATCATCATGTCTTTTTCGTTGCATATGTATACCCCACCCCCGCGGCGCCACAAGAAATCTACAGCGCCCGCTTGCATTTTTTGGAAGCGCCATTCGCGTGGGCGCGCAGCCTCCTCAAGGAGAGGCACGGGGCGGCGAGTGAGGGAGGGAGTGTGGAGGGAGGGCAGGGGGGGCGGGAGAAGGGCAAGAGACTTCCTGCGCTGCCAGAGTTCACAGGGAGTGAGAGTGGAGCGACGTGGGAGGCGGGGGGAGGGAGGGGGGAATGGAAAGCAGCATTCGGTTCTCAGGTTGACCACTCTTACGAGGGTCACGACAATATCGAGAGAGAGAGTTGGAGGAGGCAAATCGACTGAAGCGGTTGGCACCCGAGGGCCCTCAGCCAGAGCTCCCTGTGTCCAAACGGCAGCGAGCTTGGTTGGAGAGGGGGCAGGGCGAGGTCGATCTGAAGTCGTGCCGGGCACCCGTGATTCACCGCACTGCTGCCAAACGGTGGGTCTGGAGCATCGATAACCAGCTGCAGCACATCACGAATAAGGGCGGCCTGGCAGGGTTCCAGTACAAGGATGGCGTATTCCCTTGGACTGATTGGCGGAAGTACCCAGAGCTGCACATCGCCATGGACCTCGGGGCAGACGGGTTGAGCGGTGCTCACGCTTTGCAGTGGGGCTTCGACATGAACGTGACCATTTGGCCGGACCCCAGCCACTTCGGGAAAAACGTGTTCGAGCACGCGTTGAAACAGACAGGCTTGTGGAACTTCTTCTTACTCTTCGTGATCAGTGCAAACCTGGATTGGGGCCCGTGGGACGATGAGGGGCGCCGAAACCAGCTGGACAAGGCCATGGTGCAGTGCTACGAGAACTTCACGTGCTACGAGCAGCCGCTCTTCATGATGCTCGCCGCCAGCATTGCCAGTGAGCTGGAGGCCGCGGACATCTGGACCCGCACTGGGAGCCAGGCTTTGGAAGTCCAGGTGGTCGTGTTCAAACGTGTTTTCCGCGTCTGCCCAGGCGAAGCGGCTGCAGAGCGCACTAAGAATGCGCAGCGTCATGCCATCCCTCGGGGTCGTTTGGTGTCCTGCCTTTTGGCAGGTTCCCTTACCGTGTGAGATCGTCGCTACACGGGGCAACACAGCCTGTATATCAGAGTGAGGAGGGCCGAACGGTCATTCTCTGTCCCTGTGTGCGCGTGGCTCAAAGAGGAGGCGGTGCGCGGGAGGGCGCGCGGGGAGGGCGCGCCGGGAGGGCGCGCCGGGAGGGCGCGCCGGGAGGGCGCGCGGGGAGGGCGCGCGGGGAGGGCGCGCGGGGAGGGCGCGCCGGGAGGGCGCGCGGGGAGGGCGCGCGGGGAGGGCGCGCCGGGAGGGCGCGCGGGGAGGGCGCGCCGGGAGGGCGCGTCGGGAGGGCGCGCCGGGGGAGCGCGCGTGGAGGTCGCCTCCCGCCTTTCTTCCGTAGCCGTCTCGGCCCGAGCATGGCACCGAAGACGCGCGCGAAACCCAAAGTCCAGCGCCTCGTGCGCCATGGCGTCCCGCGCGCGCCCAGTGGCTCCCAGTCTGGCTTGCGAGCTGCCACCGCTGCGCGTCGCGAGGTTCATCATGACGGAGCGGGGGCCTCAAGGAAAAATGTCCCCCATTTCTATCGCCGCTTTCGCCCTCCAGGGTTTCCCCGCGCGCCCTCTCGAGGTTTCAAACAACGACCTTGGGAGATTCTGGGGTGCAGGACCCGTTTCCTTGAGGACCTGTTTCGTTCATGCTCTGAGGGCTCTCTTGGCACGGCCAGGTGCTTGGCACGAGTGCCCAAACTGCACGGCTGCCGTGCGCGTGGCTGCCGACGTCGCGCCGACCAGTTGCATTTCTTGCCCGGTGCGCTCTGTGCGGGTGAACGCTGGCGTTCCGGTGGCGTGCGACTTCAAAACCAAAGCCCGGGCTTGGCGACTGCGTGCTGTTGTTCCAGACGACCGCGCGCAAGCGCGCACTTCGGCGGTCCGGGAGTGCATCGTCGAGTTCGAGACCAAGCACTTGGCGGGCCAGCAGATCCCAGGGGGCTTCTGGACTGCCGTGCGTGGAGAGGCGCGCCGGCGCGTTCCCCTCGTTGGGCCGTTGCCCGAACCGGCCGCTGCAGCCCAGTCCTTGCCTTGAAAAAGTCGCCGAAGTCGATTCCGCCACTCCCCCATGTTCATTTCCACCCTCTCCTTCCGGCCCCTCCTCACTCTTATCCGCAATTGCGGGGTGCTACGTATTCGCCATGGCATGTCGCTGCGCCTCTGGCAGCGGGTTTGGGTTGGGCGCGCGATGCGCAATGCTTGGGCCGCTAGGTGTGGGAGTTCTTGAGGACGAGGTCGAGGGCCCCGCCAACTGGCAGGAAAGTTGTGCTGAGCAGGTTCGGCGCCGGCTACCACGTATGCAAGAAGGTGGCGCCTTGGTGGTCTGTCTTATTGTGGGAGAGGACGTACCTAGGCATCGAGAGCGGCTTCCTTCGCGGGAAGGCCTTCAAGGAGACGCTGCTCAAGAAGACGGCTAAGGCTGCCGCCGCTGCGGGCAGCGCGGAGAACGAGGGCACCAAGGTCCTCCAGCTCGACGACAGGGCCTTGCGCAGCGTGTGCTGCAACGCCGTGGCCGTGTCTGTGTTGACCTTGATGGAGGTCGACGACCAGCGCGTCATCCGCTGCATCGATGCTCTTGGAGCCCCGCTGGACGACTGGCACACTCGCTAGAACAGGACCGATCGCGGAGCGCATCGCGCTGGCTCCCGTGGGGCTCCAGCGTGGTCCCACGGGGCTCCCGTGGGACTTCAAATCGGGGGAGTCTCGCGAGGGGCTCGCGTGGGGCCCCCGTGGTGCTCGCGTGGGGCTCGCGTGGGGCTATCGTGGGGCGTCCGTGGGGATCCCGTGAGGCTCGCGCGGGGTCCGGAGGTTTCCCGTGGGGCTCCTGTGGGGCTCCCATTGGGCTCCCGTGGGGATTTCCAAGTGGGAGGGGCTCTCGTGGGGTTTCCGTGGGGCTCGCGTGGGGCTCGCGCGGGGCCCGCGTGGGTGGGGCTCCCGCGGGGCTTCCGTGGGGCTCCCGTGGGATCCGTAGGTCTCCCGTGGGGCCCCGCGGGGCTCCAGTTGGCGCATGCCATTGGGTGCGTTGCCCCCTCTGGGTGCATCCGAGGAGCTTGCGTGACATCGACTCCTCGCAGACGTGGTTCCTCGCGCAGCTGTCGGGTGACTTCGCGAGCTCCGTGTGCCAGTTCACGAGCGCCCTCGGGGACGTGGCCACGATGGACAAGGCTGGCCTCATCGTCACACCTGCCAGCGAGCTGCTCGACGGTGCTTTGGGGGCCCTCGGGGACCAACTGGCCTACGAGGTGCTGTTAGAGGACGAGCATGCGGAGACCATGGGTCGCCTGGCCATGGAGTTCTGCAAGCAGTGCCTGGCGCGCAGTGCCTGGATGTGGAGCTGGCCGCACTACGCACTGCACGCGCTCAACCCGAACATGGGCGAGACAGTGTTGAAGAGGCTGGAGGCGGACCACTCCATATACGACACTCTCCGAGGTTCACCCGCGCAGACGACGCTTGTCAAGAGCGCGTTGAAGCGCCATGTCTTTAATCTCCGCGCCAACAAGCAGTTGATCGCAGGGCTGGCCGAGACCAAGGGCGAGCTGACGGACGACCTCCGCGCAATGCTCGTGGAGCGCAGCCGCGTCAACATGGCCACCCAGATCGTGGAGGACACGAACGGCCTGCAGAAGGTGGAGGCGTCGAAGGTGTGCCGGCGCTACCGGAAGGCATCGACCATGATGGCAATCCCCTTGGAGAGGAACGTTATTTCCAACAAGCACCGGTACGATGGAGTCACCGTAGATGTCCCTACCCCCTTGGTGTCTGACAAGCTCCCAGGTATTAACTTCGTTCCTCGGAGGACGCCACTTCGCTGGACTTCGAGCGTATTGCATCGACTTCGGCGACGGCGCCGTGGCACTCGCCTTCGTCGACCAACATGGCGGTGAACGCGGCCGACTTACATATGCTCCGCACTGCGAGCGTTGCTGGCAACGATTGGTCCCTGATCGGGAAGGCCAAGTGGGGCGGGATCTGCGCGTTGGAACACTCTTTCATGATCGGCTTCCCTCGGGCAGGCGCCCCATTGGAGAAGGATTGGTTCCTCCCCTTGCAGCACATGTCGTCATCGGTTGTGCTCGTCTGGCCAGTGACCCTCGAGAAGATCACGTCCGAGGTCACCGTCGCCGTGCCGTGCACCGCGCTGGAGCAGCCCGTGTTCAAGCTCGTCACCGACATCATCACGAAGCGAGGGTGCTACGGCGTCGCTGGCAAGTGGAGGCCGTGGCTGTGGCTTGTCCCCACTATGAAGAAGCACGCCATCGGGATGCAGCCCGGGGTCCGCCTGGTGCTCGAAGGGCCCACCGAGCCGCTCGTGAAGCTGGCGTGCCGGCGGGCATCATGGTCCCTGCCTCGCGCCTTTGCCGTCGATGCTGCGAGGGAGCTGGGGCTGGACGTCGCGGCCGCCTCCCCGTTTGACGCCCTGTGAACGGTCTTGAAGATGCAGCTCGGCCTCTGCGACAAGAGCATCCTGGCTAATCTTGCACGAGCGGGTGGGCAGGGGCAGGCTCCGGGACGTCACGACGGAGATCCTCTTTTGGACGCGGACGAGGGCGTCCAGATCTTGGGGATTGCCGGGACCACCAGGAAGCTCAGGGACGCGAGAAAAAGCAGGTGCAGACTGACGCTGCCGAGGCTTCGGATTTTCGCCGGAGCTATCGCGAGAGAGCTTCGGCAATGCAGGGCGGGAGCGGCAAGCCCCCCGGGGGCGGGAACACGATTCCCCATCACATCGATCAGCCTTCTGCTAAGAGGCTGATGCCGCCAGGGCGCAGCGTGTGGAGGAATGTCAAGGGCGGCGGGTGGTGCGCGCACCCGCCGCCCTACAGTAGGTTCAGCGAGTCCTTCGACAAGCATGGCGGCAACTCCAAAGATGCCTACCTGACCCTTCTTCGCCGGGCGTGGTCCCTGTATGCCGAGAAGGTCGGGGCCGATGTAAGCGCGGTTTGCACGGTGAAGGATTTGTTTTCGGAGTAGGCGATCGGCCGTTCTTGTTTGCTGGTAGCCTGTGACACCTGTGTGGATGATCATGCACAGGCTCTGGGACAACGGACATCACTCGAATAAGTCCCTAGTGAAATCCAGGGGCGAGTGCCGGCATCAGCAACGCGTCGGTTGGGGGCACTGGCGCAAGCACACAGCAATTTCGCATAAGAGTTTAACTCGGCGTCGGCCCTGATCGGGCCGGCTTGCCTTTCCACGCTGCTCCTACAGGGTGCGCGCGGCGCGCGGGTGACGTTCCACAGGCGGCCCAGGTGAGAAGCAGTTCCACGTGGGTGCAAAAATCAAATCGCACGGGCGGATCTCGGGACAGGGCCGAGGAGAGGGGGGGCAGGGGAGGCTGGGCGTGCAGAGGGAGGGAGGGCGAAGGAAGGAAGGAAGGGGAGGAGGGGCACGAGGAGTATCAGGGATTGAAAGGAGCGGGTGGGGAGGGAGAGGAAAAGGACGAGGAGGAGGAGGAGGAGGAGGAGGAGGAGGAGGAGGAGCAGGAGGACGAGGACGAGGACGGACGAGGAGGATGAGGAGGAGGAGGAGGGGGAGGGGGGAGGAGGAGGAGGAGGAGGATGAGGAGGAGAAGGAGTAACAGGATGGGGAGAGGAGGAGGAGGAGGAGGAGGAGGAGGAGGAGGCGGAGGAGGCGGAGGAGGAGGAGCGAGAGGAGGAGCAGGAGGAGCAGGAGGGGGAGGAGGAGGCGGAGGAGGAGGAGGAGGAGGAGGAGGAGGACGAAGAAATGCGAAATGCGACGGATGGAGGAGCATTGGCAGCTCAATGCCACAATGCGGATGCACTGGGAGCACCCTATCCAACGCTCTGTCCGTCACGTTGCCGTGTCCGCATGTGCTCTTCCGAACGCGTTGCCTCGGCAGCCCGGCGTGGCATGGAAGCCTACGGGGTGCCAGATATTGACGCTTCGCGAATCCCCGCCAGTTTGCCCAAAAATTGCGCCGTGGCGATCTGTCGAGGAGAGTGGCATAGAAGCACAATGTTTGAACAACCTGCCGACAACAATTAATTTAGACCCTCCCCTCGAGTTTCATCGAGGCCTCTTGGAGCCATCTTGGCACTTTTGGGGGCCTTTTGGACGTCGTCAAGGCCCCGTGGCTCCCATCGGTCCTCTTGCGGCCATGCCATGTCGGAGGCCATCGAACAAAAACAAGGCGTAGAGAATTTGCGCTGCCGCCCAGGGGATCGAAATGTCGCGTCTTCTAGCCCCCTCGGGAAGGCCCTGGGACGCCGTGGGTGCAGTCGTGAAATTTCGTTTGGCTTCTTCTGGGCTCCCTTGGGCGACCTTGGGGCCATCCCGAAGCCTCTGAGGCCCATTGCCAGCGAAAAAGGCGAGAAGCCAAGCCATACCAAAGCATATTCAGCCAAACCATACTAAGGCGTTGCCAGCGAAAACGGCGAGAAGCCAAACCATACTAAAGCGACGGCCGTCTTGGCGTCATCTTGGGCCATCGTGGGCGCTCTAACGCCTCGCTTCCCCCTCGTCCAGTTCCATTGGAGCGGGCGCGGCGAGTGCTGCCCCCCTCCCAGAGGAAGAAAGAGGGTGGAATAAGCAACTCACTGCGCTAAACTGCTCATGCCCAAATAACTTGTGGGATTTTCGCAGGGGGCGCCACGAAAGTCTCTAATGTGTGTCCGCCCCTTTTCCGCTCGACTCCGAAGTGTGATTGGCTGGTCGACGCTTCCCTGCACTTGGGCCATGTGTGCGCTAAGAGGACCACGCAAGGATGACATGGGGGGGGACGGGAGAGGGGCAGCTAGAGCGTTCGTCAAATGCCGTGGAGCTCCCGAACTCTGACGGACCATCTGGGCAGCGGCGTGCTTCCCGCCCTCATCATTCCTTTTTCGCCTCCCTCCGTTTCGCCATCATTCGTGCCTGTGCGTCCTCATCCTGTCATCCCGCGGTTTCTGGGTCACCGTTTGGGCTCGATGGATTTCCTCACGCAGCGTCGCAACCGCGTGTTGGTGCCTGTGTTGACTGCGAGCCTGGCGCGTTTATCGCGCGAGATATGTAGACTGGAAGGTCATGGCAATGTCAGCATCATTTTCTAGCCGCGGAACATCAAGCCTGATTTTCCCGCTTTTGTGGTCCTAGTGGGAGTGGGGTGTGTATATATATATATATATATATATATATCCGACCCTCATACATATGCTCCAAGAGGTCCCGAGACCGCTCCGATACGAGTCCCAGTGGCCTTGGAGCCTCCGCCAGGACGCCTCCAAGATGCCCAAATCCGTCCCAAACCAATACGACAACACAATGCTTTGCTTGTCTTTGCCTCCTCGCCATTTCGCTTACGATGACCTTCCGAGGCCTTGGGGGGAGCTCCACGATGGCCCAAGAGCGCCTCAAGAGGGGCCCCAGAGGGCTCCAAGATGGCACCAAGAGCGCCCAAGAGCGACCCCAAGCGCGCTCCAAGAGGCCGCCGCGAGGCGATTTTAGGGGCTCCGAAGGGGCGATGTAGTTAGATGACGACTCTTTTCTCAATGTGATCTAAGACGGCCCCAAGAGGGCCTCCAATGCTCCCCAAAGGTCCTCAAGGCACCTCCAAGAGGCCCCTGAGAGATTCCCAAGAGGCCCCCAAGAGGCCCCGAAGAGGCCCAGAAAGGTCCCCAAAGAACCCCCAGATGCTCCCAGTACTCCCCATGCGGCCACCAAAAGTCCTCTAGGAGATATCCCAAGCGACACCGAGAGGCATCCAAGAGGCCTGAGACTCCCCGAGGTACCGTTGACAAAGATATGGCGCGTTGACAAAGATATGGCGGGTTCCGGTAACCCTAAACCCACATATGTTGCCATCTCTTGAGGGCAGAGTTTTGCTGCGTCTGCCAGCTTCCGCCAGCCATCCGCGGGCTTCTGTCAGCGGAGCCGCCTCCGATTTGCTCCCGCGGCCTTCAGCCGGCATTCTGCCGCTTTCCGCCGAGGAAGAGATATCAACTCCTTTGGTCCCTCGAAGACGCAGGTAAGGTTAAGAGGGCGCGGGCTGCGCACACATGCGGACCGCCACAGCTCCAACTCCATCCCGTCGACAACGATCTGGCTGCAACTGCGTTCGCTCGCGCATGCACAGCGAAACTCCGATTCACAACTCCTACGAGATGCACAACGACATCGATATCGACATCGATGCACACCGCCAACGAGATGCCAGCGACATGCACACAACACCGCTGCACTGCATCGACATCAACGCACAACGCCTGTGCGCGTGCGTGGCCATGACACTTCGCCTCCCCTGGCAAGGCTGTTGCATCCCGGCCCTGTAGTCCAGACCACCGCCGCTGTTCGCGGGGGTAATCCCGACCTGGCCCGTCTGCCCATCTGCGAGGGGGCCAGGCGGCGGACAGGAGACACAACGATCAGTACGAGAGCGAGGCGGGGACACATGCACATCCGCCACCTGGGAAACCGACGCCCTTGGACCCCAGCTGGCGATGGATATTGATATAGTTTGGCCCCAGTGGGCCCGAGGACATCCACGTCCACCGCCTGCCGATGTCCACGCGGGCGGATCCGCCCGGCGTGGGCGATGGGTAGATCCCCGCCTCGGAATAGGAGGGACGAAGAGACAGGAATCAAGGGATGGAGAGAGTGGCGGGAGAGCGAACGTGAAGGAGGAGAGCATGGATGAAACGCTGCATTCCTTACAGGGGTAATCTCTGGCAAGCTGCACCATCTGATCCATAGTCACTTCACGCCCAGGCCTCGGGCGGCTCGAAACAAAAGACACGCTGGATCCGCTCCGCTTGTTCGAATCGGGAGCGGCCAAGAGGGGGGTGTCCAAGAGGGGGGGGTGCAAATCATGACCGGCAGCATGTGCGCGGCCCAGCGGGGGGGGCAAGGGACGTAATAAAATTATCCCAGTGCGACCCTACCTAGGAGTTGGAGCCCCTAGGAAAGCAGCATTAGTAGTAACAGTAAAACTAAGCTAAAGCTAAGCTAAAGCTAAGCAAAAGCTAAGCTAAAGCGACGCTAAAGCTAAGGTAAAGCTAAGCGAACACTGAGCTAAAGCTAAGCTAAAGCTAAGCTGAAGCTAAGCTAAAGCTAAGCTACAGCTAAGCTAAAGCTAAGCTAAAGTTAAGCTAAAGTTAAGCTAAAGCTGAGCTAAAGCTAAGTTAAAGCTAAGCTGAAGCTAAGCTAAAGCTAAGCAAAAGCTAAAGCTAAAGCTAAGCTAAAACTAAGCTAAAGCTAAGCTGAAGCTAAACTAAAGCTAAGCTAAAGCTAAAGCTAAAGCTAAAGCTAAAGCTAAAGCTAAAGCTAAAGCTAAAGCTCCCAGGGGACTGGGGGAACCGCTCCCAGGGGACTGGGGGAACCGCCCGGGGCGCGTTCCACTGCCCAGCCCCTTTCAGCTAAGAGAGTAAGAACCCTCTAGGCAAAGCCTAGGTAGGGAATAAGAAGAGGCGCCATGAAACCTGAGGAAATATCATCGCCCCCGCCATGCTATCCACCCCCCCCCCGTAGTCACCACCCCCCTCTTTTCCGCCCCCGATCGAGTATCCCCCAAAACGTCCGTGCCCTGACCCCCCCGGGGCCAGGAGACGACCCGGGATGGCACGCCGGCCCCGGGGAGCGGAGCCGAGAGCTCCGAGGGGGCTGCCGTCTCGGATCGCCGAGCCGCTGGAAGCCCCCGGGGGCGCAGGCTCGGAGTCCCTGCGCCCCCGGCGCTCGCGCAGCGAAGTCTCGGCCCGCACCGCGTGCACCACAGGGGAACGCTCAGGTCGGGCATGTCCCCCTACAGGGGGTTTTTGGACGAAAAATTTAAAAAATACCCCCCACGCACTCCAAGATGGTAGAGAAATGGTATAAGAATCGTCCCCAGACGACTTTTTTCCTATCTGGGAATATTCCTCCTGTAGAGGGACAGGCCCGACTTAAGGGAACGCGTAGTGTGCACACTCGGGCGGCTCCCGCAGGCGCCCCCCCCCCGCACGTGTGCCCTCCGCCCCAGCCTCCAAGCAGCACTGCTGCCAGCAGCAGCTCTGGTCCACGGAGCTCGCGTCGCACGCGCCTCGGGCGGCGGGGCTGTGCGCCGCGCTTCCATCTGCGTCCTCCTGCGCCCCCCCGTAGAGTTGAGCGTGCTGTCTCAGGAGCCGCGCCGAGCGGGGTAAGTGAGAAGGAGGCCGCTGAAGTCCCCACGGGCCTCCGAAACTCCGAAAGGGGCGAGACGGGCTGATGACCTCGATCCTCTCCACCCCCCCTCAAGAACCGCGCCCCGGGAGTGTCCTGTGGCGCGTTCTGATCGGATCTTCGAGGCGGATCCAGCCGCGGCGACGAGGGCGCCCCAGGGAAACCAGAAGCAAGGCATCGAAGAGCCTCCGTCCTCGAGCCTCTCGTCGGCATCCTCCCCCTGCTCTCCGGGCTGCGGGAGAGGGGGCCAGGCCGTCCCCTCGCGCCCCACGGGAGCGCGCTCCAGAGACGGCCCTGCCACGGCGTGCGCTCGACCTCCGAGACGACGACGACGGCGGCGTCGGCAGACGATGGACGACGGACGACGTCGGACGACGGGCCACGACGAACGACAGGCGACGACAGACCGCGACGACGACGACGACGGACGACGGACGACGAGGTACGACGACGATAGCCGTGGCGGCGGTGGCGTCGGCGTCGGAAACGCGGACGACAACGACGACGACGAAGACGACGGCGACGACGGCGACGACGCCGACGCCGACGAGAACGCGCGCAGGGGCGCGGGGCAGGGAATGCGGCCTGGAGTGTGGGCCCACTTGCACTGGCACTTGCAGCCGCCCTCCGGCGACGGCGCTTGCCTGCCCAGCCCCATCGCCGCTCGGGTACGCGCTGGTTGAGTCTGGTAATCGCTGGTGCTGGCGCATGCAAGCTGCCCGCCAGCCCCCAGTGGGGGGGTCGACACTTCCATGGTGCCAGAAGAGAACGCACTATACGCTCACGGAATGATCACCCCAGTGGGAGGTCAGACATCCCGGAGAACGATCAAGACCATGTCTTAACACAACCCACACCCGGCGCTCAATACTGAAACTCGTATCCCAAAAATGAAAAGTTGAATCGTGTCCTTGCGCATTCACCGTCCGAGACTCACAAGTGAAGAAATTCAAAAGCAGAGTTCTGAAGATCAACATTGGGTCATGGAACTGTAGAACCTGCAAGGTCCAATATTGAAGTTTGGCTCAGCATGGAATTCCTGAACTTTCATGTTGGCCAAATTGTTCAATATTCAGAACTAGATTCAAGTCGGGCACGTCCCTCTACAGGAGTAAAATTCAAAAATAGTCAAAACATAGTATGGGGACGATATGTTTAAATGTTTAAACCATATTGATTATGTTTGACTGCTTTTTATTATTCGTCGAACATCCCCCTGTAAGAAGTTTCACTATCATTGAGGTTTGAACATCAATATTGGAGGTTCCGTCACCATGGGGGCGACGAGTGATGCGGACAAGTGGCAACAGGGGGGGAAGAGACAGAGAGAGAGAGAGACAGAGAGAGAGAGAGAGAACAAACAAAAAAAGAAAACAACACAACAGTCGCAAGAGGCGGGAGGGGAGGAGGGAGAAAGGACGGGGGAGGAGCCAGAACGGAGGAGGTTCTCTCAGCACGCCACTTTGCTGTGGTTCTATACGTTGTGTGTTGTGTGATGTGGTGCGCTGTGCTGTGCGATTCTGTGCACCGTGTGAGAATGTGCTGCGCTGTACTGTGTGGTTCGATGCTGCGCCTTGCTGTGTGTTGACAACCTGCTTTAATGTCCGGCCCACCGACCCGCCCGATGGGATTGTGCCAGCCCGCCCTCTTTCATCAAGGGAACAAACTCGGAGGTCCGCGCGGATATCCTGAAATCCGCGGGGAACCCCGAGTTTTTATGTTTATGTCATTCTTCGTTTCCCTCATGATGTCCCGCCCGCGCAGCACGCACAATTTTGGCGGCGCGCACACAGGGGATGGAGGGAGGGGGGAGGGCTTCTTAGAAGGAGGCTGCTTCTTAGAAGGCGCCGGCCTCAATCTATAGATATGGGCCGCGCCTTCTAAGAAGCTGGGGTGCTCCTACGAAGCCCTCCTCCCTCCCGCCACCCCCCTCTGCGCGTGGCCGAGGGGGGTGGATGCCCTACTCCTCCTCCTCCTCCTCCTCCTCCTCCTCGTCCTCGCCGTCCTCGTCCTCGTCCTCCTTCTCCTCCTCCTTCTCCTTCTCCTTCTCCTCGTCCTCCTCCTCCTCCTCCTCGTCCTCCTCGTCCTCGTCCTCGTCCTCCTCGTCCTCCTCGTCCTCCTCCTCCTCCTCCTCGTCCTCCTCTGCGCGTGGCCGACAATCGGCGCCCGCCCGCCCGGTTGCGCCTGCACCCTGCGCGCACACGCCCCACCCGCCCGCCGCGCACCCGTCGCGGGGCGCCCGCGCGCCTGCTCCGCGCCCGACCCGCCTGCGCCGAGGCGCCCCGCTGGGCTCCAGTCAGCCCGCCCGTTGTGGGTGATAGGTAAGGATAAGAGGAAAACAAACCTACCTCGCTTTTGACCACCCTCGCTTCCAAGAGATACCAAGCGATGCCAAATTGCAGCCTGTACTGGTCAGGCCGCTTGACGGGGAGGCGCGTGGTATGGCTTGGTTTTGCCTGGAAGCGAAAGCGGGGTAGGTAATTCACGCTCTGAAAGGAGCCGAGCTCTATACACCAACGTTTTGTCCGGCCCCGCACTGGAATTCGCACAGGAGAGCGGATCCTGGTGTATACGGGATCCTGGTGTATACGTTTGGCGCTGCGTCCCTGGGAGAGGGAAGAAACAAGTATACACTGCACAACCCCGACGTAGTCCCCGACCCTCAAAAAGTCCTGGGATTGAGAAAGAGCCCGCGGCCCAGGGGCACACAAGGAACCAAACACATGCCCCAAGATGCCCCCACATTTCCGTTATCTTCGGGGTTTGCCCCTTCCCCCCCGCTTCCCATCTGTTCCCATACTTTCCTGGGGGTCGACGATTCATTGTGTCTGTGTGTGTCTTCCCTCCTGATTGATGCAGTGCCCCGCCCGCGCAGCACGCTGAGCGAAACCCCGTTGCTCGCCAGCGTCTGCTCTTGCTTGGGTGTCCCACATGCCGGACCGCCCGTCCTCTCCCGCCCACTCGCTCTCTCGGGCTCTTCCACGCAATGCTCGCCCGCTGGACCCGCCCACTCGAATCGGGACACCCCGCCCGCCCGCCCTGTTGCACTGCCCGCAGCACCCTAGATGGAACTCGACCGCTCGCTGGCATCTGCACTTGCTTTGATGCCCCGCCCGACGCACACGCCACGGTACGCGCGCTCGCCTACTCGGACTCTTCCTTTGATACCCAGTCCCCACCGACCTCTTCGGAGGCCCAATTTTTTTCCGCGCAACATCTTGGGAGAAAAAAGAGGGGCATGAGGTAGGGGACGATCGCAACCGCACTCGAGTAACACGTGCACTCCTTGGCGAGACGCGGCAGGGCCTGACCATCAGCTTTATTTGCAGCAGCATCCCAGAAGTAAAAAAACACCGGCGGGAGGAGGAGAATAGAGGAGGACGAGGACGAGGACAGAAAGGATGACGAGGAGGGAGAGTGGGCAGCGTGGTTGCCAAGAACGGCTGTCACGCACATATGCTGCTTAAAACCCTGGCCCATGCCAGAAGTAAAAAGGACCGGCGGGGGGAGGAAAAGAGAGGAGGACGAGGACGAGGAAAAAAAGGAAGACGAGGAGGTAGAGCGGGCAGCGTGGTTACCAAGAACGGCTGTCACACACATCGGCTGCCCACATCGGCTGCTTGAAACCCTGGCCCATGCCAACAGTACCAAAAGCACCAACGATAAAGGTGGAGGGAGGGCAGGAGGAAGGACGGCAGGAGAGAAGGAGGAGAGGGGAGCAGGAAAACAACATGAGACGAAAAAGGACCGAATTCGTATCATAGCGTAGCACGTGGTTGCCCAAAATCTGCCCAGAGAAAGAAACCGCCGTCGCCGACAGACCATGTGTCCTGCGAGCGTGGCCGAAACTCGGTGCGGAAATTGGGGCGGTTGTTCGCCTGAGCCCGAAAGCCTGAAACCAGGTGGGCTGGCCCCAAATGCAAATTACACTTCACGAAAAGATATGGTGAAGACTTTGATCACGTTGCGGATGAAACGCGCACGTCGGCGAAGGGGAGGGGAGGGGGAGAAGGGAAGGCTACGAAACCCGCGTCCGCCGCTGGGCGGAGCGCAGCAGGGACTCTAAAGCTGGATAGCCTCGTGCGCCTTCGCGCAGCAGGCCGGGAAGGGCGGCCGCTACAGCCCCGGCGCGCACGGCGCCACAGAGGGCCTCCCCATGAGCTTCATACACCGCGAACACTGCGAGCGCCCGTAAAAGAATCGCCTCTTCAGCATCATTCTCGCCGAGCCGGGAGCGGCGGGAAGGCCCGAGGTTCAGGAAACACGCCAGTCCGTCGGCAGGCGCTGGCCGTGCCAGACCGGCGTGGCGCGAGCAAAACGAGTGGCACAAAAAGGCGTAGTGCTCGATGGAATCCTCTCCGCGGCCGCAGCCGAGCAGACAATCCGCCCTGCCCTGAAAACGCCGCGCCGTGCACCATCCGTTGAAAGCCGCGCGGACGAAAGCGGCGCACAATCGGGAGGGGCCCGACGCGCCAGCAACTGGCAGACTGCACTCAGCCGGTCGGCCCGGAGCCGCGGGAAGAGATCAATGGACCACCTGGCAAATTTGACCTGGGCGTCAGCGCGGGCAGGGCTGCCCGAAGGCCACAGGATCATCAGCGCCCGGCGCTACCATGTTTTCCTGCCCTCGTCGTCCATCGGGTCCGCGTCCAGCAAAGATGAATCGAGGCTACGCGCCGGCTCCGCCGCCTCGACGGTGCCCGCCGCCTCCAATGGCCGGAAGAGGGAGCATGAACGGATCCACGATCAGTCTGTAAAGAACCGTTGTCTGACGAATGTAGTCGTTCGAATAATCGGCGAGCCCGGTCACGAACTCGAAGGCCACCGCATTGTCTGTCCTCGCACAGGAAAGTCCGAGCCGCCGCGGCCACGGCGCAGGAATCCAGGGAGGCGAACTCGAAATTAAGCCCGAGGTCTTTGAGGGATTGCAAGGCTGGCGCAGACATCCAGCCCCCAGGACCCAGGACCAGGCGAAGCTGCACCTGGGCCTCCACTTGAAGAGCCTGCTCAGGAACCCGCCGTCAGGTATAGGCCTGCGCCGTTCGACTTCCACAGCCCTCCGCGTTCATGGAATTTCTTCAGCGGTACGTCCCACGAGCGCGCCCCGCGGCCTGGCCCAACCTCATGCCCCAGATACTTCGCACGCGACGCGATCCCGAGCTGGCCCCGCTCGGGAACCAGCGCCGCTATGGCGGATCGCAGCTCCACCGGGTCGTAAACTGAGACTGGGACAACTAGCGTCTTCGCAGTATTCAGCCGGAGGCCCGGAACCTGGCCGAAATCCTCGAAGATGGACGCCAAGACGGGGGCTGCGTTGAGCCCGCCGCGCAGGAGCACCGCTGTGTCATCCGCGCACGCGCGGCGCAGAGACCAGCGGAAACGGCGAATCCGCTCGAGGAGGAGGTCGGACGCGGCAGCGAGGAGCAAAGGGGAGAGCGGGCAGCCCTGCCTAGCCTCCCGCGTGGCCACGAAGCCGTCGCACAGCGCCCCGCTAAAGGCCATCGCGCAGGAGTTCTGGCGGTAGAGGACGCGAATGTACTGGAGGAGCGACGCGGGCCATCCCGCAAGTCGAAACAACTCCAGCAGGAAGCCGTGCTCCACCGAGGGGAACGCGGCCTCAAAATCCATGAAGAATGCGAGGGCATCGAAGCACATGGCTTCCTCCACGTCAACGATGTTGGAAAGCATCGACCTGCCTTGCAAGATCCCGCGCTGGTCCTTGGAAATGCTGGGAGCCAGAACGGGCCCCTGCATGAGCTGGACCGCGTTGGCGAGGATCCTGTTGTCTGCGTTGACAACATTCAGCGGTCGAGCGCTGTACTCCGCGACGCCCACGTCCGTGACGCCCGCCGCCTTCTTCGGCAGGAGGTGCAACAGGCCCTCGTTGAACTCGAACCCAAGAGGGGCGAGCTCGTCCAAAGCGTCGTCGTCGAGGAGCCCGTCGAACGCACCGAAGGATAAGTCCACTGCGAAATCATCGAAGAGGCGCCGCACCTTGAAGGGGATGCCGTCTGGGCTGGGAGCAGCATTGCCCGTGAGCTTGAGAGCTCGACGGACATGGCGGCGACGGAGCCGGACTTGGACAGGAAGGCCCTGCAGAGGGCGCTCAGCGGGGCGCGCGGCTTGGTCCTCCTCAGCCCATGTACAGAGCAGGTCAGAGCTGTGACCCCGCCCCCAAAACACAGATTTCCAGTGCGCTCGGAGAACGGCGACCATGTCATCCAGATTCGTCTGGGCGACGCCCGAAGGGCCCATGACCGCCGCGATCCCCGTGGAGCGTCCAGGAGCGAGCCGATGAAGAAGGCGAGCCGCCCTCTTTCGAGTCCGCCGCGCCCGCGAGGCCGACGCGTCCTCCGTGTCCTCCGCGCCCCCCCCTTCCTGCCCAAGGGTTGGCGCGGCCGAGGCGGCGGCGAGCTCGTCCAGCGCGCGGTCGCGAGCAAGATCGGCCGCGTGCCCCCGGGGAGCTCGGAGGCGAACGGACAGGTTGCCAGACGAGTCGCGGGGGTTGTGGATCAGGTCGCGGAGGGGCGGGTAGCGGACGAGGCACTCCGAGACCTCGCCCAGGAACCCGCACTCCATGGAGCGGATGAGCTTCATGGTGATGCCCAGCATGTCCTCGCGGGGCTCCGCCGACGGCAGGGTGGCGTGGTCCGCGGCGATGCGGCGGGCGACCTGTTTCACTGCCTCCTTGAACATCTGGAGTTTGGCAAGCCCTGAAGTAAAGGCGGACGCAGCGAGGCGGTCCTCGAACTCGAGCGCGACTCGCCGCTTCAAGTCAGGATGCTGCACCGCGTAGTCAGGGACGCGCCGCGCGTCCTCCGGGCGCCGCTGCGGGGCGGGGCGGGACGCGAGGACGGGGCGGTGAGCGGACAGCTGGGGCTTCCGCTCGAGGGCGACCGCGCGCAGCTGCCTGTCGAGCTGGTCTGTGACGTCATGGTTCATATATGCCCTATCCAACCTAGCCCTCGAGGATGCTGAATCATGATGAGTGGGTTCTGGCTGGTGCATCTCCACGTGGCCGAAGGGGGTGCCATGCCCTCCCGTGGAGCGCGCCGAGCCGGTCGCGAAGCGGTCGAAGGCATCTGTGACGTAGTTGAAGTCTCCTCCCAGGATCGTAAGCGCCGATTGGCGAGGAGCGACCGCTCGTGCCAGGCGAGAGCGGAGGCATCCGCGGAGATACCGGAAGGAGGAAGCCTGCCCCGCTCCGCCCGCGAGAAGCCAAAGAACGCCTCCTCGGCAAGGTCGGCGCCCGTCGGGAAGTACGTCACTAGCAGGTCCAATGCCCCTTCTGGTCCGCGGAGCTCCGGCTTGGCAGCCCTCCCTGGCAGGATGATCTTCCACGCGGGCGGAGGGTCGAATTTCTGCAGCAGCGTCTCCTTCATAATGAAGCCGATGCCGGCGTGAGCTGCGGGGGCGCCGGCAGACCACCAAGCCGTCGCGCCTGTGGGGGGGCCCCGCGCCTGATGGACCCCCTCCGTCCCAGGGGCCTCCGTGGCCATGACCATCTGCGCGCGGCTCAGGAGGGGCAGCGCGCGCGCGCACTTGATCTCCGGGCGGCCAGGTGCGACTGCGAAGAGGGCCTCGGAGTTCCACAAGGCAACTGAGACGCCCCCGCGATACTGCCCCAGGCGACGGGAGTGGCTTGCTGACGTGGCCGGGGGTGTGCTCCCGGGAGGAGGCGCGATAGGCGAGCTGGGAAGCTCGCCGAGGGCGCGACGAAGCCGCAATGCACAATGCACGCTGAAATATACGCCCTCGCCCGCAGGGCCAACACATCGGAGCCAAGCATCGCCGCCTGGAAGAAGAGGGCGGAGAGGAGGACGGAGACGGTCAGGAAGAAGAGGATCAGGGTCAAGAGCGGGGCGAGTGACATGAGAGTCGACGACGGGGAAAATGGTTCGAATAACGTGAACAACTAGCCGAGGACGTGCATGAACGCGACGAAGGTGCACCGGGCGGGCCAATCTCGAACGGCGCGACGGTTGCCACGCGGATGGAGAAGGCGAGCTCGATGAGCCAACGCTCGGAGCCATCTAACAAGATGCACCGAAGTGCACCCCGGCGAAGCAGCCGGGAGACGCCCCCAAAATCGTCGGGACGTGGGGGGGCTAGGTCCACGTCCCCGCCCCGTTTCCCGGCCTCCGCAGTGCAAGGAGGGAGTCATTGAGGACCTCGACACGCGCATGCTCGCTGCCGACCTGGACTACCTGCCCGTGGGGTCATTCGTATAGCTTGCGGACCTCCTCTCGGTCACGGAGAAGAGCTCGGACGCGACCTGGCTGGCCGTGAATGTCGCGGGACTGGAAGGAGAAGTACTCCCCAGGGCGGAGTCCCTGAGGTTCGGTGGACTCCTGCAGCGCGATGCCGAGCTGCGACGTCGCGTGGTCCATGGGCATCGCGATCACCCTGGAATCCTGCGTGCCCAACTCCCCCTGGACCACGATGTCCGCCATGTGGTCCGTCCCTCCTCCGGAACGGGCTTGCTGGCGGGTGGCCGCCAACGCGGCGGTAGTCGCCGAGGGCGTAGCCACGGGGCGTCCACCATGGGCCGAGGGCCGCCAACGGATGCGGGAGGCCGACACATCGGGGTCGTGCTTCAGGACGCGGTCAATCATCCCCACCCAGGTGTCCGAGGCCGCGAGCGAGAGGACCAGTGCCTTTGTGCGCGAGAGGAAAGCCATCTGCGAGCAGAGGGGCTACAATCGCGGCGTGCAATCGGGGGTCGTGAACTCCAGGATCATCGCCTCCCGGTTGTCGTAAATGGTGTTCAGCGCGAAATACACGGTGTTGGACAGGGACCGGCGGATGCGGTTCAAGATGATGGTAGCGTCCAGCTCGGCGCAAGCTGCTGGGAATGCCACGTCCAAGCAGATCCGATGAGCATCCGCTAAGCTACTCAGGCTACGTCGGCGCTGCCGGACCTCGAGGCCCCGAAGAAGCGGAACCGCTAAGAGAGCGAGGAACTGCGGCAGATAGTCCGCGGGCATATCGATCAGCCCGATGACGGAAGGGGCGACTGCGAACAGGGGCGAAAGAGCCTCCAGCATGCGCGGCACCTGGCGGGGCGCGTCCAGGGAGATGCCGAAGATCGCGAGAACCATCTGGACGTGCCTCGGCTGGCTCCGACCCGGGAGGATCATCTCCAGGGGCTGCGTGCATAAGGCCTGGGAGCGAACCGCGGGGATCCACTTAGGCCCCAGAAGCGGGTGGGGCCACAAGTCCGTGAAGCCCGAGACATCCTTCGTGCCGTGGACGAGCGCGGGAAGGGCGCCACCATCCGCACGCTGCTCGGACGCCTGGCCGGGTCCGAGCGCCGCAGGGGCGCGGCCAAGAGGCGAGCCAAGGCTCCCGCATCATCCGGGGCCCAGGTCACCACATGTTGGCTGGCGGCCAGATCCCAAGCCTTCTCGTCGCCCTTCTCCAAGAGCTCGGAGACCCAGCGGGAGATGCCCATGAAGTCCACGCTGTCGCCGCCGTCGGCCAGGAGGCACGAAGACTGCGCAAGGAGGACCTCCTGGCAGCCGGGGGAGGCGGGGGAGCGGAGTAGAGAGCGGGCAGTAGCTCCCAACTCCTTCCACATGGGGAGCTTGACCGGCTTCAGCTTCCTGCGCTGAGCCAGCACCCCCAAGAACTCCGTCTCACAAGTCTGGGCCGCGCGGCGGAACTCACCAGCGATCTGATATATAAGGGAGCGGGCGGCCTCAGACAGAGGCGTCGCAAGCGTCAGATCACAGAGGGCGGGAGCTGTGCGCAAGCGTGCCGCGATCAGTTGCTCCGATGGGACGGGGCCCGCAAACCTGGCGAGGCCGAGGCACAACCGCGGGTCCGCGTCGCCGATCGCGCAGGCCAGCTTCCGGCAGATCAGCTTCAGGGTGTCCAGGTCTTTGGGGATGGCGATGGGGAGGTCGCGGACGGCGGGGGGTCACTGGTCACCCTTGCCCTCGCCTGGACGAGATCGAAGTGGACAGTGATCTCGTGGTCCGCCCATTCGCGGAAGAGCAAGTCGCGGATGGGGATCGAAGGCAGAGGAAGCCCATGTGGAGGTGGGGCCGCAGATGGAGCAGCTTGAGCGGCGGGGTCAGCGGCGGCAGCAGGCAGCGCGTCGCCGACGCCATCAACGTCGATGGCTTCCCCGTCGGCGTCGTCCTCGTGCGCCGAGTCCGCAGACAACATCGCCATCTCCTGAGTCAGGCCCGTGTCCTCGGCTGGTTGCGCCGCAGCGGGCACGCTCTGCCCCGCATCCCCGTGCGCAGCGCAGAAGCTCGAGCCCAGGACCGCCTCGCCTGCAACCCCATGATTCAACCAGATCTGGAAAGCTGGCATTGCGTCGGGGCGCTCGCTCTGAGGGCGCTGGCAGGAGGGGGAGCTTGGTGCAGCACGTTTTGTTGCTAATAGGTCGCTCCTTGAGGCACCTACGGATCTTGAGCCACTTGAGCCAAAACGCTCCTCGAGCCACTCTTCGGAGGTCCAATATGTATCCAAGCGTCAGAACTGGTTGATTCTCAACCCGAAGCTCGATTCTCGACGAAGACGACGATGGCGACGACAACGACGACGACGAGGACGACACGGAGGTCTCTGGAGGCCTGCGCTGGCCTGCGCAGATCCACGGAGACCCCCGGAGGTGCCCAAGAGGTACCCGCACCACCGAAGTTCCCTGGATCCGAGGCCCCCCAAAACAGAGCGAACATGAAACGAGAAGCCCCCCAAGAGGACCCATGAGGCCCCCAAGAGACCCCCAGGAACCCCCAAAAGGCCCCCACGAGGCTCCCGAGCGGCGCCCAAGAGATTCCCAAAAGGCCCCCAAACTACCCCCAAGAGGCCCCCGAGAGCGCTCGTCGTCGTCGTCGTCATTCAGGGTCGGCGGCGCCGGCCGTAAGGCCTTCGCAATCAACCGAACATAAAACGTGCGAACATCGGGGGGGGAGAACGAAATGGTAGGATAGCCAAGGGCAGCGTAGATAATCAGCTCACGTAGATGGGTTTCCTGGCGCCTCCTGGCGCCAGGAAGCGCCCATGTATGGAGAAATGGGCCTGGCGGCGGGGCCGAAACCAGCTGCAGCAAATTTCGCACCCCCTTTTTCCCCTATCCTACCTTTTCGTCTGGCCCAAGAAAAATGCATGTGCAAGAGGCTCGAGGCTCGATTTCTGACGACGACGACGACGACGACGACGACGACGACGACGACGACTAGCAGGACGACGACATGGAAGTCTCCAGAGGCGGAGGTCCCCAAAGGCCTCAAAAGGCAATCAACACCTCTGAGAGCCTGGATCCTTTATGCCCGAACATCGATAACCAGGGCCTGGCCCTCTTCGTCGTTCGGCGGGGGAGAGGACGTGGGGTGACGGGGGGGGAAGGAGGGGAAGGAAGAGGCAGAGTGATAGCGAGGCGAGTGAACATAAGAAGAAACAGCATGCTACGAATCATAAGACGAATCAGAATGTGACAAGAGGAAGATCAGACAGAACACTCATGCTGGCAAGAGCACGACGGCGACGGCGACGGCGAACGAGATGAGCTGCCCGACCCTCACCCCTCCCAGCGGGCGGCGGGGTCGTGTGGTCCCCCTCTCCGACGCCCGCCGGTCCGTTCGGGTCCATGCCGCCCGCAGTGCCGATCTTCCGGGAGCCGCCGCCGCCGCCGTCAATGCCGTCGCCGCCGTCGTTGCCGTCGTTGCCGCCGCCGCCGTCGCCGCCGTCGCCGCTGTCGTCGTCGTCTTCGTTGTCGTCGTCATCGTCGTCGGGACCGCGGCATAACGGAAGAACGGGGGAAGACTCTTCCACCCCGCTTCTGGCCTGCTGCCGTCTACAGGCCTTCCTCTACAGGCCTTCTTCTTCCCGGAAGAGGAAGGCCTGCAGACGGCCCCATGAGGGCCCTGGGACAGCCCAAGAGAACCCCAATGGGGGGGCCGCGGCTTAAGAGAGACCCCCCGGGCGGCTCCAATGCCCCCAAGACCCTCCAGAAAGACACCAGGACCCTGCCCCCACCCCTGGACTTACATACCCCAAGCTGGCCCGAATACCGTCCCGAAAGATCCCCAGGCGCAACCCCCTTCTGAGCAGGAAGAGCGATGGATCGTAGGATGCAACGTTGCCGGACGAGCGAGGGAAGACTGAGTGCCGGAGATTCGGGCAAGGAGGAGGAGGAGGGGCAGGCGGGCACAAGAGAACAATGCGCAAACGCTCGCGAGGTGCAATGTAAAGCCAGCCAGGAGAAGGGGGCGTACACAAAGTCTAACAGAGAGCGAGCAACGCGGGCTATCCGATGAACGTTCAAGAGAGGTGCGCACGCGACCCAAAGGACGACCACTCCTTCGATAAATCCTGCAACACCAAGCCGTCCTCTAGATCTCCAGATGCCACTGGTCGTCCTGTCCCTCGTCTGGCGTATGTGCTCGACCCTGTTGATATGTTTGCGCTGTTCGTGTCACGGTCGTTCTGCAACACAGCGTCCCAATTCCTCACCCGTCCCTGCCACACAGCATCCCCTCTGCACAAAATTGGGTTGAGTAGGCGGAGGAGGAGGAGGAGGAGGAGGAGGAGGAGGAGGAGGGGGAGGAGGTGGAGGGGGAGGAGGAGGAGGAGGAGGAGGAGGAGGAGGAGAAGGAGGAGGAGGAGGAGGAGCAGGGGGAGGAGGAGGGGGAAGCCCCCTGTCCCTCTCGCCCCGTGTGCTGTTGCGCGCCTCTATGACTGCCTGGATGGCGTCGTGGTCGCT